>LPNX010178933.1:42403-104823 GCA_001517045.1 Pseudotsuga menziesii | reverse complement strand
CAAGAAGAAAGAAGAGCCTGAGAAAGCCTCTCCAGCTGAAGTGGGAGATTTTGCGAAGGAATTCGAGAGGGAATTCTCGCTCGTCTCAATTCTTTCAGAAAGTAGTGTAGCAGAGAGTTTGGATATTGGAGCATGGTACATAGATAGTGGAGCAGCACGCCATATGACGGGGATACGAGCAATGTTCCGAGAGTTGACAGATCATCACAGAGTTATACTGACTGAGGATGGGTATGCCGGCACCCATGCAGTAGAAGGAGTTGGAAAAGTCCTATTCCAACTCGAGTCTGGTGGTTATCTGGAGGTTGGCGATGTGTTGTTTGTTCCAGAGCTGAAGAGGAACTTGGTCTCAGTTTCAGCTTTGGAGGATGACGGATATGCGGTTCTTCATGTGAGTGGGCATGTTTATATATATCCGGTGAGTGGGGGCTTGGGTGCAGCGAGTCTGCTTGGCATCCGTGATGGCCGGATGTACCGATTTTTGGGGCATCCGGTGGATGGTGAGCCTGATGAGAGATCAGACTCAGTGGCAGCAGCAGTGGCTGTCAGTGTGGAGGATTCATCCAACTCTGTGAGGAAGCAAAGTTGGTATGATATGGTTCTTCAGGATGAGCAGGAGAGTGAGGAGAACTCTCAGTTCAGAGTTGTCAGACGGAGACCTTCAGCAGTTGATCCAGTGCAGATATCTGATAGGCATTCAGATTCAGAGGGAGCTTCAGTTATTGGAGGGAGAGATCCAGGTGGAGCTGATGACAGTAGTACCTCCCTCGCTAAGAGGGAGTGTTAGAATTTGATAGCTCGGTGGCACTCCTGCATCAGGTGCCTAGGTGCAGGGGTCATTAACTTGGAGTCTCATTTATATTCTTAAAGTGACTTTAGTAATGCGCTTTTATTAAAGTACATTTTTTATGTGACTTTATGATTTAAAAGTGAGTTTCACTTTATTATGTTTTTAAAGTGACTTTAAGTCATAAAGTGTACTTTTAAATATTTAGGGTAATATGACTTTTCAAAAAGGAAAAATTTGTTGTAAAGTTCACTTAGGAGATTTAAGTGAGTGAGAAATTAGATCCCAGCCATAGATCTCTTGGCCAAGATCTAATCTCGTCCATTGAAGGTGAAAAGTCATGAGAATAACCCTAATAGAGTAAATAAAGTGCATGAGACTTCATTTTGGCACATTATTCAAGAGAGACTTCTTGAAGTGGCTCGATTTCCAAGAGAGGAGCTTGGAGAGAAGTGTGAGAAGCACATTTTGCAAGAGATTGCTGAAGAGACTGAGAGGAGGGCTCGATTTTCAGGACAGCTGAGAGAGAGATTCACAGTTAGCACAGAAATCGAGGAGGGGTACAGGAGCATTAAATGCTGGCATAGAAATCGAGGGTACGGCCTGCATTTAATGCTGTACGACTGCATTAATTTTTGCACATAAATCGAGGAGGGTACGGCTACTTTAATTGTTGTACGGCTGCATTTAATTTCTGTACGGTCTGGCACAGAAAACGAGGTGCTGTACGGTCTGGCACAGAAATCGAGGCTGAGTTGTTGTTGGTTTTGGCACATTTTTTCGAGAAGAAAATAGCACGGAAACCGAGACAGATTTCTGGGTTGAGATAAGTTGATTTTTTGACTGTAAAAATTGATGTCTGATTTTTCCTGAAGCTCAATAAAATTCCTCTTGCATGTTGGTTTTCCCCCAGGGGTTGAGGGGGTTTTTTCCAGGGTCAAATTTGACCAAAATATTGTGTCTTAAATGTGTTTTACAGCCTGCTGATTTTTTATTTTTGAGTTAATTTTCCGCTGCAAAGTTTACTTAGTTACAGTATATCAGCTTACAGAGACATGAAATTTACATGCATGTGATATGTGTTTGGTTTTATGAATGTTGAAGACTGATATCAGAGTTTTACTAAGTGTTTGGGCTGAGTTAAGCTCAGAATTTCAACATGCTTAGGTGAAAGTTGCAGCGAATTTGTGACAAAGAGGAGAATCCTCGAAACAACTTGTGGAGAATGCAACTGTATCCACCTCTCTTACCATTGATTGTAGCTTTTAGGTTGGTTTGTGAAAACATGGCAAGTGAACTTGAATTGTAAACGTTTTGACAGTTTTGACTATCAACAACAAGCCACATAGGGGAAATCCATGACTATCAACAACAAGCCACATAGGGGAAATCCATATAGCATATATGCTAGTTGTATTAGGTTTGAGGAAGTGTTGTGGAAAATCTGTGAAAACCATAGGGTTGAAGGAACGTATGATAGTGTTGATTATGAGATGTGCAAAGCGATGCTGGACTTGCCTTCCAAATCTCTACCATTAGATATGCTTCGATCGACATAGGATATCATATCATTATGTTTTACTTCTTTATTAGATAACATAGCAATATATCCAACCAACCTAGACAAGAATGAAACGGGGGTTTAGACAGACGGTGGGAGAAAGGGTGAAAATGGTGGTAGTTGTGGTCATTAAAAGCGCAAAAAGGTATTGCATGGTAGGGCACGAGTGCCATTGTCAAGTGGTGGTCTTTAGAGAGCCAATGTGCCCTCAATGTGGCTCGTATAGATGGAAAAGTGAACAATATGTGAGAGGGTTTTGCGGCTTGCCATAAGAATACCAATTTGCAACTGTTTTTACAAAGACAAGCAAGTTCCCAAATAGACCTCTTGTTGCAACAATTTGTTGTATTGTTTGTTAGATTTTCCAAAACAAAGATGGTTTGACTAGATTGTTTTGAGTTGCCCATACCAGGATGAAGCTAGTTTCCACATCACAACCATTGGGGGATTGAAAAAACATAGTTCTGACTTGTGCTAAACACCCATGTGTTGACTGGAGGTGTTGCACTGGCATTTGGCGCATAGGGCCTTGCACTTGCAAGAGTTAGTGGAGGAGGTACACTAGGTAGATGATATTGAAGAAGTTGGATGTTTATGAGGTCTTAGAAGAGTCGTGGATTGTCTGCAAGTGGATCTAATGCATTGGGCATGAACCTCCCTCCTCCACTTTCTAGACGTTGTTACGCCTTTAGTTGTTCCCTTTCATGCCTTGCCATCTGTTTTTGGTGCTCTTTTTCTTGATTCTCTGTCACTCTTTGAAGCCTTTCTTCTCTTAGTTGTTTTGCAACAATAATCCTTACTTCTGTCTTCTCCTTTGCCTGGTCTCTCTTCTTATGTTTTATATGCTCCATATCCCTATTCTTTTGCTCTGCCTCTACCAACAAGTTCATGTAGGCATCTGAAGTGAGCAGCTATGAACTCCTTCCTAGTCGAAGATAATCCAGTGTTCCCGTCGATCGATGTCCTTGGACTCTGTCCACTAGGAGCTTTAGGAATTGGCCTAGCACTGGCGTACTACCTGGAGGATCAACTGGGGTTGGTGTTTCATTGCCATTGTCTTCTCGCTCTTGTCTTTCGGTCTCCACAGGGTGTTCCTCTTCCCCTCCAAAATCCACGTAATAATGAACATGTTCATTGTTTATGGATGTTGGTTGTGAAGGCATGTTGAGGCTTTGATCATTGGTGTTGGATAGAATATTTTTGTTCATATTCATCATGGCATCTGCCAACCACTCAAGCCATTCAACTTGGCTTAGCATCGTCAACTGTTCCTCGGTTATTCCTGCTACTTCACCACATACAACCACGTTATCCTTAGCATGGTCATTATTGTTGAAATATTGTAACTTCAAAGGATATTCTAAATGAATTTCACTGATGTACCCCAAGGGAGATGTTCATATTCCTCCGTCGGGATGTTATTATTGAAATTGGTCATCACAGAGTCATGAGGTAAAGCCTCTATTATCACACATATAGTAGTTGGGCTACCATATACTATTTTCAGATTCCAATACACCTTTTTCAACCAGTTCCCTTACATATGAGATGTTGAGATGAGTATCTATGATGGATCACTATTTGGTGATGGACTATGGTACTTTCCCATGCCATGACTGAGTCTCGAGACACTCAGATCTGAGGACTGATGTAGAGATTTAGCCATTTACAGAGCAGTCAATATTGTAGAGTTGCAGTAGAAGGTTCTCAGTGGACAGATGTTGTTTCAGATTGATTATTTGTAAGTATATGACTCAGCAGGTATTATCTTGTGTTATGGTTATTATTGCTTTTATTGCTTTTATACTCATTCTTGTGACATGTCTTAGCATTTAGTGGACCTAGTTGTATTGATATTATGTATGTATGTCCCTACTTAGACCTAGAAGTTCTTAACCCATACTCATTGGTTTTGCCCTCCTTGGGGAGAATAGAGGTGATCATTCCCACCATACTTTGGCTTGCTAGTGTTGGTCTCATTGTTCACTATCTCCACCCATCCATTACCTTCCAATTATGTTTATAACCCGACCTACTACTTAACTAGTGGCATGGAGGACTTTCCCCCACTAAAGCCTCTTTGTTGGATAAGCTTCCTTGTTTATTTGTGTCTCAGCTTTGAGTTGCCTAGGTTGTGTTGGCTAAACCTGAAACAAATAGCACTGCCATCAATACAATGTATATGGAAATGAAATGAATATCTTGTGAAAACGCCATTCATGAAAAGAAGTGTTTCTGAACATACATGAATGCAAGGCAAGCCTAATGAAATTGGCTTTGAAGTGTAAATGTGAAATGTAAAATGTAAAACCCATGTAACAAGTGTTTTTAAACACGCATGGAGCATGAAGCCTTAATAATAAAAATCCGTGTAACAAAGGCATGGATCAAGGCTATGGAAAATCGAAGGCCCAAAAAGCAATGGTTCTTAAAAGTTATATCTAAAGATTGTTGGCCTCACTTGTATTTGATAGGGATTGTGAGCATTTGTCAAGGTGAATAAGCACCTCTGAACGTAACTTACCCATTTGTGAGACATTGCCATCCCCTATGTTATTGCTTGTCCAGCGTATGCTAGAGTGAGTATCCCCTTTCCACATCCAAAGTGTCACAATGTCAAGTTGGTAGTCACCCTTTAGCCTAGCCTTTTGATTTTTAGCCTTCATCCTTCACTAGCAAATTGATTCCAACTATGAAGTGAGTATGGTCTTGAAAGTCTGGTCTAAGCCATAATAATTAACAAAGCTTTATATATTTGGTTGGTAGATCGCCAGTGAAATGATTACTACTTGTTATAATTGTTACTTGAATTATTTGTAGAGCATGTCTTAACCTCTAACACTGGCAACAATGTGATGTTGGCCTGGGTCATATTATTGGTCATGTTGACTGGGTATTCAGCATTATTTGATCACTTACAGATTATTATTATTTTATCTGTTTGGGCATATTAGATATTGTACATGATCATGCAGAGATCTGTAGGGTGTATGGTATACACCTTAGATGGATTTGGGCTCTCTGAGTCCAATCAGGCAGTTTATTTTCAGTTTCGGGCAGTTACAGTGATGATTTGTCTCAGTATACCATTCTGGTGCAGTTTTGCCATGTTAAATGGCCTGTCAGAGCAGAAGGATGATTTGATTGGTTCACCTAGGACGTTGTATGAGGAGGGCGTGGTCCAGCCACTTGTTTTTACCATTATACCCCCCTCCCAGAGAGCCTTGTGGGTTTTGTTGGACAACGCAGGCACTCCAAGTGGCAGTTTGAGCAGGTTCATAGTTCCTGAGGCAGATTAAAAATGGTTAAAATGGCTTCTGAAGAATTCGATTTGGGCTATTGAGACAAGGAAATGGCATGGAATGAGTTTTGATGATGAGTGTGATGTCTTCCACCCCTTCTCCAGCAGTTTCAGCATTCAAGAGGACCCACACCCATCTCTCCGGCATGTTTTATGATTTTCTGGAGCTTTTGGAGGCTCACTATTTTCCCAGAGAGGCACTATTTTGCACTTAGAGTTATATTTTATTTATATTGTGACATGGGGACACACTAGGGGTGTTAGACTTTACCCCCTAGACCTACCATGAGCTTTATTCATGTTTTTTTGTCATATTGAGTGGGATCCCCTCTCCTGGGGCAATTTCGTCCATTGATGTGTTATATTATTATATTGATCCAAGTACTTTATGTTGAGCTCATCTCAACCATTGATTAGAACATTTTGATCTTTTAATCTTATCCATCCATTCAAAAGGTAGTTAGGATTTTGGTATCTCTCCATCCTATTTAAAGGAGAGAGCTTCTCATTGTAAAAGGGTCTTAGGCTCTTGGAATCTTGATAATATAAAAACTCTTTTGTGGAAATTCTTGGGTCTCCTTTGCATCTGGTGTTCTTCGATAGTGATTGGAAAGTCTATTGCATCCTAGCATTTGAGTATTTGTGGTGAGATCTATATTTTTGTGGAAATTTTGTCTTTGTCTACAGGAGGGCGACTTCACTTGGGCGTTTTTGCATGGCTTCCTCAACTCGCTTGCTTGGCATCGCTTGTATCAAGGGGTTATCATTAGTATCATTATGATCTATGGTTTCATCTTGTTATTTCTTTTGTAGCATTTGTCCATTTCTCTTGATGCATCAAATCTGATATTGTTGACGTTTGTTGTGCAGGAGGGAGGGCGCATTGGTTTCCTTGGGCAAATCGATTTGCATAGAATACTCATCCAAATCTTCTCAAATTAATCGGGAAGGCATAGATCATCATCATCAAGGCATCTACAAGGTTATCTAGGTAAGATCCACAGGTTAGTTCTTCTTTTCTTGGTTCCAATACAATGGCATCCTTATTTTACTGTAAAAAATAATCAGAAAATTCTATGGATCAAACCGCTTGATCAATTGGAAAACCATTTCTGGGTATTGCAAATCGGGTCAAACCCAAAGTGGGTTCTCCTAGGCGTCACGCTTGGGTGACTCCACAAGGCCCAAATTCCAAGGCACTGATCCCTCAACCCTAGCGCACCCCTCATTTGGCCAATGTTTCCTGTGATTTGATCCTATCTCTAAGGCTTGGGTACTTTGATATTGTCATACCTTTCATCAAGTCTATCCATTGGTACTAGATAGCCCCAATCTTGTTTTTAACCTCCCTGCATCGGACAGGATTCCCAAGGCAGTGGATATTTTCATCATTTGCTGGTACCTTGATCCTGGATCTAGTAGTAAAACTCATAAGTCACTTGTATTTCAACCTTGGATCAATTTCCCACTTCATAAGCTTCTTGATCCAAGACATAACTCATCTTGTGACTTCATCCATAGATCTAGGGTTTACTTCACCTTACACCTTACGTACTTCATCTTCCATTTGATCTGATCTGGTGTCTTGGCTCGATCTCTTTTGTTGGGAGTAGATCTGGGTCTCTCCTATTGCTGTCTTGGGCTAAAGATAACATCAAGTGAAGATTGCCTCGATTGGCGTGACAACCATCCATTTGGGAGTTGAGGCTATCTTGGTTCACCACTTTGGTTGCCCATTCCCTCTACCATCCATCTTGGATCCATCTCATAGGGGTAACTACAAGTTTGGTGATAACATTTTGGCATCGTTGCCGGGGAGGTAGAGGCTTACCTTGGTTCATCATATTTACCTTCGGTGTCTGGGAGTGCATTTATATTCTTATCATTTGAATCACATCCGGTTTAATTTCAGTGATAATATTTTATTTGCTTAATTTTTATAATCATTGCATGTGTTTCACTCACCTCTCCTACGACATTATCCGTTGGTGAACATGGCAATTCGTTCACCTGGCGACTCCACTAAGAAGCGAACCCATCCGATAAATCACAATGAACTCAAATTTATTCGTCCAATTTTTCAATGAAATCAAGGAAAATCCAACCAAGCTTAAAAGGCAGGTTCTAACTCGTCTGAAATTTATGAGGCACCTCATCCTATGCCAAAAAGATACAGTGACAGGTTGCCTCGTTTCTTTGCAAATCCAATCAAATCTATTGAAAGCCACTTGGATGCTTTTTGGTGTTATATGGAATCCCTAAGGGCAGAGCATGAAGATGTCTATATGCGAGCCCTATGTGAATCCTTAGGAGCTAATGCCGATTTCTGGTTATATACATTAGCACCAAGATCCATCACTGGATACGACATGTTCACTAAGTTATTAAAAGAAGAATGGGGTAAAAAGATTGATAAATCCATACATCCAATAATGATTGTGTTGTTGAGGATCAATCTGATAAAGCTGATCAGGATAACCATAATGAGATAACTGACGATTTTCCTTATCAAATTGATTCCTCCTCTCCCAATCCAACAGTGGATATGCCTTTGAATGACTCTTCGATGCAAGAGAATGACGATGATCAAATCTCAACCATTCAGGATTATGACGTTGATATTGATATAGAAGGGGAGCTTATTGGAATCTTGTCATCATTACCTCAAGAAGGCGCAGATGAGGAGGGAGAGCAAACTGATTACTATTAGGATTCATCCATAGTTGATTCTATCATCTGTGAATCCATTGAAGATCCTCATTGCCTGGTTAACAATTATCTTGATTTAGATTTTGATCATAACCCTAAAGAAGAAGAAAAAAATTGAAAACAATATGACTTCTTCTGAGAGGAAATCATGTCATCATTATATGATTGAAGAGCACACTTGTAAGGGTGATAGGGAAATTGAATCTAAACTTCTAAATGTTCTTCCTTATCTAATGAGTGACAATAATGAAGAACTTAAAATAGAGAAATCACATGATGATGATACAATTGTAAGTGATCTTATCAAGAACATTACAATGGGGATCCTTGCCCTAATGATATCGATAGAGTTCTTCATCCAATCCTTAATCAGGATATCTTGGGTACTGATCTTGTTTCGAATCTTGAAATCATTCCTAGAATTAAATTGAGATCTTTTCCCTCATCAAATTCTGAGATCAATTATTCCAAGTCTGGGAGAAAATTTTCAATCCACCCTCCTGTCCCAACTTTTCGAGTCTTCTTGTATGGGTTTGTCTTTTAATCAAGTTGTCACTTTCGAAATTTTTAGTCAAGAGGTTGAACATTATCACATAATTGGAGAAAATGCGCTTCATTTCCCTTCTCGATCATCTATCATGAATAATACTTCTCAAATTATAAACTTTTCTCATGGGTGGTTGGAGAAGGTGTATAAAAATCAATTTCATATTTTCTCCATTTTTAAGCAACAAACAGGTTTGATCTCATTCACAGTTTCATTACATTACAACTTGTCCCCATTTGATTCTTCCATTTCTTCTAGAGTGAATAGAATTGAATGTCCTGGTAAGGTAGAGGAGAAAACAAAGAACTGTTTGGAGTGGTTTAATCATGAGTCATATTGTCTTCTTCCATCAAGAACAAACTCGCATACTTTTTATGATCCTATCTGTATCTTGATGGATGAGTTTCTAAAGTCAAATTCAGCGTTGGCATGATTTCATTCCATATTGTCCAAACCTTTCTTTGAATTTCAAACATCAAGTTATAATGGTTTCAATTTTCATTTACATTACTCTTAAACCATCTCTGGCTTGTTGGGTCATTTCCTATAAAGGAAGCTCAATAGATTTATTTAACAAGTGGTTGCATTGGATTCATGATTTTACTTAACACTTGTCTAAATTGAGTGGGTTAGAGTAGGTAGGACCTGAATAAGCCTCTTTTGGGCAGTAGTGTTTAGCTATTTAGTCTGGCACCTTTTGTCTTTTCCTTAAGCTTCCCTTTGAAGCTCTTAGTTTAGTTATAGGTATTTGCCATTTTCCTGCACAATAAAATCAAACTCCTTTTAAGTTATGTTAATAGATTAGATTTACTTTACGCTTTTCAGTTTCATGCACTTTAGTTTCAGTATTGTTCTCATTTATGCATTGTTCTGACGACCGGTCTGTGAGTTTGGTATAGCTCTAGACATTTTGCAGGTAGTGGATGGCATTTTGATAGCTGTTGCAAAGCTAGAGTGATGGATTGAGGATATGAGTAGCAGAGTGCGAGGACCAGAGATTCTGAGGTTCTCAAGCGCTCTTCAGCAGAGCACTTGTCCCAACTGGAGCCAGATGTTATCACACATATAGTAGCCAGGCTACCATATACTATTTTCTAATTCCAGTACACCTTTTTCAGCCAGTTCCCTTACATATGAGATGTTGAGATGAGCATCTATGATGGATCACTATTTGATGATGGACTTTAGTACTTTCTCATGCCATGAATGAGTCTCAGGACACTCAGATTTGAGGACTAATGTAGCCATTTAGCCATTTACAGAGCAGTCAATATTGCCCAAAGTTGCAACAGCAGGTTCTCAGTGGACAGATGTTGTTTTGGATTGATTATTTGCAGGTATATGACTCAGCAGGTATTATCTTGTGTTATGGTTATTATTGCTTTTATACTCATTCTTGTGACATGTCTTAGCATTTAGTGTCATGATCTGGTGATCATATAAATATGTGGACCTGGTTGTATTGATATTATCCCTACTTAGACCTATAAGTTCTTGACCCATACCCATTGGTTTTGCCCTCCTTAGGGAGAATAGAGGTGATCATTCCCACCATACTTTGGCTTGCTAGTGTTAGTCTCATTGTTCACTATCTCCACCCATCCATTACCTTCCAGTTATGTTTATAACCCGACCTACTACTTGACTAGTGGCATGGAGGACTTTCCCCCACTATAGCCTCTTTGTTGGATAAGCTTCCTTGTTTATTTGTGTCTCAACTCTGAATTGCCTAGGTTGTGTTGGCTAAGCCTGAAACAAATAGCCCTGCCATCAATACAATGTATATGGAAATGAAATGAATATCTTGTGAAAATCCCATTCATGAAAAGAAGTGTTTCTGAACATACATAAATGCAAGGCAAGCCTAATGAAATTGACTTTGAAGTAAATGTAAAACCCATGTAATAAGTGTTTTTAAACACACATGGAGCATGAAGCCTTAATAAATAAAAATCCGCGTAATAAATGCATGGATCAAGGCTATGGAAACTCGAAGGCCCAAAAAGCAATGGTTCTTAAAAGTTATATCTAAAGATCGTTGGCCTCACTTGTATTTGATATGGATTGTGAGGATTTGTCAAGGTGAATAAGCACCTCTGAACGTAACTTACCCATTTGTGAGACACCGCCATCCCCTGTTGTGAGAAATTCGAACCACGGAAGAATCTAGGAGCGTTAGTGAAGCTCACAAATCAAATTTGGTACAAAAACCAACAAAAACCATGAAAATAGAAGTAATTTACACACACAAATGTGAACAGAACCAGGATAATTTTTAACTGTCTAACATTAAAACATGTTATTATCAGGTTTATAATACATTTGGAAAGTTTCATGAGGCTTTGGGAGCCCAATGTGAGTGTACAAGTCAAAATTGCTAAATTGGCATCAACCCCCCCTAGGTGGGCCAATCACACCCCAAATCAACCCAAACAGCCACGAATTGTTGACTGGACGTGGCTGAGATGATGTGGGTCAATGATTACACCTTGCCATGCGTGGGTGTGGAAATCTGGGTGGTTTAGAGTCTCAAGGTGGCATTAAATGCACCAAATCAAGCCAAAAATGGACAAAATCCACCTCTAGCGCTCCTAGTCAACCAAGCTGTCAACATTCAATGAATGGGAGCGCACCAGCAATGATGAGGGCGCACATGTGGCTGGTTGACTGAGCAGGAATGCTCATGTGGGTGTGAAAGCCCCAATTTGACTTGGCATTCGTCCAACTAAGCACCCCTAGTCCACCACATAGTGTATTAATGCAAAAATTGCAATAAAATTGACCAAGTAGTGTAACTAAGGTATTAGTGAGTTGGATGATTGTTCTAACACCCTCCCTTAATCCAAAAACTAAGTACATCCCACAAAATGATGGAGTCCTTGGCAACAATGGCTCAAGTCACCTCAATTACATAATTCAGAAATTACAATTTATTTGTCCATATGAACCGAGTGTTACCAACTTTTTTGTACCATAGTTGGGTTACCTGAGGAGCCGCCGGTTGACAGACTTGTTCAAAGTCTGATTCCAGTGTATCAATTGATCCGTCTACTTGTCTAGCCAATAGTGGCTAACCACTTTTTTATTTTTTTATTTGAATAATTTTGACCATGGCCCCGCAGAGTTTGTAATAAAATGTGCTAGTAGGGTATTTTTGAGTGCTTTGGTCTCCTAAAACATAGAATCTCAAATAAGGTATTCTAAGGAGTTTTTTGCCCCTAACAATTATGCTTTGCCTTCAGCCGAATATAATTGACGAGGTTTTCTCCCGCTTCCTCCAAAGCTGGAATGCCCGATGTTGAATTCTGGGCCTTGGGGGGTTATTAGAGCTCAACTAAATGTTATAAACCTACTAGGCATTATTTAGATAGATCATAGTCATGTCCTAAGAAATCTGGACATATAAAAAAAATTTGAAAAAATCTTTTTCGAACAGGGAAATTTTTTTTTAATTTTTTAATTTTTAATTACTTTTCCTAAGTATTTTGGGTTAATTTTTCCATTAATTAAATAGAAAAAACCCGTTTGTAATAAATCAGCCATCCGGACTCTGAATTCAGTGATTGAAGGCTCTAACCTTAAGCCAAAAATCATTCTTGACTAGCCAGCTAGTCAGAGCCAGCTTTCAGATCAACAGTCAGACACATAATGCCTTTTTTCTCAAAAAAGTCAGTTTTGAGAATAAAAATGATATTTTATTAAAAAATGATTATTTTGGAGAAAATTAAAACTCTCCAAATTAATCTAAATTCGGCAAAATAAAAGGCTAAATGACATCTCATGGAGCACCTATGATGTTTGGAGTTGTCATAACTCAGCTTCAGTCAGCATTAAGTGAGCAATTAATTTATTATCAGTTAGCAGACATGTCATCTCCAACTAAAGATGAGATGGAGAGCACTCATTGGTCCAGTGATTTGATCGAGGTGAAGACTAAAGCTTGCACCATCAGTGGGCTTCCCAAACCTAACGAAGGCTCCAGCCAGACCTAAGGATGAGCTTACCTACATCACCAGGTCACCTCCTTCACAGCTCACGCCCCTCCTCAGCTGGGTTGCGCCTTCCACACGTGTGGGCTAAATTGAGGGTGGATTTCAGTGTTTTCAGTTGGAGTGGGGGCGCCTTGCCTGGGTGGAGGCCTCCCCTCACCCCCAGTCCTTCGATTTAGGTTTGGCTCTTCTATTAGGTGGTCAGGCTAGTTATGTTATTTGGTTTGGTTTTAGGGTTTTAGCACTCTCTCATTGTATAAATAGAGGCTCTTTCAGCTCTATCGGGGTGAATGATTGATGTAAAGAACCTCTGGTAAAATATTGTAATGCTTGTTGCTCTTATGCAACCTATTTTGTAATAAAGAAAGGCTTTGGAGGCTCATGCTGTGTGGATCCTGGGTGCATATGTTCCGGCTAATGAGGTGATATTGTTCTAATTTCTTTGCTTTTAATAATGTGTGGGTATTAATACATGCTTTAGAGGGCTTCTATAAGCACGTAGGAATAGGTATTTGTCGCTTTCAAGTTACCTATTTATTTCATTTACTTTCAAAAGCCTCAAAGAGCATTGTTTTATTCAGCTGTATTTCATGCTTTTGAGATTTGATTAGTAAATAATACATGTTTTAACCCCCATGTTGCCAAGTGTATAAGATTGTGTTTACAGATCTCTTCACTGTACCAAGTAAGAGGTTGAGCTAACTTGCATCTACTCTTCTTGGAGCAAAGCATATGTACTTAGCAGCTGCATGCCATTGGGATCCAAAGTGATTTCAAGGATTCAAGATCCAAGTGGTTTATCTTCTCCATTCACCCTAAAGTCAAATTTTCTCATTATTTTACTTTATGTTTGCAAGTAGAGTTCTGATTTATAAAGCTAATCTTTCGCGTCTGCTTGCTTCCATTTTTAGATCTAGAAAGTGTCAAATGATATGCATTCTTTCTCAGATCTAGCTAGTACTTTAAGTAGCACAAAGTTCCTATTTTTTGTTCAAGTATTAGTTGTATGTTCATAGTGTATTCCATTGTTTAACCCACCATTTTTGCAGGAAAGAAGCTCGTTGGTTTCTCACTTTTCATGACAGGTTAAGAGGGAAAATTGACAAAAATTTAAGAAATTAAGTTGCAAAAAGCCTTCCTTTCTTCCTCTTCTTAATCCCCTTCTACCGGTTACTTTGCTTTGCCTCTTTTACCTCTTCTTCATCGCTGCCCTGTTAGTACTCTTTTTACCATCCATTTTTCTCTTTTTAGACAACCCTAGTGTGCCTTAGCCTTCTTCCCTTTTTTGTCACTTTTTGCCCTAGCTTTTGGGCCTTCTTTAACCTTGTTTTTGGCCATTCCTTCCACTTTTTGTTCGCTGTCCTGTTTTGTAATTTTTATGACAAACACTCATTTTCTCTTTCGCTGCCCCATTCTCTTCGATTTTTATCATCCTTTAACTTTATAGTTGGCTGCCCTATTCTTCTCTTTCTTTGGTTTTGATTCTTGCTTGATTTGTTTGCCTTCCTTCTCTCATCTTCTTTTGTTTCAGCCCTCTTTCTTTTGCTCTTTTTACTCTCTTCAAACTTTTTCCATTTTCCCTTTTCATAGGTTTTCAGAAAGATCTCAAAAGTAAAAATAAAAGGCACTCTCCTTTTTTACAAGTTATAATATTTGTAGAGTTACTTTGCTTTTATTTGAAAAGTCCTTTCAAGGATCAAAATCCTTAAGGCACATTGTATAAAGTTTAATAAAAGATCTTTGTTTGAGTGGGGTTTTTAAGTCCCCACTCTCATCCTCTCCCATTTGGGGAGGCTTGTGTTGTGTGTATGCTTTGATTAGTGCTATTTTCATTATTCATTACATCTCATGCTTAGATCATTAATTGTTAATTCATCACTTCTAAGTTGATTATTCAATTTAATTGTTTATCTTTCTAAGTAAATCAACTGCTTAAATCTCTTGAATCACACCATAAGGTGGATCAAGAGTGCTCTTTGTCGGAGAGTTTAATCAACTAATTTCATCTTGTGCTTGTTTAATCAATTAACTTCTAAGTAAGACTCTTGAATTTGCAGAAACACAAGTCAAGAGCACTCTCTATCGGAGAGCATCTTAGGTTTGCATAACCCCTGCATTAGTTTAATCTAGATTAGCTAAGTCTCTTGAACCACTGTTATAAGACGAGGTCAAGAGCACTCTCTGTCGGAGAGTTTTAATTAATTAACTAAATAAAATTTCCAACTCACACCCCTTTAATTAATTAACCCCCTTCCCTGCTTGCCGGAGTATGCTCTGACCGATCTTAGATCGGAATACCCAGAAACGGCATTGGATCTCTAAACCCCACAAGAGGAACTTAACTAAAACTTTTTCCCATAACCAACGCAACGGCGTTGTTCGATAAATACCGAGGCATGTGGGCAAATTCCAAGTGTGGGCGCCGGGCTACCCAATCTGGGCACTGGTAGTTAAGTTATTGAACACTTACCTTTGATCCCAAACAGATCCGTCATGTCTTCGAACGGAGCCACTAAAGGTATTTCTAGTTAGGACATCCAGCTACCATAAGCGAAGATCACAAGTAAAAACTCTTAAAACTTACCAAGAGCACTTGCAAAACCTAACATTCACTGGCATATTTTGGGATTCACATCTTTCTATACACGAAGCATCTCTGATAAGTTGACTCCATAGGCACTGGTTCTATCTTTTAGCATTGCTGATAATCTGGGCCATTTGTCCGTTGGATGTTCTAATTATAAGTCATATCTGTGAATGCTTTATCATTTCGTGAGTTCTCAAATTATTGTCTATCTTTTAATTCTGGTGATAGCAACGTGGATTGCTTTGTCTTGTGTTCAATTCATCACATTAATCATTTAAAATCACATTAACTCCTAAACAACACCCATCCGCATCCGAAACATCTAAAAATTAGCTTAAACATTGAGCCATAGAAAACTCTTTGTTAAAGACTACCCCCCTTGGCTTCGTTAGGAGTTAGCCTAAACAGAGGAGCTAGGAGTAGGTGACAGTACCTAGCTCTGTGCTTGCCCCCAAGGTCACACCTCTCCCACTTTCTCAAGTGAGGAGACAGCTTTCGGAAGATTTTTGCTGCTGGTGTGCAATCGGCGGACAACATTCTTTTGGCGTCGTTGCCGGGGACAAATCTTTTTGTTCCTGGACGACATTTGTTTCTTTTTAGTTTTTTACCTTGTTTTCCCTTTTTTTGGTAGATTTTTTAGTCCAATCACTCTCTAAAATTAGACTTAAGTCCACCTGGCGACTCCACTATCAGTTAACACCTCAAGGTATTCCACTAGAAGAAACTCTGTAGGTTTGTTCGATTTCATCCCTGACCCCGAAAAGGTCTATAGGAGGAGATTAAACAAACTATCTTCTCGCAGGATCCTTGCAGAACTTGGATCGGAGTCTGTTTCAGACATCCATCTTTTATTTCCAGAAAACTTAGAAAATTTGCAAAATAATAACTGTTTCTTTAATCCAATGGGTGACTTTTTTACTCAACTTAACTTTGCTCAGATAGCAGATCATCCTCATGATATCCCTAACAAGGCTATCGACAAGCTTACGACATATAGTGGCACTGATGCCTCCCTCTCTGCTGAGCAGCGTATCAGGAATTTCACCAGACACTGTGGTGCCCATGTCAGGAGTACTGATAGGCATGAAGATGTTTTCATGACCTTGTTTGCCTTGTCTTTGGATGGCAAGGCTGGCAACTGGTACGATAATTTGCCGAACAATTCTTTCGCCCCCTTAGCAGACTTCAAGGCTGCTTTCCTTGGAAAGTTTGGCAGCATAAAGGAGCCTAGACATCTAGTAGTAGCTTTGACCAGCATAAAGAAGTCCGAAACTGAAACAATGGACGAATTCAACAACAGGTTCACTGAA
This sequence comes from Pseudotsuga menziesii, assembly GCA_001517045.1. Classification (NCBI taxonomy): domain Eukaryota; kingdom Viridiplantae; phylum Streptophyta; class Pinopsida; order Pinales; family Pinaceae; genus Pseudotsuga; species Pseudotsuga menziesii. The sequence continues at coordinate 88,032 of LPNX010178933.1, read as the reverse complement.
TTAGCAAATTCCATCCCTGCCACTTATTCTCCTCCAGTAGCTTCTGTTCTGGACTATTATATCGAAGCATTAAGTGGAAAAATCCAGTACTAGATCAGAGACAAGGAGCCAGCTACTCTACTTCTAGCTCAGGGTTTGGCCATTAAAATTGATAAGAACATGCAGTCTTCAGGAGAGTCTAACATCCAAGGTTACTCTAGGGCTTCCATTCCTATTAAAAATGTTTAACACAAAGGGAAAGAGCCATCAAACGAAGCTTATGAGAAAAAGCTCACTGATCTAACTGAGGAAATGCAAGAAATGGAAAGGAAATACTTAGCGCAGATTAAGGAAGTTCAGAATAGGGTCATAACAGTTGAAAGAACGCAACCCCTGCCACCTCCTAGAGCTTTCCTTGCGAAACCAACATGGCAGAGGAAGAACCCCAACCATGAGCAGAGGCCTCCTCATCAGCTAGAGGCCATTAATGTGGTTGAACCTTATACACCATTTTGTAGGGCATGCAGAGATTTCCATGAGGAATCTGGCTGCCATTATGCATGTTATGTCCAGGAGCATGGTTATCCCGAGGGGTGCAGTCCTAGTACGTCTGCAAGCAAGCTTGAATTCATTCACAATGTTGGAGACATCTATGTTAACTACAAGGATAGTTGGAATCAAGCTAACTAGTTTCCTCAACGGGTTGATCACCTAACTGAGTATTACGGGGAAATGCCTTCGAATAGTAACAATGTTCAAAATTTCAAAGGCATGACATATCAAAGAAGACCTAGGGAAGGACCATCTACCCAAACTGCTCCAAAGGTAACAATTTCTGACATCCCTCCTGAAATAGATAAGTCAGATTCTGTCGCTTTAACTTTTGATTTAGGTAGTTGGTTAGCGAACTCTAAAGTCCAGGTGCCCGTGCTTGAATTATGTAAAATCCCTGGTCAAAAGGAGAAATTGTTGAAAATGCTTGAGCCTCAAATTAATAATGATCCCCTTCCTACCTCAAAAATAGTTGCACATGAAAAACCTAAAGCTCCAAAGAAAGTAACTTTTGCCAACACTATAGAACAGCCTCCTTCTAGTCAGGAAAATGTTTGCAGAGATCCTCCTGTAATCTTACATACTAGGGACCCAAGAAAAGAAGATCACCCGCCCTTTTACATGTCATTGATGATAGGTGATTTTCTCCTGCACAACTGTATGCTAGATTCAGGATTGAGATAAAAAATTATGACCAAGAAAGTCATGCAGCAACTTGGCCTTAGAACCACTCGCCCTTACCAAAATGTATGTGCCATGGATTCTAGACCCGTCAAAGTTGAAGGTATGATCGAAAAGCAGAATGTGAGATTAGCAAAATATCTCGACATCCATGTTACCATGGATATTCTCGTCATAGATGTACCGGATAAATGGGGCATGCTCTTATCCAGAAAATTCGGTGCAACTTTAGGGGGATCCATCCAAATGGACTGGACTTACGCCATTGTACCTGCATCAAAGGATTCATTAGTTAAGTTACATACAGAGAAAGAACGAAGACATCATGAAGAAAACCCAGGGAATCCATCAAATGAGTATGTCAACTACTCAGGTGAACCCGTACCAAATTAACTCCACTTTCTTAGAGCCTATCCGTGAAGAAATAAAAAACGAAAAGCTTAATGAATTATGGAGGATGAGCTTTGATGGAGCCTATTCTAGAGCAAGAAAAGGTGCTGGGATAGTCATTATGTCACCTGAAGGTAAAGTTTTCAACTTTGCTTTTAGATTAGAATTTGAGGCAACTAACAATGTAGCGGAATATGAGGCACTCCTACTGGGCATTGAGATTGCCAAGGACATGGGGATTAAGTTGCTTGATATTAAAGGGGACTCTGATTTGATTGTCCAACAAGTTAAGGGTCAGTTTGCATGTAAGTGTCAAAGACTTAAGAAATATAGAAATGCAATCTGGGATACAATGGAATTCTTTGATGCCCTTAACTTAGAAGCAATCCCTAGAGATCAAAATAGTGCCTCCGACAGACTTGCAGTTTCAGCGTCAACTTTTTAGCCATCGGATGAGATGTTAGAGGGGAATTGTCCTTTAGAAAGTAACTTTAGACCTTCTGTTCCTGACAATGTTGAACATTGGCAGGTCTTCAAAGACGATGAGCAGATTTTGAGATTCATCCATAATGTCGATGAATTCCTTAACTTTAAAGCTAATGATCAGGAAGAAAACAAAGAATATTATGGAGAAGGTGACCAGTTTAACAATCATGTCCCACGTGGTCTAGTTGCCTTAGAAAACATCTTTGACAGACAAGACAGAAGGAAAAGCAATGTTGAGCAGATGAAACCAGGAGATTACATTGAAATCAACATTTGGACGGAAACAAAACCTAAAATTATAAAAATTGGAAAAGGTACTTCAGAAAAAGAAAGGAATAGCCTCATAAATCTAGTCAAAGAGTATAGGGATGTATTTGCCTTTACTTATGATGAGCTCAAAGCTTATAGGGAAGATGTATTTCAACATACTATTCCCCTAAAGCCAGAATGTCAAAAAGGCAAGCCTTTCAGACAAAAACTTAGGCAAATAAATCCTAAGTTAGCACCAATCATCAAGAAGGAGTTAGAGAAAATGCTAGCAACAGTAATAAAAGTTCCCACTAGACATTCAACGTGGTGCTCTAACTTAGTCGTAGTTAGGAAGAAGAACGGGAGCATAAGAATATGTATAGATTTCAAGAATCTAAACATAGCATGTCAGAAGGACAATTACCCCCTCCCCAACATGGAGACCCTCCTCCAACGGGTCACTGGATCAAGCATGATGTCGATGCTGGATGGTTTTTTGGGCTATAATCAAGTAGTCATTCAAGAGGAGGATAGGCATAAGACCACCTTCACAACTCCTTGAGGCACTTTTGAGTATCTAAGAATGCCCTTTGGCCTTTTAAACGCAGGAGCTACTTTCCAAAGGGCCATGGATTATGCTTTCAAGGAGTTGATTGGCAAAGTCATTGAGATCTATCAAGATGATCTCATTGTTTTTTCGAAGGAAAGATCCAGCCATGTTGGTCATCTCAGGCAGATTTTTGAGCGGTGTAGGAAGTATGGCATTTCTCTGAATCCGGCTAAGTCAATGTTAGGCATAGAAGAGGGTAAACTCTTAGGACATATCATCAACAAAGACGATGTCAAAATTGATCCTGAGAGAGTAGAGGCCATAAAAAAGATCCCTCTCCCTAAGAATGTTAAAGCCCTTCAGTCATTTAATGGTCATATCAATTTTATCAGGAGATTCATTCCAAACTTGGCAGAATTAATGAAACCCATGCAGGCCTTACTCAAGAAAAATGCTAAGTTTGTGTGGACCACTGAAGGAAGGAAAGCCTTTGATTCAATAAATAATGCCATTACCAGGTCTCCGGTCTTAGTTAGCCCGGATTACGCAAAGGATTTCATGATCTTTTCATTTGCTTCTAAAGATACCATTGCCGGTGTGTTGCTCCAAAAGAACTTCGAAGGGTTCGAGCAAACCATAGCATTTATGAGTAGAGCCTTGCAGAATTCTGAGCTAAAGTATACCATCATGGAGTAGCAAGCTTATGCCTTAGTCAAATCATTAAAACATTTCAGGACTTATATCGGGTATTCCAAGGTTACCGGATATGTTCCCCACACTGCGGTCAAGGATATCCTTTCTCAAAAGGATTGTTTAGGAACAAGGGGTACATGGGTATCCATGATTCAGGAGTATGACCTTGAGATAAAACCTACTAAATTAATCAAGGGACAAGGCCTGGCAAGGAATGGCAAGAATGATATGACCTTGAGATATCCCGCAGCCTACCATGACTCCTGCCCTTCAAAACCTTGACAACCATTGGTATTCAGACATCATTTTCTTTCTCCTCCATCTCACTTGCCCGGATCACCTCAAAGGACACAAGCGTAGGGCTTTGAGACTTTAAGACCGCTAGGTATTGCCTTACCCAAGAGGGTCTGGGTTGGAGAAACCCAGATGGTATTATACTTAGGTGCATCAACGAACATGATTCTAAGAAGATATTAGCAGAGTTTCACTCAGGATTTTGTGGAGGCCACTATGCAGCAAATACAACTGCCCACAAAATCTTGAGAGCTGGTTACTATTGGCCAACCATTTTTGCAGATGCTCACAAGCATATCAAGTGTTGCCAAGAGTGCCAGCTGTTCACTGGGAAGCAGAAGTTGATAGCTCTTCCCCTTACTTTGGTTGTTGTCCTTGCCCCTTTTCAGCAATGGGGGCTTGATTTTATTGGAAAATTCAAGGATAACTCCAGCAATGGTTTTTGTTGGATTCTCACAGCAACCGATTATTTCACCAAGTGGGTAGAGGCTATACCCACTAAGACTGCCACTGAGAAAGTTGTTATAGACTTCATCGAGGAAAGAATCATCACCAGATTCGGGACTCCCCTAAAAATAACAACCGATAATGCCAAAGCCTTTAGTTTCGAAAAAATAAATGACTTATGTTTTAAGTATGGCATTATCTTTTCCCACTCATCTGATTATTACCCACAGGGAAATGGACTTGCTGAGTCCACCAATAAAAATTTAATGTCTATCCTCAAGAAGACTGTGGGTGATAATAAGAGATCATGGGATAGCAAAATTAAGTATGCTGTGTGGGTAGATAGGATCACTAAGAAGAACGCAACTAGTAAATCACCTTTTGAGCTGGTGTATGGACTCACAGCCACCCTTCCAGTCAGCATGCAGATTCCGATCTTCAGGATGTTAAGTGAGTATGGCACAGAACAAGCAAAAATGGAGCAAAGGATCAATCAAATTATAGAGTTGGATGAATCCCGAAGAGCTGCCCTTGATCAGTCACTCAGACATCAAGAAAGTATGAAGGGCACTTTTGATAAGTCAGCCGGGCCAAGAGCTTTCCAAATCGGAGATACTGTTCTCTTATGGGATAAGAGAAGGGAGAAGCCTGGGAAGCATGGGAAATTTGACAGCCTTTGGAAAGGCTCGTTTATCATCTGCGACACAGCTGGCACCAATTCTTTTTTCCTTAACACCATGGATGGAGAAATATTAAACCTGCCCATGAATGGCCAACACTTGAAGCCTTTTTATCGAAACAACCTCCAAGATGACCAAGGGGTCATCACAGGGATTTTCTAAACCCATCCTTGTTGTATTTCTATGTACTTTACTTTTGTATCATAACTTTGTAGAATGCTGCATTAAAGCTCTTTCTTTTGTATACTAGCATTTGTATCATATTTCATTCTATATATGCCGAAAAAGAAGAAGTTTATTTCCATGTACTTTATTTCATAAAAAAATAAAAAATATTTTTGGTATTTCATCATGGCATATTTTTATCATATACATGGAACTGAGACACTTTTGTTTACATGCAGGTACCAGAGATTCCTAGATTCTCAGGCACTCTTTTTTATCAATAGATCAAGCAAGTACCTGTCCCACAGTTGGAGCCAGATGTTATCAACTCTTTTGTACCATAGTTGGGTTACCTGAGGAGCCGCCGGTTGACAGACTTGTTCAAAGTCTGATTCCAGTGTATTAGTTGATCCGTTTGTTTGTCTAGCCAATATTGGCTAGCCACTTTTTTATCTTTTTATTTGAATAATTTTGACCATGGCCCCACGAGGTTTGTAATAAAATGTGCTAGTAGGGTATTTTTCAGTGGTTCGGTCTCCTGAGACGTAGAATCTCAAATAAGGTATTCCAGGGAGTTTTTTGCCCCTGACAATTATACTTTGCATTCAGCCAAGTATAATTGATGAGGTTTTCTCCCGCTTCCTCCAAAGCTGGAATGCCCGATGTTGAATTCTGGGCCTTAGGGGTTATTAGAGCCCAACTGAGTGTTATAAACCTACTAGGCATTATTTAGATAGATCATGGTCATGTCCTAAGTCATTTGGACATATAAAAAAAATTTGAAAAAATCTTTTTCGAACGGGAAAAAAAAAAAAAAAAAATTTAATTTTTAATTACTTTTCCTAAGTATTTTGGGTTAATTTTTCCATTAATTAAATGGAAAAAACCCGTTTGTAATAAATCGACCATCCGGACTCCGAATTCAGTCATTGAAGGCTCTAACCTTAAGCCAAAAATCATTCTTGACCAACCAGCCAATCAGAGCCAGTTTTCAGATCAACAATCGGACACAATGCCTTTTTTCTCAGAAAAGTCAGTTTTGAGGATAAAAATGATTTTTTATTAAAAAATGATTATTTTGGAGAAAATTAAAACTCTCCAAATTAATCCAAATTCGGCGAAATAAAAGGCTAAATGACATCTCATGGAGCACTTATGATGTTTGGAGTTGTCATAACTCAACTTCAATCAGCATTAAGTGAGCAATTAATTTATTATTAGTTAGCAAACATGTCATCTCCAGCTAAAGATGAGATGGAGAGCACTCATTGGTCTAATGATTTGATCAAGGTGAAGACTAAATCTTGCACCATCAGTGGGCTTCCCAAACCTAACGGAGGCTCCAGCCAGACCTAAGGATGAGCTTACCTACATCACTAGGTCACCTCCTTCACAGCTCACGCCCCTCCTCAGCTAGGTTGCGCCTTCCACACATGTGAGCTAAATTGAGGGTGGATTTCAGTGTTTTCAGTTGGAGTGGGGGCGCCTTGCCTGGGTGGAGGCCTCCCCTCACTCCCGGTCCTCCAATTTAGGTTTGGCTCTTCTGTTAGGTGGTCAGGCTGGTTAGGTTATTTGGTTTGGTTTTAGGGTTTTAGCACTCTCTCATTGTATAAATAGAGGCTCTTTCAACTCTATCGGGGTGAATGATTGATGTAAAGAACCTCTGGTAAAATATTGTAATGCTTGTTGCTCTTATGCAACCTATTTTGTAATAAAGAAAGGCTTTGGAGGCTCATGCTGTGCAGATCCTGGATGCATATGTTCCTGCTAATGAGGTGAAATTGTTCTAGTTTTTTACTTTTGATAATGTGTGGGTATTAATACATGCTTTAGAGGGCTTCTATAAGCACGTAGGAATAAGTATTTGTAACTTTCAAGTTACCTATTTATTTCATTTACTTTCAAAAGCCTCAAAGAGTATTGTTTTATTCAGCTGTATTTTATGCTTTTGAGATTTGATTAGTAAATAATACATGTTTTAACCCCCATGTTGCCAAGTGTATAAGATTGTGTTTGCAGATCACTTCACTGTACCAAGTAAGAGGTTGAGCTAACTTGCATCTACTCTTCTTAGAGCAAAGCATATGTACCTAGCAGCTGCATGCCATTGGGATCCAAAGTGATTTCAAGGATTCAAGATCCAAGTGGTTTATCTTCTCCATTCACCCTAAAGTCAAATTTTCTCATTATTTTACTTTATGTTTGCAAGTAGAGTTCTGATTTATAAAGCTAATCTTTCGCATCTGCTTGCTTCCATTTTTAGATCTAGAAAGTGTCAAAATGTTATGCATTCTTTCTCAGATCTAGCTAGTACTTGGAGTAGCACAAACTTCCTATTTTTTGTTCAAGTATTAGTTGTATGTTCATAGTGTATTCCATTGTTTAACCTACCATTTTTGCAGGAAAGAAGCTCGCTAGTTTCTCACTTTTCATGACAAGTTAAGCGGGAAAATTGGCAAAAATTTAAGAAATTAAGTTGCAAAAAGCCTTTCTTTCTTCCTCTTCTTAATCCCCTTCTACCGGTTACTTTGCTTTGCCTCTTTTACCTTTTTTTCATCGCTGCCCTATTAGTACTCTTTTTACCATCCATTTTTCTCTTTTTAGACAACCCCAGTGTGCCCTAGCCTTCTTCCCTTTTTTGCCTCTTTTTGCCCTAGCTTTTGGGCCTTCTTTAACCCTGTTTTTTGCCATTCCTTCCACTTTTTGTTCGTTGTCCTGTTTTGTAATTTTTATGACAGCCACTTATTTTCTCTTTCGCTGCCCCATTCTCTTCGATTTTTATCATCCTTTAGCTTTATAGTTGGCTGCCCTATTCTTCCCTTTCTTTGGTTTTGATTCTTGCTTGGTTTGTTTGCCTTCCTTGTCTCATCTTCTTTTGTTTCAGCCCTCTTTCCTTTGCTCTTTTTACTCTCTTCAAACTTCTTCCCTTTTCCCTTTTCACAGGTTTTCGGAAAGATCTCAAAAGTAAAAATAAAAGGCACTCTCCTTTTTTACAAGTTATAATATGTGTAGTTACTTTGCCTTTATTTGAAAAGTTCTTTCAAGGATAAAAATCCTTAAGGCACATTATATAAAGTTTAATAAAAGATCTTTGTTTGAGTGGGGTTTTTAAGTCCCTACTCTCATCCTCCCCCATTTGGGGAGGCTTGTGTTGTGTGTATGCTTTGATTAGTGCTAGTTTTCATCATTCATTACATCTCATGCTTAGATCATTAATTGTTAATTCATCACTTCTAAGTTGATTACTCAGTTTAATTGTTTATCTTTCTAAGTAAATCAACTGCTTAAATCTCTTGAATCACACCATAAGGTGGATCAAGAGTGCTCTCTGTCGAAGAGTTTAATCAACTAATTTCATCTTGTGCTTGTTTAATCAATTAACTTCTAAGTAAGACTCTTGAACTTGCAGAAACACCAGTCAAGAGCACTCTCTATCGGAGAGCATCTTAAGTTTGCATAACCCCTGCATTAGTTTCATCTAGATTAGCTAAGTCTCTTGAACCACTGTCATAAGACGAGGTCAAGAGCGCTCTCTGTCCAAGAGTTTTAATTAATTAACTAAATAAAATTCGCAACTCACACCCCTTTAATTAATTAACCCCCTTCCCTCCTTGCCGAAGTATGCTCTAACCGATCTTAGATCAGAATATCCAGAAACGGCATTGGATCTTTAAACCCCACAAGAGGAACTTAACTAAAACTTTTCACCATAACCAACGCACTGGCGTTGTTCGATAAATACCGAGGCATGTGGGCAAATTCCAAGTGTGGGCGCCGAGCTACCCAATCTAGGCACTGGTAGTTAAGTTATTGAACACTTACCTTTGATCCCAGACAGGTCCGTCATGTCTTCGAACAGAACCACTGAAGATATTTCCGGTTAAGACATCCAGCTACCATAAGCGAAGATCACAAGTAAAAACTCTTAAAACTTACCAAGAGCACTTGCAAAACCTAACATTCACTGGTATCTTGTGGGATTCACATCTTTCTATACACGAAGCATCTCTGATAAGTTGACTCCATAGGCGTTGGTTCTATCTTTTAGCATTGCTGATAATCTGGGCCATTTGTCCGTTGAATGTTCTGATTATAAGTCATACCTGTGAATGCTTTATCATTTCGTGAGTTCTCAAATTATTGTCTATCTTTTAAAACTGGTGATAGCAACGTGGATTGTTTTGTCTTGTGTTCAATTCATCACATTAACTCCTAAACAACACCCATCCGCATCCGAAACATCTAAAAATTAGCTTAAACATTGAACCAATGAAAACTCTTTGTTAGGGACTACCCCCCCTTGGCTTCGTTAGGAGTTAGCCTAAACGAAGGAGCTAGGAGTAGGTGACAGTACCTAGCTCTGTGCTTGCCCCCAAGGTCACGCCTCTCTCACTTTCTCAAGTGAGGAGACAACTTTCGGAAGATTTCTGCTGCTGGTGTGCAAACGGTGGACAACACCGAGGATAAGAAGGAAAACCTCATGGGACAAAACCTTCCCTCAAGAATGGACATGAGGCTAGACCTGCAACAAATAACAACAAATTACCATCCTTCACTCACCCCAAGCAAAGATCTTAGGTAGGTGAAGGTCTTCTCTGTGATAGCCTTGGTAAAAATATCAGCAGTTTGCTCGATGGATGGGCAATACTGCAGTGAGATCACCCTGTCATGCACTAAGCCCTGAATGTAATGCATGTGTATCTCAAAAAGCTTTGTCCTCTGCCTCTGAACAGGATCAGTAGATATTTTGATGGCACTTTGATTGTCCACCCAAATGTTGGTTGGAGAAACAATTGTGACACCAAATTCTCGATGAATTCCCTTCAACCAAACACACTATGTAGCAGCATGAACTGTTGCCTTGTACTCGACCTTTGTTGATGAAAGTGAAATGGTGTGTTGTTTCTTACTTGACCAGCAAATGGGACCTTCAACAAGCATAAAGACAAAACCTGAAGTTGACTTCTTGTCAGTGGGATCTCCAGCCCAATCTGAATCAGAAAATCCAGCTAGTTGAAGTGAGGAACTAGCTGTGTAGTGCACCCTGAAATTCTTTGTACCCTGGACATACTGAAGAATTCTGTGTTGCCCTCCAATGGAGCTCATGTGGCTGGTGCATATGTCTTGCTACAGCACTTACAGCATAAGACAAATCAGGTCTTGTGTGAGTGAGATAGAGCAAGCTTCCCACTAGTTGCCTATAGAGTGTAATATCTACCAATGGAGAATTCCCAAATTCATGCATTTTGATGCCAGACAGAAAGGGAGACTTGGCTTCCTTACACTTGGCCATGTTAAACTTCTTTAGCAGGTCTGAAGCATACTGTGGTTGACTCAGCTTGATGCCCCTTTTCACTTTGCTCAATTTCCAAGCCCAAAAATTGCCTTAGCAATCCTAGGTCGATCATGGCAAATTCACTATGCAAAGATTATTTAATTGAGCCAATTGAATTGGTGCAGCTACCTGTAATGACGAGGTCATCAACATAAAAAACAATAAATGCAAAATACCATCATGTTGTTGCAAATACACATTAGGGTCTCATTTGCATCTAGTGAAACCAATAGAGAGCAAAAAGGCTTCCATTTTTGCATACCAAGCCCTGAGGGGCTTGCTTGAGTCCATACAATGATTTCTTCAACCTACATACCAATGAAGGACCCTCTTAGAAACCTTCAAGTTGCTGCATATAGATCTCTTCCTATAGCTCACCATGCAAGAAAGCACTCTTAACATCCATGTGGTGAACTTGCCAACCTTTACTAGTTGCCATTGCAAGAACTAGTCGTATGGAGTCCATCTTTGCAACCGGTGCAAAGGTCTCTGTGTAATCTGTTGTCCGCCGAGATGCACACCAGCAGCAGAAATCTTTCGAAAGTTGTTCCCTCACTAGAAGTGGGGAAGGTGTGGCCTTGGGGGCAAGCAATGAGCCAGGTACTGTCACCTGAATCTCAGCTCCTCCGTTTAGGCAAACTCCTAACGAAGCCAAGGGGGGTTGTCCCTAACAAAGAGTTTTTCTATGGCTCTTATGTTTTTAAGTGTTTTTTGGTGTTGAATGTTGCGGATGGGTGTTTTTAGGAGTTTTTGAATGATTACAACTTTATAATGATGGAATAAAATAATCACAAGATAAATGCAAGATTACAAGGTTGAGAAAACAACCACTTGATAATTCTAAGCAAGACAACCACGATAATATAAATGCTCCAGATATATGAACAACAAATGAAAATTGATGACAAAGACCAGTGCCTTGTGGAGTCAAAGATAGTCTCAAGTGCTTGGGTTGCTTGATACAAGAGTTCAAAGTGGTAACGTTTGTGAGATCGTTTTGCAATTGTTCTTGGTTTATTTTATTGTAAATTTTATGTAATCTTGTTTCAGGTGTCTAGGAAACCTAACCGCAAATACTTTCAGTGGCTCCGTTCGAAAACATGACAGACCTATCTGGAATCACAAGCTAGGTGTTCAGAGAATTTAACCAGCGAGTGTCTAGATTGGGTAGCCCGGTGCCCACACTTGGAATTTGCCCACTACCTGAGTATTTATCAAGATAACGTCAGTGCGTTGGTTATGGGGTTGAAAGTTTTATTATGTTGAATCTTGTAAGATTAACAGTCCAATGTCGTTTCTGAGTAATCTGATTTTTAAGTCAGTCAGAGCATACTCTGGCAAGGAAACAACGAGATAAATTCAAATTTTATTAAAAGGGAGTGACGAGTTGCGAGTTTTAATTAGAGCACACAGGTGAACCTCTCTGACAGAGAGTGCTCTTGACTTGTCTTCTGACAGAGGTTCAAGAGACTTTTAACTAATCTATATGCTAAGATGCGGTAAAAATGCAAAACTTATGCTCTCCGACAGAGAGTGCTCTTGACTTGTCTTATGACAAGTTCAAGAGTCTTGGTTCTTTTTAAAGACAAACAGATTGTAAGCAAAGAAACCAAATGATAGCTCAAATAAAGTAGAAACTAATCTAGCAATTAGTGTTCTAAGCAAAAATGAAACTAATCTAGGCACTTGAAGCAAATCTAAGCTAAGAACACACAAGACACTCTTCCCCAAATGGGGAAGAAACACAAACTATGGGAGGCTTTATCCCACTTAGCCTTATTTTATTAATCAAATACAACTTTTGAGGATTTTCAACCTTGGAATGAGAAATGAAGATAGTAGAAGTGACTTTTAAATGGGCTCTTAAGAGCTTTACAAAAAAGGAGTGTTTAAGTCTTCATGGTTTTGATCTTGGTTTCAAATCTCCTCTTGGTTTTCCAATCTTCTTCTTCTTCAAGTCCCCTTCTTGAGTTTGCTTTTGCTCAAACCTACAACACAATGCAAATCACACTACAAGCACCCTTTAGCATTAGTCAAATCAAATGAAAAGGAAACTAGATGCAACTAAGATCTAAGTATCAAAATGAGATGCAACTTTTATAACGAGATCTAGATGCAAAGCCTAAAATGAGATCTACTATATGCAAACTGACCAACTGGAATGCAAGCTAACAAGCTAAAACATAAGCTAGAATGTGATTGAGATCTAGCTAAGCAAAGACAAATTCTTTTTACGATTTTTTAAAAGTTTTAAGGAGGAAATAGGGGTAAGGAAAGGGAGGCAAACGAAAGGAAGTAAGGGGAAGAAACGAGAGAGAGAGGAAGAGGTAGAAGGCTTAAAACGAAAGCAAGGAGGTAAAAGATCTAGGGTAGGACGAGAGCTAGGGGGTGGAAGAGAGCTAAGGGAAAAAACGAAACTAAGGTAGAGGATAGGCTAAGGAGAAAACGAAGCAAGGTAGGACGAAAAGAAGGTTTGAGATAGAGGAGGAGACGAGAGCAAAGGGGAGAAGGGGATCTTAGGTAGGAAGGAGACTAAGACGAAAGGAGAAAAGGAGCTTAGAAAGAGAAAATGAGAGCTTAGAAGACTAAGGGGAAAAAGAAGCTAGGAAAGAAGAAGGGCTAAGGAGAAGGCAAAAAACGAAGGGGAGGAAACCAAAAACGAAAGCAAGAAAGGTGCTTTAGGGCTTCTAAGGTAACCAAGTGACCAAGTTTTAATGTAGTTTGTAGGATGGAACTTGAAGCAAACCAAACCCTTAGTGCCTCCTTCTTGAAATAATCCAAGCTTAGTAGATCCTGAAAAGAAAACCAACATTAAACCAACAAGCTTGTGATCCTGAAGATGAGCTAGATGCAACTGAGCTCACACCCTTCTCCAAGATGGCAAATCCTGTCCAAAATCAAACCACTCAAACAACCCAGTGAGATCAATCAACTAGCATGCTAAGCATATAAAGATTCATCAACATTAATACAATCGAATATTTCTTGCTCATGAAATCTTGATACAATAGCATAATCAACCAAATTATCAACTATAAATGGGAGATTTTACGTTCTATGATATAGACTTCTAAAACCAATTGATTGAATCACACATAAGCATTTGAATTGAGAAATATGGAAAACATTCACCTCACAAAGTTCATTCACCACTAGCACCAAGTCCCATGGACCTCCAAAGTCTTGATCTTATTCCAAATAATGAGCATAAAGCAATTACAAAATTCTACAGAGTAAGTTTACAACAAAGGATCCATCCCAAGAGAGCTCCAAGAGCCTCTCTTTATACAAAACTAAGAGAGCCAAACCCCTAATTCGAATTGGCTTTGAAGAGAGCCAATGGCACAATAGACAAATTCGAATTCTCCATCACAACCCAATCAAATCAATGTTACAACAAACTTGGATTGCAAATCCCTTCAATAGACTCGAGTTTGCATTAGTGTGGATGGGGAGGTGGCCTCCACCTTGGCAAGGCACCCGCCATCCCTTCTTTGGAGACATCACCCATCAAATACGAAGATGCCAAGTGTATACACATGAACCAAGAGAGATATGCATGAGTCCTTTGTGGGAGATCAAGTCTAAGTTGAAGTAAATGCTAACTCGTGATTGAAGGGAGCCAAGCCATGAGGTGGCCCTAAAACAAGGAAGGCGCCCACCTTCAGCATAAATGCATCTTAACCATCCACTCAATCCATTACACATCATCAAAACGTGTTTTTAAAGAAGGAAGGCGAATTCTCTTGAAGGAGATCTCTTCTAGTGACTGATAGTTGACTAGAGGCACTTGGAGTTGATTGGGATCATCTTTAATGCCCTGTGCCATGTCATTTAGCCTTTTATTTTATTCATTTTGGTTTATTTTGGAGAGATTTGGATTATCTCCAAAATATTCATTTTTTAATATTTTAATTAATAATTTCTCTGTAAATGACTTTTTGAGAAATTATTAATTATGGGGCTGAATGAACATCCAAAACTTAGGATAAGCTGGTTCGAGGTTCAAGTGTGATTTTTGGCTTAGGATTTACGCCTTCAATCTCTGAAATCCAACACCGGATGACTGACATATTACAAATTGCATTTTTCCAATTAAATATTTGGAAAAATAATTAAAAAATAATAATAAAAATAATAAAAACTCAATCCAACGAGTCCGGTAAAAAATTTCGGACAGTGTTTTTATTGGACGAGGACCCTAGGAAATGGCCAACTAAGGCATACATGGTGTCTAGTAGGCTTATATACATCGATTGGACTCTAATAACCCCCCAAGGCTTAAATTTCAAAATCGGGCATTCCAGCTTTGGAGGAAGCGAGAGAAAACCTCGTCGATTATTACTCAGCTATAGGCAAAGCATAATTGACAAGGGCAAAAAACTCCCTTGGAATACCTTAATTAATAACCAAGTCATGGGGGACTGAGCCACTCAAAAATCCTACTAGCACACTTATTACAAACCCCGTGGGGTCATGGTCATTTCAACAGAAAAATAAAACTGGCTAGCCAAAATTGGCTAATTATTGCAACTAGAACTTCTGATACACAGGATCTGAACATAAATCATGTTCATCAAATGGCGGCTCGTCGAAAGTCCAACTATGGTACAAAAAAGTTGGTAACATAATCAACACCATGAACCTGAGAATAGCCCTTAGCAACTAATCTTGCCTTATGTTTCAGATCAGAACCATCAGCAGCAAGTTTGCTTCGGAAGACCCATTTGCATTGGACAAGCTTCCTCTTGGGAGGAAGGGGAACCAATTCTCATGTCTTGTTCTCTTGGAGGGACTGAAATTCTTCTTCCTTTGTTGATCTCCATCTTGGGTCATTACAAGCTTGCTGATATGTTTGAGGATCATACCCAATCAGCATATAACAGTGCTCAACAAGAGCACTATCACTTGCAAAGGAAGCACTACTAGTTTGTGATCTAGTCCTCCTAGGCTCATGGAGATTGCCTGCCAATTCCCCAGCAGCTTGAATGATTTTTTCAGCCCACTTGGACCTTGATGGTGAGTCATCTACATCAATATCATCTTCAACCATATTTCTATCAAACATATCAGAAAAAACAGAGCATGTATCATCACTTACATCTTCGAATGGTTGAGGATAGGAGCATTCCCCCGGTGCAAGCTCGAAATCTAGAATTGGCTCTTCTTCAAATTTCACACTTCTTTCTACAAATGTCTTGCAAGTAGAAGTGTCAAAGAGCTTGTAGCCTTTAGTTTCTTCACCATACCCAACCATAATGCACTCCTTGCTTTGTGGTTGCAAGGCCTTCCTCTTTTTAGAAGGGATTTTAGCCCATGCTCTAGTCCCGAAAATCCTAAAATTTGAGACATTTGGCTTTTGGCCAAACCATGCCTTGTAAGGTGTCTTTCTTTTTACTGATTTGTGGAAGGATCTGTTTTGTATGTATGCAGCACAACTAATGGCCTCAACCCATAGCTTGGGACTTAGATCCCTTGCTTCTATCATGCAAGAGGCCATCTCCTTAAGAGATCTATTCTTCCTCCTGGCCACACCATTTTGCTGTGGTGTGTAGGGAGTTGAGTGTTGCATTTGGATGCCACTCTCCTCACAAAAGTGTTGTAGGTTCTTATTCACATACTCCTTCCCATTAGCAGTCCTAAGGACCTTAATCTTATGCCCACTCTGATTTTCTACCAATGCCTTCCAAATCTTCAAGTGTTCAAACACCTCAGACTTCAATTTGAGGAAGTACACCCAACAAAATCGAGAGTAATCATCTATGAATGTAAGTACATACCCTGATCCACCATATGATGGAGTGGGCAATGGACCAATCAAATCTGAATGCACCAACCCAAGTGGTTGTGTTGCTCTCCTTGCCTTCCCTTTCTCATAAATGCTTCCCAACTACACACCCAATGCATGCTCCATTTGATGATCTGATTTGTGGAAGTCCTTCCACCATCTCATCTCTGTGTAGTGCCTAGAGGTACTTGTAGTTCATATGACCAAACATCTCATGCCATAGCTTCGAAACCTCACTGGCATGTGAGAGAAGTGCTTGGTCATTGGAAGTGGGGAGGAAGTTAGAGAACTTGTACATCCTCTCATGGTGGTCTGCATACCCAATTGCAATGACTTGGTCTGTTGAGATTTCTGCAATCTCTAACATGTCTGGAGTGAAGGTCACTCTCTTTGCCTCACCTATATGGGTCATCTGATAGACTGACAGCAAATTTGTTACAAGGTCTGGTACATACAATACATCACTGAAGTAACCATGCTCTAAGTCAATCCTCCCAATCCCCTTGGTCTGGATTTCTGAATCATCCCCCATTCAAACTGTTGGGCCAGCATTCGAACTCATGGAAGAGAAGAGCTCTCTCTTGGCTACCATATGCCCGGAAGCCCCTGAATCAATGATTAAAGATGAAGAGTTAGAAGTACCTGCTACCAAAGCATGACATTTCTCCTTGCTTTCATTCGAACTGGAGGTGCCATCCTTCTTCCTTGCGCTGTCAGGGACTGGAATGTTGTTCTTCTCCAACAGCTCCGCCATGGTGTCAATGGTCTTTTTCATGCATGAGCTCTCTAGATGCCATCCCTTGTGGCAATAGTTGCATTTGGTCTTTTCTTTTCCCTTCTTGTCCTTCTCCTTGGAAGGATTTGAACTTCCATCACTGGATTTGGGTTTTTCTGGTTTCTTCTTCTCTGGCAGCTTCGAATTCTTGGACTTGGGCTTGCCCTTTGAGGAATTCGAAACTCCCACTGCTAATGCTTGATCCTTGCTCTTGATTGTACCCATTTGGACTAGCTTGTCTTGCTCCTGAGTGAGTGACTCTATGAAGCTTGCTAGACTGGGCATTTGCCAGTTTCGAAGTGTTAACTTGCTGGAGTGGAATGTGCTCACAAAAACTAGAACTCTGGCCCCAACTTCGAAAGAATTGACAAAATCAATTGGTCCTCTTTCTTCTCAGTGCCACATTGCTTCAGTTGCAACACAAGTGACTTAAACTTGGTGAAGAAGTCCTGGATTGTGTCAAAGTGCGTTGGGCTCAAGTTGATAAGCTCATTCTCAAGCTGGTGACCACGTAGTTCATCAGTTTTCCCAAGTAATGCCTCTAGTTTCACCCAGACCTCATTGGGTGTTGTCAAACTGTCAATGTGGAACAAGAGCTCTCTTGAGATGCTCAGACACAACAATCCAAATGCCTCATCCAATCTGTTGAAGTACTTGGCTTTCTCAACGGTAGAATTTGGCTCCACCTCAATGCCCATGGTAACTCTGTAAAGCCCTTTGGCTCTCAACTGAATCACCATCTCTGCCTTCCAATCAAAGAAGTTGAAAGGTGTTAGCAAGATGTGGGTAGCCTCCATTTCTGCCTACGCAACTGGTGATGAATTTTTGTTGGATGTCCTGCAAAACAACTCAATTTTATCTGGAATTTCACTAACAAACACAGCTCAAGACACTCTAAATTGATCTGCAACTCAATAATCTCCAACAAACTTTGATACCATGTCAGAAATTCGAACCACAGGAAAATCTAGGAGCGTTAGTGAAGCTCACAAATCAAATTTGGTGCAAAAACCATGAAATGAGAAGTAATTTACACACAGATGTGAACAGAACCAAGACAATTTTTAACTGTCTAACATTAAAACATGTTATTATCAGGTTTATAATACATTTGGAAAGTTTCGTGAGGCTTTGGGAGCCCAATGTGAGTGTACAAGTCAAAATTGCCAAATTGGCATCAATCCCCCTTAGGTGGGCCAATCACGCCCCAAATCAGCCCAAACAGCCATGAATTGCTGACTAGATGTGGCTAAGATGATGTGGGTCAATGATTACACCTTGGCATGCATGGGTGTGGAAATCTGGGTGGTTTAGAGTCTCAAGGTGGCATTAAATGCACCAAATCAAGCCAAAAATGGACAAAATCCACCTCTAACGCTCCTAGTCAACCAAGTTGTCCACATTCAATGAATGGGAGTGCACCAACAATGATGAGGGCGCATATATGGTTGGTTGACTGAGCTGGAATGCTCATGTGGGTGTGAAAGACTCAATTTGACTTGGCATTTGTCCAACTAAGCACCCCTAGTCCACCACATAGTGTATTAATGCAAAAATTGCAATGCAATAAAATTGACTAAGTAGTGTAACTAAGGTATTAGTGAGTTGGATTACTGTTCTAACACTTGGTGTTATTGCTTGTCCGACATATGCTAGAGTGAGTACCCCCTTTCCATATCCAAAGTGTCACAGTGTCAAGTTGGTAGTCACCATTTAGCCTAGCCTTTTGATTTTTAGCCTTCATCCTTCACTAGCAAATTGATTACAACTATGAAGTGAGTATGGTCTTGAAAGTCTGGTCTGAGCCGTAATAATTAACAAAGCTTTATATATTTGGTTTGTAGATCGCCAGTGAAATGATTGCTACTTGTTATAATTGTTACTTGAATGATTTGTAGAGCATGTCTTAACCTCTAACACTGACAGCAGTGTGATGTTAGCCCAGGTCATATTATTGGTTATGTTGACTGGGTATTCAGCATTATTTGATCACTTACAGATTATTATTATTTTATCTGTCTGGGCATATTAGATATTGTACATGATCATGCAGAGATCTGTAGGGTGTATGAGTATACACCTTAGATGGATTTGGGCTCTCTGAGCCCAATGAGACAGTTCATTTTAAGTTTCGAGCAGTTACAGTGATGATTTGTCTCAGTATACCATTCTGGCACAATTTTGCCATGTTAAATGGCCTGTCAGAGCAGAAGGATGATATGATTGGTTCACCTAGGGTGCTGTATGAGGAGGGGGTGGTCCAGCCACTTGTTTTACCATTATACCTCCCTCCCAGAGAGCCTGGTGGGCTCAGTTGGACAACACATGCACTCTAGGTGGCAGTTTGAGCAGGTTCACACTTCCCAAGGCAAATTAAAAATGGTTAAAATGGCTACTGAAGAATTTGATTTGGGCTACTGAGGCAAAGAAATGGCATGGGATGAGTTTTGATGATAAGTGTGATGTCTTCCACCCCTTTTCCAGCAGTTTCAGCATTCATGGGGACTTACACCCATCTCTTTAGCATGTTTTATGATTTTCTAGAGCTTTTGGAGGCTCACGATTTTCCCACAGAGGCACTATTTTGCACTTAGAGTTATATTTTATTTAAATTGTGCCATGGGGACACACTAGGGGTGTTAGACATTACCCCCTAGACCCACCATGAGCTTTATTCATGTTTATTTTGTCATATTGAGTGGGATCCCTTCTCTTGGGGTGATTTTGTCCATTGATGTGTTATATTATTATATTGATCCATGTACTTTATGTTGAGCTCATCTCAACCATTGATTAGAACATTTTGATCTTTTAATCTTATCCATCCATTCAAAAGGTGGTTAGGATTTTGGTATCTCTCCATCCTATTTAAAGGAGACAACTTCTCATTGTAAAAGGGTCTTTGGCTCTTGGAATCTTGATAATAGAAAAACTCTTTTGTGGAACTTCTTAGGTCTCCTTTGCATCTAGTGTTCTTCAATGGTGATTGGAAAGTTTATTGCATCCTAGAATTTGAGTATTTGTGGTGAGATCTATAATTTTGTGGAAACTTTGTCTTTGTCTACAGGAGGGTGACTTCACTTGGGCGTTTTTGCAGGGCTTCCTCAACTTGCTTGCTTGGCATCATTTGTATCAAGGGGTTATCATTAATATCATTGTGATCTATGGTTTCATCTTGTTATTTCTTCTGTAGCATTTGTCCATTTTTCTTGATGCATCAAATCTAATATTGTTGACGTTTGTTGTGCAGGAGGGAGGGCGCATTGGTTTCCTTGGGAAAATCGATTTGCATAGAATACGCATCCAAATCTTCTCAAATTGATTGGGAAGGCATAGATCATCATCATCAAGGCATCTACAAGGTTATCTAGGTAAGATCCATGGGTTAGTTCTTCTTTCTTGGTTCCAACCCATTGGCATTCTTATTTTACTGTCAAAACCCTAACTTAAAATAATCGAAAAATTCTATGGATCAAACCGCATGATCAACTGGCAAACCATTTCTGGGTATTGCATATCGGGTCAAACCCAAAGTGGGTTCTCTTAGGTGTCATGCTTAGGTAACTCCACAAGGCCCAAATTCCAAGGCATTGATCCCTCAACCCTAGCGCACCCCTCATTTGGCCAATTTTTCCTGTGATTTGATCCTATCTCTGAGGCTTGAGTACTTTGATACTGTCATACCATTCATCAAGTCTATCCATTGGTACTAGATAGCCCCAATCTTGATCTTAACCTCCCTGTATCGGACATGATTCCCAAGGCAATGGATATTTTCATCATTTGTTGGTACCTTGATTCTGGATCTAGTAGTAAAACTCATAAAGCCATGGCCACAGCCATGGACACCAACCTGAAGCTCTTGTCTAATGAATCATCATAGTTAATGGATATGACTCAGTACAGATAGATTATTGGGTCATTGATGTATCTGAGGAATACAAGGCCAGATATATGCTTTGGTGTGAACACCTTCAATCAGTTTCTACTTAAACCTAGACGGGTTCACCCGATAGTTGCAAAGCATGTGATGAGGTACCTAAAGGGTACGATAGACTTTTGACTATACTATGTAAGAGATCATGACTACAGATTGTATGAATATATGGATTCAGATTGGGCAAGAAGTGTCGCAAACAGAAAGAGTACCTCAGGTGGATGTTACTGTCTGGGATCCTCCATGATCTCATGGTTTAGTAAGAAACAGTCCAGTGTTGCTCTCAGCACGGCTGAAGCAGAATACATAGCAACTTGCTCTGCTAGTTGTGAAGTGATATGGCTTCGAAAACTGATGTCAGGTCTATTTGACATGGAGTTGGATACCACAATGATTCTATGTGACAACCAAAGTTGTATAAAGATGACAGAGAATCTTGTGTTCCGTGATAAATCAAAGCAAATAGAAATCTGATATTTTTACATAAGGGATATGGTACAAAAGGGAGTTGTAAAACTCCAGTTTGTGAGTACCAATGAGGAAGTTGTTGATGTGCTAACCAAGCCTCTATCTCAAGTAAAGTTTGAATGCTTCCGTGGCAAGCTTGGTGTAGTCCGAAAAGACTTTCCTCGCAAGGAGGAACGATGATGATATGGACCCTTCTCAGAAAGGAGGAATAGGTCGAAGATATGGACTCTCTTCGGAAAGGAGGAACAGGTCAAAGTTATGGACTCTCCTCGGAAAGGAAGAAAAGGTCAAAGATATGAACCCTCCTCGGACAAAGGGGGAGCAGGTTGATGATATGGATCCTCCCTGGAAAGGGGGAGTGATGATGAGACTGTCATTGATGATGGGATGGCAATGATGCACCAGTATGAAAGAGGCCAAATGCGCCTGCAGATGCTGACGAGGTCCGACATTCACTTGTGGACAATAGTATCCTCTCTTGAGGATGGTCTTGCGGACAATAACACTCTGCTCATGAGAGTGGTCCTTACTAGCTAAAGGATGGTCCTGCAGACGTTACTCTCGCATGGAGAGTGTACCTACATTCATATGTAGATGTCGTAGAATAACACTCGCTTGGGAGTGGTCCTCGCTTTAATGCTAAGGATCCTCTACGATGAGTCCTTACGGACGACAGGTCTTGCATTAGCAGTGGCAGACTGTTTTCACCCGCCTTGTAGTTGCCTGCTTGAGGTGGATCCAGGATGGATGGTAGAGGGGCAAGCAACTAAGGGGTGGAACCACGACTGCCTAGACTCCCAAATGGATGGTTGTCACGCCAATCAAGGCAGCCTTCACTTTAGGTTATCTTACTCCAGGACAACAATGGGGGAGACCCGGATCTGCTCTTGACAGGAAAGATCGGACCTAGACACCAGAAGAAGATAAGATGGGGCTTAAGGTGCAAGGTGAATGGAAACCCTAGCTCTAGGGTTTAAGTACTAGCAACTGGTGGAGGTGACCACTGTCTTAGGAAACGTAACTATAATAGGGTAAACAAGGACAGAGTTGGGACTACCTAGCACCTAGAAATCAGACTCAATGAAAGGTATTTGAGTTATCAGTAAATGTTGGTAAAGGGCAAAGGCTAAGGGCCTAAGGGCAGCGCTAGCTAGGAGATCAGTGCTTTGTGTGCATTGGACAATGGAGTCAACAGTAAACCAATGTTTCAGAAAACCCACCTGGGAGACACCTTGATCTACGAACCAGAAAGCAGTTGGTCCGAAAAAACTAAGGTACAGGAAACCCAGCTCAATGGATGACTAGCACTAGGGCTTGGGAGGACAGATCTACAGTTTCAGGGTCACCAGGAGGCTAATGGCTCAATGTTGAGGAAGAAAATAGGTCAGGGAGACCTGATCTACAAACCCAAATCAGGAAATCAACAGAAAAATCAAATCTAGAAAAGTCAAAATCTGATGATGGGGCTAGGAGGCTGAAAACTGATTTTTCAGATCTAGGGCAAACCGGGAGGAATTAGCACAACATTGGAAGTGTTCTAGAATGCTTGAGCCCTAATCTATCAGCCTATCTTGTCAGATTTCAGAAAAAATCACTTCCAGTAAAGTCCAGTTTTCAATGAGGGCGCTAGGGCAATTTCAGTCAATTTTTCAGATCTAGGCCAAATGGTCAAGCAGTTGCACAGCGTTGGGGTTGATTTAGGCTGTGTGGGACCCGATCTATCCTTCTGTGAAGTCAAAATTCAGAAAAACTCAAAACCCCTAGCAGGTCAATTTTTCAGTGGAGGGTTATGCAATTTTCTGCTTAAAAATCAGATCTAGGTCAAACTGTGAGGAATTTGACCAACATTTCAGTTGATTTGATGTAGGGGAGGCCCTATCTATGAAACCCGGAAATGGTTTGGCAAAAGATCGGGCAGTTCCCTGATTTATTGATTTTTAGGTTTTTAGTGTTTTAGGAGTTTTCAGAAAAAGTTGAATTTCAGCAAGGTACAATGGAATAAGAACTGAAAAAGAAGAACTTACCTATTGGATCTTACCTGGAAAAGCTTGTAGAAGTCTGTAACAATGACGATCTTTGCTATCCCAATCAATTTTGGAAGATCTCCATGATTTCTATGGCATATGCAAGCTCCAGGCCACCAAAGCGCCCCCTACCCTGCATGAGCAAATGTCAACCATATCAGATTTGCACATACAAAATAAAGAAATTGAATGCTACAAGATAGTAAAATGAAGTAATCATAGATCACAATGAAACTAATGAAAACCCCCTGATCCAAGACAAAGAGAACCGAGCGAGTTGAGGTCCCCCTACAAAAACGCTCCAGCCAAAACGCCCTCCTGTAGACAAAACAATGATAGCCACGAAAAATATAGATCTCACGAGAATTTCCACAATGCTAGAAAGCTGAAGACTAGCTAATCACCATTTGAGCACATCAAATGCAAAGCAGATCCAGAAAAATTTCCACAGAAAAAGTCTTTCTATTATTCAGATCCAAGAGCCAAAGACCCCTTACAAATGAGAAGCTCTCTCCTTTAAATAGAAATGAGAGAACCTCAATCATAACCAAATCCTAACCACGTTCAAAACGAGTGGCTAAGATTAAAAGATGAAATATTATAATCAATGGTTGAGATGAGCTCAACATACAATACATGGATCAATATAACCATAATTTATCAAAGTGGACTAAACCACCCAAATAAAGGTAACCCACTCAACAAGAAATAAATAAAAGCACATGGTGGGTCCAAGGAGTGTTTGACTAACTCCCTTTGCGTGTCCCCATGGCACAATAAATAATATAACAATTTAATCCTTTGACTTTTGTGCCTCCTTGAGGAAATCGTGAGCCTCCAAAAAGAGCCCCAGAAAATAATAAAAAATGCCCAAAAAATAGGTGTGGGCCCAATCAAGAGCTGCAACTATTGGAGAAGGTGTGGAGGTCATCACTCTCATCATCATGACTCATTCCATGTCATTTCCTTGCCTCAATAACCCAAATCGATTTCTTCAATAGCCATTTAATCATTTTTTAATCTGCCTCGGGAAACGTGATACTGCCAAAACAGCCTCCTAGAGTGCCTAGGTTGTCAAACTGAGCCCACCAGGCTCTCCAGGATGCGGGGACTATGGTACAACCAAGTGGCTACACACCCCTATGCCCCTACAACGCCCTAGGAGATCCAACTGAAACATCTCCCTGCTCAAATATATCAATCTGTAAAGAAAAACTGCATCAGAAAGGCAGAGTGAGCCTGATCACATCTGTAAGTGCCCGGAACTGGAAATAAACTGTCTCATTGGACTCAAAGAGTCCCAATCCATCTTAGGTGTATACTCATACCCCTCATAGGTCTCTATCTGATCATCAATCATATCCAATAAACAATATAACCATCTGTGAATAATCAGACACCAATAATAACTCAGAATACATCCATCTGCTGCAAGTGTTAAACGGTTAAACCATGCTCTACACCTCATTCAAGTAACAAAATCAACAAGTAGCATTCATTTCACTGGCGGTACATCAATCAATACATATATAAGGCTTTATTTATTATTACTCAAACTTAGACTTTCAAGCCTATACTCACTTCATAGCTGTAGTCATTTTGCTAGTGAAGGGTGAAGGGTGGAAATGACAAGGCTAAGGCAAAAGATGACTTCCTACTCAACATCATGACACTTTGGACAAGGAAAGGGAAAGCTCACTATAACCAATGCTAGACAAACAACAACACAAGGAATGGCAGTGCCTCACAGATGGGTGAGTTGTTTAGACAATGCTTATTCAACTTAGGCATCATGTCTACATCAATCTTGATCCAAGTTCATTAGGATCACATTTTATTCCATGGCTTTTTTGGCCTATATGACCCTTTTGGGACTTCACCAGTGCTTAAAAGCACAGCTAATCGCAGCTTTCATCCGGGACATATTTAGTTTAATCAGGTCAGCAATTTTTGGATATAGCACATTTTGACCATTGCTTTTTTGGACCTTTTCTTATACTCTTCAAGGAGTATTTTAGCACTTCATTGCTCTTGCCCTTTTTACATATGTTAAGAAACACAGTTTTATAATTTTCATTTTCCATGGGCGCATATTCAATATTTCCAATATAAGCAGTACATGAGCTTTCAGTTTTAGCTAACACATCTCAAGTGACTGGGGGGAATTCTGCACAGTGCCAAACATCGGGACAACCGACCAGAATGATTTAGGCATACTATCCAACTTACCAAGGCAAGTTCTGTCACCAACTCAGAGCCGAGACACAATATAAACAGGGAGGCTTGTCCAACAAAGGTTCTAGCGGGGAAAAAGGTCCTCCATGCCATAAGTCAAGAAGTCAGTCGGGTTGAAAATTAAACTGGAAGGTAATGGATGGGTGAAAACAATGAATGATGGAGCCAACACTAGCAAGCCAAAACAATGGTGGGAATGACTACCACTATTCTCCCTAAGGAGGGTAAAACCAATGAGTATAAATCAAGAACTTCAAAGTCAGAGTAAGGACATCAATACATAGTATAAGATACAACCAAGTCCATATAATTATGACCGCCAGATCATGATACCACAAGTCAATACATGTCACAAGGATCAGTATAAGAGCAATAATAACCATAACACAATATAAAATGTTGAGTCATATCCATGCAATATAATCCATCTGAAACACCATCTATCCAATGAGAAAGTACTGATATAACACTGGGCATCCACTACTGCTCTGAAATGACATAAATGGCTACATCGGTCCTCAAATCTGAGTGTCCTGAGACTCAGTCCTGACATGGGAGAGTTCAATAGTCCACAAATATAATCATGATCCATAAAAGTGCTCATCTCAGCATCTCATATGTAAGAGATCTGGCTGAAAAATGTACTGTGTCTGAAAAATAGAATATGGTAGCCTGGCTACTATATATGTGATAACACAGACGTTCCTACATTCATATGTAGCAGTGGTCCTAGACGAGATCTACAGTAGCAGTCGTTTCTACATTCATATGTAGATGTCGTAGTATAACACTCGCTTGGAGTGGTCCTAGCCTTAACACGCTGAGGATGGTCTACGTTGAGTCCTTACGAACGACAGCTCCTGCATTCACGTGCGAATGAGATCTACATTCTGTGTAGACAATATGGTCCTGCATTCAATTACGGACGATCCAACTGGTCAATACTATGGACCCTCCTCATTAAGGGGGAGTAGGTTGATGAGGATTGTGTTATCTCTAGGGTTGTATTCTAGATTTATTTTAGAATATTCAACTTTACATAGTTTCCATTCCTATTTTCACCCTAGCTTCCCTTTGAATTTCTCATTTTCTTTATCCCTAGTTATATACTGGCAGCATGTATCAATTTTTTGTAATGAAGGGAAAGTTCACAAGTGTTTACAGAGCATCCAAGTGAATCCCACGGGTTGCATAGTGCGCCCAACTGTCATAGCAAAACGTTGATAAAGACCACCGACTCCATAGTCATGTGAAAGAGCCTACACCAATTGGCATTAAGAGATATAAATGTATTTATGTCAAGAAGGAGATATGAATAAGCCATGATGTTGAGCATACCCAGGTGACAAAGGAGCGTCAGAGTGTCCAACGCCATCAGAACGCCACAAGGAGAACCTGCCAAATGCAAATTACAGTTATCAGGAGACTTTGGATCAAAATTGAATGTAGTATTATAAAGAACACCTGGAAAAGATAAGTAAACTTGCAAAAGTGAAGGCTCATGTTTCTGTGCTTTACTTGTTTTACTTACCTTGAAGAATGATCTCACTGTGCTTAAGGAAGGTGGAATCTTATGGCAATTGACAAAGTTTTAAAGAATATTATAATAGATGGTTGAGGAAAGGGTTTTAACATTCGAGCATTAAATAGAAGCAAACTTGAGCTTCATACAATAGTGGTAGAGCACATTTCAAATTCTCAAGCACAAAATCAACGTCAATTGCAGATTTGATAGAATGAGGAGTACCTGGAGCAGTATTTAACGAGAATCCTCGATTTCTAGGAGCTTGATGAGCATCTTCAGGTCATATTTAAGCATTATAACTTCCAAGGGTAAAGTATTGAGAGACAGAGGATGAAATTGACTTCTTCATGCATTTAGTTCCAGATTACAAGCAATATTCTCAGAAAGCATCTATATATTCAAATATTGAATACAAATGGCAAGTCCAAAAGGTCAATAACAAAACAAATTCCAAATTATCGGGCAGTGGACCAGGAATCGAGGGATCAGCTGGCGGTTAAACAGAGCTTTCCAGATTTTTTGTGATTGAAACTTAGATATCATTTATTTCTAGATAGACTCGATTTCCTAATACTGTCAATAATTTGTTCTTTGTATTTTATTTATAAAAGCTAATCATTTTGATGAAAAAGGGGAGAGTTCTAGCCGAGGGCTGAGGCAAGGTTAGAAAGAGCTTCTATTGTTGGTTGCAGGAAGACATATGCTTATTTTGATTCATTTAATATGAAGAGATGCTTTGGAGTGATTATAGTCGAGATGAGCCTTATTTTGTTTTATTATGAATTGATAAATTATGTGTTGTTCATGATTGTGTTCCGTGCATGGTCCTTATGCATCCATACCAAAATTCTTATGAAATATATACATGTTTATTAAGGATCTGGAATAGGATTAGCTTACTTTTTCTATAAGTTCACACTCGCAAATCTTTCTATTACAACGTGTTCCATTTATACAACTGCTGCAACCATTTTCCCATGTCATATTTACTTGTTCATAAACTCTCATACATATCTACTTTTTCCACATCATTAAGATTTCTCTAAGCTTGGCTCTCTGGCAGTCGAGAGTTAACTTTAGTGATAACAGATTGCATCATCCTTGGACCTATATCATAAAGTGATATTGATTGATCATCCCGCAAAGGATCGAGAAGATCGAAGTGCTGCTGCAAAGGATCGAGAAGATCGAAGTGTTGCTGCAAAGGATCAAGAAGATCGAAGTATTGCTGCAAAGGATCAAATGATCGAATGCTGCAGAAGATAAAGACTCGGTGTTGTAGAAGATGATGTTCCGGTACTGAAGACATTGAAGAGTAATTGTTCCAATTACTGATGATTGTTGAAAACTTCCTATAACGTATAGATGTATCGCCTTGATACTGTTGAAGATGTTCTCTCTCGTTACTCCCATAGTTGATGATGTTGTTGTCAGTAGAATACCCTTCTCGTTAAGGGGGAGTGTTGAAATATTGTAACTTCAAAGGATATTCTAAATGTATTTTACTGATGTACCCCAAGGGAGATGTTCTTATTCCTCCATCAGGATGTTATTATTGTAATTGGTCATCATAGAGTCATGAGGTAAAGCCTCCATTGTAAGTTGGGTCAATAGTACCCTAATGAATATAATAAAATACTGTTTTGTGATTTCCTAGGTGAAGTCGGCCCAAACAGTTTAGTGGGGCCGACTTGTTAGGTTAGAAGTCAGTTGACAAAAAGAGTATAAATAGAGGAGTTGTGCTTCTCATTTGAACACAGACTCACTCACTTGTGTAGCGCATAGGAGAGAGAGAGACATACCAACAAGGAGGAGAATACTTGTTTGGGGGTTTTATCTTATACATCTATATAGAGATAGTTTTGTTGGGTTTTCTTCCCCTTGAGGGTTTCCCAAGATAAATATTGTGTTTATCTTGTGATTGTGTTTCTTTCAGTGATTCTGCGTATGCTGCTGTTGTGAATTTGGATTAAACACTAATGATATCTAGCTAAGCATATGAAATCTTAACAATTGTTTATATTATCTGCAGATGTTGTGTGAGCTTCATTTGACCCAAGAACTCCCATGTTCTCTTCATATGGTTCATGATCATATTGAGTGGTGATGACCTACTCATCATTGTCACCCAATGGCATACTATCGCTTTGAGATAGGGAAAACATGTTGTCCGCAACTTCCTGTTCATTTAAATCAAATGCTTCACTACACCCAGTATCATGGATAAGAGCATCTTGATTTAGTGGCTAGATTCTAGTCCGCCTAAAACCTGCCTTGATATTCGATGGGATGAGAGTTTGCTTGAGCACTTTGCTTCCAAGTTCGGCTTATTCAAACCTTTTCACCTCTATCCCAGGGTTCTTTTCCATCCATGTTGCTCTCTCATATCTAAAGTAATTCTTGAAAGGCCCAAACACACTAACATCTAGACGTTGCAGCCTGTGAGTAGTATGTGCAGGCAAAGTTAACAAATTCATGCCTAGTCTATTTGTCTCCTTGATGGTTTGTATGGTTGTGGCTGCCATGACCATCAAAAATCAATGAGTGTTTGTTTTCAGGTGATACGCCACCAGGAACAAATGCTAGAAAGTGATAGAGCCAGTTCATAAACAACTCTTTGGTCATCCATGCATGGGGATGTGCCACCATGCGTGCCCTTGGTTTGCAATTCTGGATATAGTTTTTCAACTGACTCTTACCCTTGAACAAATAGAACTCTGGAATTGATACACCAATTGCATTTACACAAAACAAAATGGTTATCCATTCCCTGCTCTTAAAAGAAGGATTTTTGGCACATTTTTGCTCCCTCTCTTGGCAATTACGTGCATGTCACAATTCCTCCCTGCTTGTAAACCGGTTTCGTCACAGTTCCATATATGGCCTGGATTGTAGGCATGTTTCTCATATACAGTTGATAATGTGTCATAGAACCTTGTCACAACTGCTGGACATAGATTTATAGCCCTGTCCCTATCGAGGCCTTTTGTCATTCGCAGGACAAGCTCTGGATACCTCTTTTTAAATCATGCCCACCATGATTTTCCCGAATATCCATCTCTGAATGGATTTGGCCAACCTTGGCAGATTTGAGTTGTGTCAAGTCAAACCTGTGTCCCAATTGAGCAATCTCCTTGCACCAAACAACAACCCCCTCCTCCTCTTTTGCAGTCATCACCATAAGGGGCCCTTTGCGCTTTGTATGAGTCAGGTCATTTATCCAGTAGTGTATTGAAATGGGGGCAATACCATGTTTTTTAGTGGTTGCTCGAACAAAGTATCCATGGAATTCTACATCATCAATTGCAGTGAGCATATCCTGCTCTATCCACCCTCTTATGGCATTCATCTTCTTGGTTGCACTTGCAACTTGAATCTGGTTGGTTGAGGAGCAGCAGGAACAACCTCAGTCTCCCTGGGTTGTCTAGGCATACGAGAAGGGTTGTTGTTATCATCTACCTGAGGTAAGTCATTATGTTGTCCATTGTCACTGCAAGTTATGTTGTTACCATCCACCTGATATGGTTCTTCATCTGATGAACTACGTTGTAACACTGCACCTCTGGGAACAAGCCTCTTCGCAGCCCTTGTACGGGAAGGTGCACACCCTCTTGTCATGATGGCAATAAACCTGCACACTACAATAAAAATTACATAGTGCATTTTCCAAGTTGTTTTGGATTGAATGATCTTCCATGTCTGGCCAACAAAAATACATAGTCGATTTTATATTTTAGCCTTGGTCTTGTTGATTTTATAGTGGATGTTATATTTTCCAAGAGACGGACTTGGTCTTGTTTTCCATGGTTTGTTGTAGGCCTTGGAAAAATTGGCATTGCAGCCACTTCTAGTCTGGGTGGAGTAATTTCATGTTCTAATTATATGCACAGATTGATATTTTCTGCCCAAGGATACATGTAGACAGAACATGACCAGGAAACGTAGTTTGAGAACCTGGAGTCTAAAGAAAATGCATAGGAAAACATAGACAAGTATAATTTGTAGATAACATGTTTAGCAGGCATATCTCACTTCATGTCATCGATTTAGATGTAACCTGAAATGCACACCATTCATCTTAGCAAATTAAACAATATAGGCATCAAGCATTAAACAACATAGTCACTTACCCCAGGTGGTTGATATATATATATGATATGGATTGAACACTATTGGCAGCGTTGTTGAGCAGCTTGAACTCTTTAATAGACAACAAACAAGATGCAGTATGTTTCTTTCTCCTTTATAGATAATTCTGGTTGATTTGATTGGGGTTGTGGCATTGGCATGGATTGCAAATTCGAATTTATGAGTGAGTGCACAAGATTGTTTTTGGTGTGATCCAATGGATGTGAAGATGTTTTGGTCGATCCTTGTGCTTTCATATTGTTTAATGGATGATTAGATGTGTTTAAAGTTTAAATTTTAATGAGAATGCATTTGTTGATATCTGTGCTTTCAAACAAATTAATGTATAGGTTTGTTGTGTTTAATGGTTGCCTTCCATGAGATTAATGGGAAATTTGATGTATTCAGGTGTTTGGTCACCATTAATTGCACTAGGGGGGGTAGGCAGTTAAAAACCACTGTAGGAGAAGCTGATAGTCAAATTGCCCTTTCATTGTGCAGGTGAGAATGGGAAGATGGTTCAATTGTGGATATTTGATGGGACATGTGGGGACTGATAGTGGAATGCACTTGGCTGCATATGCCATTCGTTGGGGTTGACTTGATGGAGTGCATGTACATGTGCTCAGTTCACTGCAGGTTGATTTAAGGATATTGATCTATTGTAATGTCAGAATACTGTGGGATTTGGCAGGGACAAGACTGGTTGTAAAGTTCTTGTGTCAATTATGAGCAGACTTACAAATTATGCTATTAATGGACTGTTGTAGACCCAGAAGTCGAAGGTCCATCTTTGTATAAATTTTGGTTAGTATAAGAATATTTATATAAACCTATCTACCCCACTTTTGGATGTCTGATGTGACAAATTCTATGTCCACTTTGTTAAAGATAGTGCAGCTAAAGACCCATTCTTAGGGAGGATGGTACCCTAGTCAGTTAACTAGGGCACAGTAATACCCTAGAAGGTACCCTAGGGGCCCTAGTAGTCTCCTGGGGTTCTTGGTCTGGGACCAAGCAGGTTGATGCCATGGCAAAGTCCCTAACATATGGTTAGGGCCCCTATATGCCTTTAAGGTTCCTAGTCTAGGACCAGGAAATTTCTTGGTTTGGGACCAAACAGATTCTACAGGTTGAGGCAGAGACATTCCTGGCCTGGGACTAGACAGATTCTTGGTCTGGGACCAAGCAATTCCTACAAGTACATTCCTGGTCAGTTAACCAAGTGGATCTTGGTCAAGTTGACCAAGATGATGATGTGCGATGTCCTCTCTCCTAATCGGTTATAGCTAGGTTGTTTCTCAAGGGACTGGCCAACCTTGATTATGTCACTAGCACTTAACCCTTAGAAGCAGTATTGAGGACCAGAGGATCACATCATCCAGTTTAGATTTTCTCCTTATACAGTGATGATAAGAATATATGGAACACATGACAATATACCTTGAGAGATAAAAGATTAAAGCCCTTGGTCTTGTTGGTCTTGTGGGTAAAAAGGTTGTTTCCCCACCTTTATGGTACACCTTAGTCTTGTGGGTATGGGGATTGCCTTACCACCTTGCTATGACCCTTTAGTTGACTTATGGTCCTTTATCTACCTTCTGGTCCTAGTGCCCTTATTGTGTGTGGTACCTTGACTACCTTTGCTATGATGACTTAACCTTATTATTTTTATTGTTTTGTTTTTATATGACCATATGACCTTTGGTCCCCTACTCTAAGTCAACTCAACTTTATTTTTATGTTTTATTATAGTAACCATCCTAAAACCTAGGGTTGCCTAAGTGACCTTTCTCGAAGGCTTGTCAAGATTATAAATTAAGTTCATAACTTCATTCTTGTGAGCATCTTGGCATGAAAGAAATACAGATCTGATCCTTACTGGTTTATGGTTGACTCCTAGGGTTACTGCTGCTGTAAAGTGGCCGTTTTTGGGTCTTTGCTGCTCCTTTCTCCTTTTGAACTGAGATGTGGCTGTGTTTTCCCTCCTTGGGCTGATCCGTGACTGTTTAGGCTGGCTAGGCTGACCGTGACTATTTGTGACCCCTCTTGAGCAGGCCGTGACTGTTAGTGACTGTGCTTGACCTCCTTCCAGCAGGCCGAGGCTGTTTTGGGGCTGTTTGTGGCATCCCTCTTGCTAGCCGTGATCATGAGGTGACCTTCCAAGCCTAGCCGTGACTGTTTTTGGTCTCTCCTGCTGGGCCATGACCTTATGCGGTTAAATTGTGGACTGTTTGTCCTTTCTCTGCTAGGCCGTGGCTGCTTTGGTGACCTTCCAAGCTGGTCGTGACTGTGGTGTTTCTCTACTGGGCTATGACCATCTGAAGCTAGGACATGACCTTCCCAGCTGAGTCGTGATTGTATGTGACCTCCTCCTGCTAGGTTGTGGGCGGTTTAACTCTCCCTTTGCTCAGTCGTGACTGTTTGCAACCCTCCTTAGTAGAGCTGTAACTGTGTTAAGCCCTAGAGGGCTGGTCCTTGATCATGTTAAAACTGTTAAAGAAAGTTGTGATCTTTTGAGGTTGCTTAACAGTGTTTGAGACCAAGTATCACTGTTGGGATCTTCACTCTTGGTGACTAGGTCTTGTTGAACTGCTAAGTCTGATCTGTGTTGTGTTCAAGGTTTTGAAGTTTCCACTCTCTTTCTTAAGTTGTTTTGGTCAAGCAGCCTGAGGTATGTACTTAACCTATCTTTTTTTCTCTCAAGGTATGTCATCCGTTCCTCTAGTGACTTGTCCTTTCAGTGACAAGATCTGAACCTAAAAGTATCCGAGTATAAGGCTGATCCAAAACAGTTCTAGACCAGCATTGTTACTGTTCTTTGTTACTGTTTATTAAATTGTTTTCCTAGTACTGTATTGAGGCCTGGAAAATTGCATGTAACAACAGTTAGGGATTCTCCCCAATAAACGTTCCCAACTAGCCCGTTATTGTTTGGTATGGGGAATCCGTCCGGTTTACGGTCCGTCTACCGCAGGTCAAGTAACAAAATAAAAGGTTTTACCGGTTACGGCCCGGTCCACCATGTATATTTTTAGTTTTTTGAATTTAAGTATGATGTGCAAGTGCCTATCTAAAAATGCAGATTGATAGAGATAACGAGGAGCGTCACAGTGTGATGCGCAGGTTCTTACCTCTCGTCTTAACTCTCTCGCATCTAAATCACACACAGCAAGAAACTAAAACCAACTATCTAAACTATCCCTAGGGAGCAAAATTATCAGTTATCAATGAGTAATGTATTTCTGCGCATGCATTAAGAAAAATCACAGATAGTTGTTACTTATTTCAGAACACATGAACATTAATAGATATATGAACAACAAGATAGCTTATTGTTTATGAGAACCTTCATTACTCACAGTGGAAATTTCACAAAATAGACTAGAGTGCATTCATAACATGAACATAGGTTCAAAGAGTTAGAACGATCTCACAATTAATGGACATAAGCTGAAAACGAAATAGTTCACATTCAACTGATCCATAGCAAGCATTTGAAACATTCCACCAAGCTTTCTCCAGCACAAAACTTGTAATTCTTTATTGCAAAAGGAAATAGTTCTTCTTACAACATACCCTCACAAATCTATCTGGGAAAAGGTCCCTTCTCTATCTAAGCTCTCCTATATTTATACAAAAAAAGAAAAACCTTTGGGCTGCCCCCAAATGACTTTTGGGCTTCCCTAACGTTTCAATCCCAAAATTTTGTCTTGTAGTGAGTGCTCATAATTTTATACAATACATTACATTTAAAACAAAAAATAATAGAACACGTCATGAAGAGGGGCCTGCTTGGTCATTAATGAACTTTTTCCACGCTTGGGCCTCTGCCGCTATCGATTTTGCTCAATAATCCGTTGGTCTTTTCTAGATCCTGTTGATCTTAGACCCTCACTTTCTTCTTCTCTTTTCTTCATCTCTTCTTCTTCCTTTTTCTTTCTCTTGTTCCATTCTTTAGCCAACTCTCTCCTGCTTTGTCTTTTAGATATGTCTTCTTTGCAGCAGCAATCACCCTGTCCTAAACATAACAAAAAACTGTATCAGTCTATTTACCTCCTCCATATGCATTCTGTAAAATAAAGTATACACAGTATTAATGCATGATAAGGCAAAGAAAATCCTGCAAGCTGGATCTGAAAATCCTCTAAGTCCGTCTACAGTTAAAAACACAACCCTAATAGAAAAACTCATCATTAACCGGACTGCATTCAAGATCATCTAACTTTTCAATAAAACATGAACCACACTATCAATAAGACTAATCATCAAATGTGAGACCCTGTACTGTGTTCTCATCATGAAATCCCCAAATCGATCAAAAATCAAAACCTCCGCCGCCCATGAAATAGGGTAAAAGCACACCAAATCGACGGGAAAACCCTATCGGCAAGAAAAACCCCTATCGGCGGTCGGAACCACTAATGCATCGGTGATTTAAACTTCAATACTTCCACAGTGTCAGCACTCCTGAACACTAAAAACCGTCGATAGTTAAGCATCGAAGATCGGAACCACTAATGCATCGACAGGATAGTTCACTAGAAAGCCGCAACGGCGGGTGACAGACCAACTACGGGTCTTGGTAATCATGAAACCATCGGCAATCGGAGACTCTAAGCGCTACGGATCGACAACTTTAAAACTAAGCATCTCCACAGTGTCGGCGCTTCAAAGCTGAAAGGTTCCGCAGTGTCGGCGATATAAAGCACTAAACGCCATCGTAGTCACGTATCGAAGATCGGAACCATTAACCAATAATGCGTCGGCAAATGAACAAACTAAACGTCGGAGAGATAGTGTGATCGACCGCTGCAACGACGCATAACAAACTGACTATGGACCTCGCGGTTCACAAAACCGTCGGCGATCGGGAGCTTTAATGACTATGTATCGGCGACTCAGAGCTCAATGCTACCGCCATGTTGACAACGCAAAGGACTAGCCCTCTGATCAATTGTCAAACACCGTTCCGATAGCAAAAAGAAAACAAAAATATTGAAAAGCAAAAGGTTTAGGCAATAAAACCACGGAATCGGCAAGGATAAGAGCTTTCCATTGGGGTGTTTGCTATCTGCCATCCAAAACCGCAGCAACGCAAAAGACTAATGTTCCGACCGTGATAAAATAAAAACGCCGACAGTCAAAAAATAAAAGTTTTGAAAAAATAAAACAAAGGAGATAAAAGCGCATCGGCGAAAAACAGGACTGTCCATCGAGACGTTCATTATTTACCTTCCGAAACGGCGGCTGCATAGAGAACTAATGCCCCGATTCTTGTATAACCGACTTCCAACAGCGATAAAGGAAATCATCTACAAATCAAAACTTTAAGTTCCATAGTCAAAAGCATTAGCTAGACAAAAGGCAGTTTTAGATCATTCAACTTTCGAAACGAAGGAAATAGTTGACCTCAATTCAACCTCAAAAAATCCAAATTTGTAGCAAAGGAAAAACAGAGTTCAGGAATCCAAACAATCCCAGGCAAGATAAAATCAAAAGGAGGGTCCAAAATTTTAAAAATTTGGGAAAAAAGTTGCAGCTGCAACAATTGGCGACTACCTGGTGAACACAGATCTCTGGATAACTTCTTCTTTGAGCAACAGGCTGTTTTGACAATAAATACCAACATGCTGAATTCTTCTAGATGTCTGAATTTCCCAAATGACAGATGTATGTACTTTAACATTGATGATAGTCCAATTTAGGGATAATGGGAACCAAGATTTAAAAGTCTAGATAACTCTTTTGAGGCCAGGGATATGAGTTTCATTTTTACCTCTGTCTTTGGGTAGCTCCCAACTTGGACACCACAAGACTGTAGCATATGGTAAACATAAATATTCGTTTGTTCCTCATTCTTGTTAGACACTGAGAGGGGGGGGTGAATCAGTGTAAAGCAATTTTAGAACTTTTCTTAACTTGTCACAATTAACTACCAATTCATCACTGCATAATCATTTCATAAACATCTTTCACTTCATCATTCACATAGCATAAGCATTTAAATCATCAAGAACCATAACACAAAATAACACAACACCATATAATTTTGTAATATTTTTGTATTAGTTTTGGTCCGATTACAACCGTTAGGTAAAATCAGCACCTACTCTGTATCCAGGACCCTGCCCGGTTTTCTTAGACCCTGCTAAGAAGGGTTTGAGGTATACTAACCTCAAATGCAAGACAAGCTTGCTTTTACAATTAAAGCTCACTGTCACATTATTTCATCAATCACATCAACATCACCTATCTCTTCAATCTGCTGCCAACTATCTTTGCTCATGCTAATCCTTTTCTCTGATCATCATTCTTCCCTGCTGCACATCCTCTTTCTATCCATGTCATCACTGTCATATTAAAGATTACTACTGTTGGTCATCTATTGCTGCAACACTCTTCTGCTCATCACTCTCATCAAAGCAATCATTGACAAGCTCATCAAACAACTGCCCATCCGTCTATGCATATCATAAGTATTTGTTTTTATCATCATTCTGTTCATAGCCACGTCTCTAAGCATGTCAAAAACATAATTCTGTTTGTTGCCCTATCTTCATTCTTCCCAAGCATACATGTATGTATTTGTTCTTCACAGTCATGTATTTACTCTATCATGTCATCAACTGTTAGTGTCATTAGTCATGTCATGACCCACTTCAGAGGCTGTCACTATCAAGTCAACTCAATTGTGTCTATCAAGTCCATCCACACTATTACTTATCTTATACAACACTTGATCATTCTCATGCTGACCTAATGTTGCTTCAACAGTAACTGAAGCCACTTCATGCATATCACCAATCTTTAATTTGCTGCTTTGTTACCATTACTAGCCTTCTTCACATGTCTGAATTCAGGACTTGATCCTAGATACTGGAAATTAGTACTTGAAAGAGTGCTTATTTTCTGTCTTTGACTGTCACTATTGCCTCTGGCTCTTTTAGGCCTGCACCTTTGGCAACTTCAAGTCAATCCTTAGGACCTTGAATAAATATACCTTTGCTTCACCAAGTTGACCAACCTTCCAATATTCCAAATCTTTCACATCATTTGTATTACTGCCAACAAGCACAAAGCCATGTGGTTCTCTGTTCGCTTTATGATTGCCCTGTAAGTCGAGATCAGATTCAATTTTCCTTAGTGAATTGTCATGCTCGGAATTCTTCCATTTGTGAC
The DNA here is from genome assembly GCA_001517045.1 of Pseudotsuga menziesii. NCBI lineage: Eukaryota > Viridiplantae > Streptophyta > Pinopsida > Pinales > Pinaceae > Pseudotsuga > Pseudotsuga menziesii. The sequence continues at coordinate 49,469 of LPNX010178933.1, read as the reverse complement.
TAGAATTTTCTTGCATTTTGCACCTGCAATATTTTAGCTCGATTAACAAATACTTTGGGTTCACTTACAGCAAGAATATCCACGCTTTAATGTTATCATGATGCCATTTGGTGAGGGACTCTGTCAGTAACATTCCTTACTTTGTCTGTGCCTGAATCTTCATTGCATACTCCCAGTGCAGACCTAGCCTTCAGTTTGAACAAAGAAATGTAATTAAAAATGTGATCTTCTATGCCAAAAGTTGATCAGAGTTCCGTGAAACATCTTCGGATGTTCAGTCAGGAAGGATACCAAAACTCTGTCCTAGATCAGTTATAAAGAAAAGACAACTTTGATGGACCTCTCACTGTCTTCAATGCACCTAAGGATTGATCTTCAATATGCTGCTACCATAGCTTCCTACTACTGTAGATGTATAACAAAGTTCTTTTCTACTACTGTACATACCCGAATTTAGAAGATTATCAATACTTACTTGAAAGCATGGCTGTCATCTTCCTACAGTCTGTAACTTTAGAAAGAATTCAATTGTCATATTAGTGTGTTCTTCACACTTTATTTCAGCTGCCTTATGGCCTTGTGGAGAGCTCTTCTCATTCTGCTGCAAAATTTCGGACTGCTGCTACAAAACTTCAGAGCTGTATATATAAAAGAAATCAGAAATAAAACTTCAAAATATGCCCTATCAACTGTGCTGTAGCAGCCCAAAGAAAATCTGCATGTGCCTCAGTAAAACAGTCCGAAAATCGGAGCTCTTCCACCCATTCGAATTTCACAAAAAAAAATGAAACTTTCCAACACTTTTGCTGCTGCTACATCACTGCTACCCAAACCCTGTCTCTAACTGCGGCTACCTCAGTAAAATAATCCGAGCTCTTCCACCCATCCGAATTTCACAAAAAAAAATGAAACTTTCCAACACTTTTGTTGCTGCTACATCACTGCTGCCCAAACCCTGTCTCTAACTGCGGCTACCTCAGTGGACGAAATTGCATGGCTAAATTTTCTCCACTAAAAACTCAAACGTTTAGCTCTTATTTATACTCGTTTCTCATAGATTTTTATGGAGCCGACCTACCATTTTTATTTTTTTAATTTTCCTTTTTTTTTAATTAATTTGTGGAGCCGACTTGTCAAAAATAATTTTATTTTTAATTCGATTTTTTGTTTGAAGCCAACTTGAAATAAATATATTTCTATTTTTAATTTTAATTATTTTGAACTAGAGCTGACCCATCAAATATAATGTAGTTATGAGTTTTGAGGGTATGATCCTCACGCCTTGGATGTATTTCGTAGCTTAAGTAAATTCATCTCCATACTTCAAGGGCTTAAGACCCTATGTCATGTATTTCTTCCACATTTTAATGGACGGCAGATTTGAATTAAGGCGTCACTAAATTGCATCACCAAACTGCTATGAATTGAGGACTGATAAACATCTCCAGCTTGGGCTAATCTGGAATACCACTAGAAATAATTGTTCTTTAGTTTCGGAATTCAGATCTTGAATAGTCCATGAGGATCCTAGATAGGGCATCATGGATACACTTGGATTGTACAAACAGCTGTGGTTATCTGCCTTCAGTTGTGCAAACCTTGACTGGGAATGACTGGGCTGACTATAGATGATTAGCTTTTTGTAGGTTAATCTCTCCTTCAAGCTGGCACAATTTTTCCTTGCAAACATTGGTTCAAGGACTGCCAAGCCACGGACAAGGGCTTCATCAAATTTGTGGGCATGAATACAAAACTCCCACAACACTTCAAGGGCTTCTTTTAAAGGGCTGCTCCAATACGTGGGCTTCTAAGTGGGTTACATCACCAACAAGTTGCTGCGAAGCCTTTCTCATGCCCTAGGGCCATCTCCAAGAGTTCCAGGACTCCATCAAGCCATCAATAGCCACAAATGACCACAGAATGGGTCATTTGGCCCATTTGGTGTCCCAAAGGCTTCTTTAACATGCCAAGGGGCTTCATGGGCTTCTTCAACCACCTCAACCACACACGAGGACCTCCAAGGGTCAAGATATCTTCTGTGGGGATGCTAGGTCTTCTTCTGGGGTACCATGACATCATAATAACATGAATGACCACAGAATGGGTCATTAATGCTTCTCCAACCCATCTAGGGTTTCTCCAACTTCTGTAAGGTCTTCAGGACCATCTCCAGGGTCTCCAACGCCATCAGCAGGGTGGCATCAAGATCTAATCTTATGGGTACAGGGACTTTGTCAACTGGTTACAAGGTGCTTCAAGGCACAAACCCACTCTGTAAGGGGTCCAAGGCACTGCAGGTGGGACTTGGTGGCATCAATGACATCCTGTGGGGCCACTACAAGTCCATGTTGGCATCAATGACAATTTCATCAACAATTCCCATGCCATTTTGCACTTTTGTGCTTTTGGACTTTTTGTCCTTTCTAAGTCCTCCTGCATGCCTTCTTTCTGAATTTTTTAGTCAGGCTCCTCTATCCATAGTGTCATTTTGTGTGAGAGATGTATTGATTTTTTCAACTCACAGACGGAGAAGAACTTTGGCAATCTTGTACTCATATGGTTCAGTACTTTGTTTTGATACATATTGCTTTCTTAGGAGATTTTGACTCTTATTTTCCTTTTGGCTTTCAATTCTTGACATGGGATCTTTTAAATATAATATATTGTTTACCTTGCTTCCTCTCCATGGGTTTTTTGCTGTCACCCCCTAAGACATTTTTGAATGTGAGATGGATGGAGCCTCGAAATAGTATTCCAGACCTTTTGACCCTGAGTTATTTTACAAGGATTAAATAGGACTTCAATGTGTTCATAGCCATTTAGGAAAACTGCTGAACTAGAAGAAGTTCTTTCATATAAATCAATAGTACACAGTCTTATAATCAAGGATTTTAGTTAATCCAGAATTCTGATGCTCTCCATGCAACCAAAAGTTTGCTTCTTTATTAAAATCAATCACACCCTAACTATAACAAACAAAAATAAACAAATCAAAACAAAACCAAGCAATCAGTTTATTTATGTACAAGATAATCAAGAAATAAAAATCAAGAAAAATAAAGTTTGAGAACTAAACCACTAACTGGTCAGTTCTTTGCCCACCCCTGTAAATCTGGCAACTTGTAAGTTGAGGGGCTAGGCTTGACTGCAAATTGAAAAAGGCCTACCCATTATCTAATTCTACTAATCTTGAACTAAAAACTACATCTGAAACTAAATCTACTATTTTACATTCAATCTCATCAGCCCATGAAAATCGAAGGAGATCGGGCTGGGTGTCTGGTGTAGTGCTGGCTTCTTTAGCTTGGTAATTTCTCGGTTCTAGTTCAATAAAGTAATTTCCCAATACAGAATTCACTGGTTCATTTTTTTCCTCCAATTGAGTAACATTGTGCTTCATCTGAGGCTCTCTTAATACTTTTATCTGATTGGGACTTCCCTTATGAGGCAACCACAGATGTGACCAATCTGATGCAAAATATCCATCTAGCCTTGCTGACCAATCCCGACTCAAAACAAGTCCATAAGCATCAGGTATGTCTGCTACTACAATATTGATGTACTGACATACCTTTTCATTTGCAGATAAGTGAATCAGAACATCTTCCATTTCCCCGATTACTTTCACAGCTGTCCTATCTAACTGAATAACCTGCCAGGTAGATGGTTTAGGTTGTCCATTTATCTTTTTGCAAACTGAAAGTGGCATAACATTGACTGATGCCCCCTGAGTCTACTAAACAGTTGTGCACATTATGGTTGAAAATCTCAAAAGTTAGGAGAAATGGTGGGGTTTTATACTTAGATTTACCTCCCACACTTGCTTCACCAATTTCTTCTTCTTCAGGTTGGTTGTCAGTGGGAAGCTCTTCCTCTGGTACTTCAAGTGCTTTTAACAATTTTTCTTTCTACTGAGGCACATTACACATTTCAAACAGTGAGATATTTGCCTTAGCTTTTTTAATATCTTCCACATTATCATACCCCATCTCATGTTCTTTGAGATTCTTTTTTACATTATCAATCTTCTCTTCAACAGGCTTAACAGGCATGTTAATTTTCTTCGGATCTTGACTCATAATGGTAAATTCAGGTATTTTATCAGCTGTGGTGTTCTTCTGTACTTTCTTCATATTTTCTTGAAGTCTCTTAATTTTCGGAAGTATTGACTTGTCTTCTTTTACCAAACCCTAACTTCTTGTTGTCACATTGGTTTCTGATATCTCCTCTCGTTTCAGAGAACCTTCTTCCAACGTATCAAACATTGAGACACAATCCCATAAAACTAAAGCATCTTCCTCTTGTTTTTCTGTGGATTGATTATTTTTTTCATGCTCCTCATCAGTTTCTGTTAGTTTGGAGTCCAATAACTGATTCATTACCAATGTCATAGAATTTATCCATTGGGAACAATTCTTCTCAGAATGAGGTTGCTGATGAAAGGTGCAAAAATTATCCATACCTACCTCAGTTAAATTCATTGATGCAGGACTGTGTGGAGGAGGTTTAGGTTGATTGTTGTCCTCCCTCCTTTTATAGTAAGGCTTATAAGATTTCTGAGCTTCCTTTTCTTTTTCCAAATCTATTACTCTGTTGGATAGCTTCTGCATCATCTTCACCATCCCTTCAAAATCCTGTGACCGCTCATCCTTAGGCTGCATAGGATAATCTTCTATGCTCTCCTTCTCAGCCTCTACCCTCTCAGCTTCTTCATAAGTTTCTGATAATGTAGGTTTGACTGACATCTTGGCAAACATGGCCAAGTCAGGCCCTAGAGTTGAAGTATAGTATTCAATCAGAACTTTGTCAGATGGTTTATCAGCTGCAGAAAATTTTTTTAGATAAGCAGCAAATCTTTGAGTGAAATTATGCACTTTTTTCTTCCTTTCTTTCTTTAAAGCGCATAACCCTTTCATTAAAGCTGCATGAGTTTTCTGAACTGCATATTTACTTCTAAATATTCTCTCAAATGTGTCCTAGTCTGTGATTGAATTTGCAGGAAGAGCAAAATACCATGAGGCTGCTGCTCCTTTCAGGGTGTGTGGAAACAATCTACAGACCACATCTTCATGCTCTCCTGCTCGTAGTCCTTCTATAGCCAAGTAAAAACTTTGCAAATGATCATCTACCAGAATTTTTTCACTTGGGTCAAACTTAGGCAACATTTTGTCAAAAGCTTGAGGCAAATCATGCAAGGGAGCTACCAGGTTCAAAGGTGACCTAGCCTTCCAAGCAGGTGGTGGATTTGGTTGGTTTGCATTTACATGAGCCATGATTCTGGGTGGAGAATGAAGTGGTGAGTGAACAAGGGTATGAACAGGTGAATAGTAAGGTGTACTGGGCCAAACTGATTCAAAGGTTGATCAACTTCCTATAGGGCTGCTTCTACCAGTTCTTCAAGGTCCTCTACCAGCACTGAATCTTCTAACTGAGGGCGATCTTTCTTCCGATATTCTCTTCTGGGTAAGACAGGAATAATTGGTAATCCTTCGATCTTCTTCACATATGCCCTAGTAATTCTTCTCAAATCATCAACTACTTCATTATCGACAGAATACAATTGCTCTTTACCCTTCTCTTCAGAAGTTGAATTGGGAAACAAACTGCTTTCAGAACTATCACCGGTGGAGTAATTTCGAGAAAATGGGTTTCCTCGGCCAGCCATGCACTGGCGGCCCTCCTTCTAGCGCCAAAAACTATTGAGGCCTGGAAAATCGCAGGTAACAACGGTTAGGGATTCTCCCAAATAAACGTTCCCAACTAGCCCGTTATTGTTTGGTATGGGGAATCCGTCCGGTTTACGGTCCGGCTACCGCAGGTCAAGTAACAAAATAAAAGGTTTTACCGGTTACGACCCAGTCCACTGTGTATATTTTTAGTTTTTTGAATTTAAGTATGATGTGCAAGTGCCTATCTAAAAATGCAGATTGATGAAGATAATGAGGAGCGTTACAATGTGATGCGCAGGTTCTTACCTCTCATCTTAACTCTCTCACATCTAAATCACACACAGCAAGAAACTAAAACTAACTATCTAACCTATCCCTAGGGAACAAAATTATCAGTTATCAATGAGTAATGTATTTCTGCGCATGCATTAAGAAAAATCACAGATAGTTGTTACTTATTTCAGAACACATGAACATTAATAGATATATGAACAACAAGATAGCTTATTGTTTATGAGAACCTTCATTACTCACAGTGGAAATTTCACAGAATAGACTAGAGTGTATTCATAACATGAACATAGGTTCAAAGAGTTAGAACGATCTCACAGTTAATGGACATAAGCTGAAAACGAAATAGTTCACATTCAACTGATCCATAGCAAGCATTTGAAACATTCCACCAAGCTTTCTCCAGCAGGAAACTTGTAATTCTTTATTGCAAAAAGAAATAGTTATTCTTACAATATACCCTCACAAATCTATCTGGGAAAAAGTCCCTTCTCTATCTAAGCTCTCCTATATTTATACAAAAAAAGCAAAACCTTTGGGCTGCCCCCAAGTGACTTTTGGGCTTCCCTAACGTTTCAATCCCAAAATTTTGTCTTGTAGTGAGTACTCATAATTTTATACAATATATTACATTTAAAACAAAAAATAATAGAACACGTCATGAAGAGGGGCCCGCTTGGTCATTAATGAACTTTTCCCACGCCTGAGCCTCTGCCGCTATCGATTCTACTCAATAATCCGTTGGTCTTTTTTAGATCCTGTTGATCTTAGACACTCACTTTCTTCTTCTCTTTTCTTCATCTCTGCTTCTTCCTTTTTCTTTCTCCTGTTCCATTCTTCAGCCAACTCTCTTCTGCTTTGTCTTTTAGATATGTCTTCTTTGCAATAGCAATCACCCTGTCCTAAACATAACAAAAAACTGTATCAGTCTATTTACCTCCTCCATATGCATTCTGTAAAATAAAGTATACACAGTATTAATGCATGAAAGGAAAGCATGATAAGGCAAAGAAAATCCTGCAAGCTGGGTCTGAAATTCCTCTAAGTCCGTCTGCAGTTAAAAACACAACCCTAATAGAAAAACTCATCATTAACCAGACTACATT
>LPNX010178933.1:0-42201 GCA_001517045.1 Pseudotsuga menziesii | reverse complement strand
CCCCCCTGAACACAAAAAACCGCCGATAGTTAAGCGTCGGAGATCGGAACCACTAATGCATCGGTAGGATAGTTCACTAGAAAGCCGCAACGGCGGGTGACAGACCAACTACAGGGTCTTGGTAATCATGAAACCATCGACGATCGAAGACTCTAAGCGCTACAGATCGGCGACTTTAAAACTAAGCATCTCCACAGTGTCGACGCTTCAAAGCTGAAAGCTTCCGCGGTGCCAGCGATATAAAGCACTAAACGCCGCCATAGTCATGTATCAGAGATCGGAACCATTAACCAATAATGCATCGGCAGATGAACAAACTAAACGTCGGAGAGATAGTGTGATTGACCGTTGCAACGGCGGATAACAAACTGACTGCGGACCCCGCGGTTCACAAAACCGTCGGCAATCGGGAGCTTTAATGACTATGTATCGGCGACTCAAAGCTCAATGCTACCGTTGTGTCGGCAACACAAAGGACTAGCCCTCCGATCAATTGTCAAACACCGTTCCGATAGCGAAAAGAAAACAAAAATATTGAAAAGCAAAAGGTTTAGGCAATAAAACCACGGAATCGGCAAGGATAAGAGCTTTCCGTCGGGGCGTTTGCTATCTGCCATCCAAAACAGCGGCAACGCAAAAGACTAATGTTCCGACCGTGATAAAATAAAAACGCCGACAGTCGAAAAATAAAAGTTTTGAAAAAATAAAACAAAGGAGATAAAAGTGCATCGGTGAAAAACAGGACTGTCCATCAAGACGTTCCTTGTTTATCTTCCGAAACGACAGCTGCATAGAGAACTAATGCCCCGATTCATTGTTTAACCGACTTTCGACAGCGATAAAGGAAATCATCTACAAATCAAAACTTTAAGTTCCATAGTCAAAAGCATTAGCTAGACAAAAGGCAGTTTTAGATCATTCAACTTCCGAAACGAAGGAAAACAGTTGACCTCAATTCAACCTCAAAAAATCCAAATTTGTAGCAGAAGAAAAACAGAGTTCAGGAATCCAAACAATCCCAGGCAAGATCAAATCAAAAGGAGGGTCCAAAATTTTAAAAATTTGGAAAAAAAGTTGCAGCTGCAACATACTGTTGTTACTACTTTATTTCCTGTACATTGCTAATGTTAAATTCATCTCAAGGACCAACTTTAAACACAATGACCATTGAAAAGTGTTAGAGTTGAAAGAGATGAAAATTATGCTTAAATTTTATTACAGCTGTTATATCATGTATCTAGCACTGATTTAAAGTTTCTTTTATGCATTAAAGAAAAAAAAAATTGAAATTTTGTTTGATTAACCCTAACCTAACTCAAACTTTAACACACTTGTGGTCCCCATTCCGCAAAGCGAATCCCTCCCTTAGGCAATCTAACAGCAGAGGTCCCCCGTACGATGACAATATGAGCAGTGAACGGGGCAAGCAATCTGCGGCAGGAAGGCCATGCTGATGGTTGGCCCAGCTCTCCAGCCTGGGTAGGAAATCCAGTAGATCAGTGGGGAACGCATAGATGTGGTAGCAAGTTGGGGTACTGATACAATCAATGTATAAAATCCTGGACCCTCCAAAAGATTGGTTACCATTTACAGTACAGTTGATTGTATTAAAGAGGCTTAAATTTGTTTAATGAACTTGGGCTTGTGAGTTTTGGACTTCTATCCCTGTTTTGTGTGTTTTGTTCAATAAGAAGAAGGGTTTGTTTTGTTTATGCATGTTGACCTTGATGATTTATAGCTTTGAGATTAGTTACTGCATTCACCAATTCGTTTTGAACAAAATCGAAATGCTCCAAATCTAAAGCACTGGCAATTGACCAGGATATATATCGATATACACTTAATATAGACAATTGGATCAATATTTGTTTTTGTGTTTGTTTTGAATATATGAAATCATAATACACAGTCGACTGAGAAAAATTAAAAGGTAAAATTACTGTACCCCGCAAAGTGAAATAAGCCGACTATATATTGAAGCAGCAGCTTTCGTTGCAAGCTGTTGATACACAATACTCCGAGCAAGAGACTGAAAAGCACTCTGACATTTCTGAAACGTGGGTGTATCGTGTAGTTCTATGACAGAAGAAAGTTTTAAGTCCGATTCCCTCAAGTGTTTGATGGCCATATCAATAGCATCCTTTGACGATAAACCCTTGATCTCTTCATGATTCCTGTAAATAACATCTTCTTGAGTTAAATGGGTCTTTTCATTATCTTGTATTAACACGTTTCTGATCTTCCTTGAATGGAAGCTAATCCTACCAGCTGCTCTATTGCCCGTTTTGGGCTTTTTTGAAATGGGGGTGGAGTTTTGATGGTGGGCATTCACTAATTCATTTTCTTCTTCAGTGGAATCAATGGCTTTTTCATTGCTTGCAGATCTGCCTGCCCTCTTAGTCTTCATCCCAACTCCTCGCAACTCCTCGCTTCTGTATAGGTTCTTTGTGTAGAAATTAATCGCTTTGAAAGTTAAATCGGACGGCATTTTTAGAGTATGTTTGTTGAGAAAAAGAGGGGAAAGTAGATTCATAGTCAACTAGGGTGTTTGAAGAATCTTATGTTTATTAAAAACATTGGGGAGCGAGCTTGCGGGTGGGATAAAAGACAACCAAAACGCCCTCCGATTAAAATTAAGCCTTAGAATCTCACTGAATCCGATTAAAATTAAGCCTTAGAATTGCACTTTTTGTGAATTTTTATTTTATCGTATATTAAAACTATCTAAATGGTTGAAATTGTAATTTAAATATTTAAAATTGTATTTTTCAGAATTTCTTGAGTTGCGGGCTATTTGGTTAGTGTATATACTTTTCTACATATTAGCATAATTCTAGTACGCATAAGGATAGGGGAGAAGGTTGCTTATAGATTTAAAAAGACTTATTTTTCAAAGTTTATTTATTTTTAAATATACATAAATCATTCAATATTTACATATATGTTGTAATTTCACTCATCATGGACCATTTTTCTCTTCAAATACAATCTATATTTCATGTCACAAAAAATTCTAAGAAAACATTAAAACTTTTTGCATAGAGAGATGGTTAGCCAACATAGAAAAAAAAAATTAAAATGAACAATATAAATTGCATATAACTTGAATCAAATATAAAAAATTAAACTAGCATATATCCATTTTAAAATGCATATATATATAGTCTCTAAAAAGGAAGATAATTTATCTAATAATGTATTTATAATTTTATTTGTAAAAATATTAAATGATTAAAATGCCAAAAGTAAATTATAAAACAATAAAACAAATTTCTAATAATATATTCTAAAAAATATTACTCTAACTAAAATCTAGTTATTAAGATTTATATTACAAAATAAACCTAATTTAAACCTAATATAATATTTGATATTTATAAATAAAGTATAAAACAAAATATGTATTATAAATTTTAAAGCAATAAATTTTAAATAGTTTTTATGTGCCAAAAATGTAAGTAAATTTCCTGTATCCGTATTATGCTGAATATTCGGCATTTTCGAAGTGTCTTTGAATTTCCGTACATGAAAGTCCAATACAGTCGAATTATGCTACTATGCTTTTCTAGTGAGTTTGAGCCTAACGTGGTTTTCAATGTCGATGGTAAGTGTAACCATTTTAGTGTCTTGTAGGATAAATAACAACCAAAACGCTCCATTTTTTCATATATTTTAATGGACTTTGGTCAAAATCAGCCTTATAAATTGCAATGTTATGTAATTATACAATTCCAACAATCAGAATGATATGTTCTAGACTAAATGCAGGATTTTAATACTATCCAAATCGTCAAAATCGCTATTTGAGCTATGAAAACTGCAATTTTAGCCATTCCTGCTTTGTTGGATTTCAGTAGACGGGGGCGATTTGGTTTGCCCGTATACTGCTCCTTTTAGTGTCACGCCTCATAAACCTTTAAAAAAGTGTTCGATTATTTTAGTTTAGTTTAATAAAGAATCATTAGGTTTTATTTAATTGGCATTTGCTAAGGACCAATGTTGTGGCATTTTTTTATACCGTCTCATTAATGGTTCTCGTCACTATAATCTTCCGTAAGCAAGTCCACTCTGGTGACTCATCACTACACTCCTCCAAACACCATGATCGTACAAAACACCGTTATCGTGTGTATCCCTCGATGATGTAAGGGGCATGGGGTAGATAGAGCGTTTAATGGTTTATTATTTCCGCACCCAATCCTAATTTATTCAAAAGCACCCATATTCGCTCTGTTTTTACTTTTGGATTCCATGTTCTTTCGTTGAAGTTTCATCATGGGCCTGAATCATCATCTTGTGTTGCCATCAGCTACATACACAACCAATTTTTTTTATCAAATTTATTGGCTCACAATGCCCTTGTATTATTCGATGTTGTAAATCCTAGTGTGTTTGTGTTTTTGGTTGTCCAGTAGTTGAAGCAATAGGTGTGAACTATGGAAGAATGGTTGTCAATCTTCCTCCTCCAGTGAAGTGAAATTTATATGCACCACAAATCATTAACAAAGTGAAGTTCTTATATGGAGATCCTAATGTCTTAGAGGCCTTCGATAATCCAAACATTGGGGTGGTTGTAGCCACGACCAATGATGAAATCCTATCCCTTAACAAATTGATTGCAACGCATGATTGGGACAAGAAAACATGGCTCCTTACGTTTTATCTACAATTGTGGCCCATATCTGTGGGAAATTAGATTATTTCCATGGGTATCAAAGTGCCTGTATCCCAGATCATCCTTACTATGTGAAATGTTCATGTCGCTCTTGTTGGTGCCTATCTTGACAAGCAAATCATGGTTTGCACGCCTCATTCAATCGATATTTTGGTTGCTTCTAAGCACCATCCATAGGATAGCTTTGTCGAGGCTATGATAGAGTTATTCTGAAAGTTGGTATCATTGCAAAAATTGATCTACACTAAATGAAAGGTTAGGGAAGTCGTAGAGATAAAAAAAACACTCGAACAACCTAAATAAAGATGATGGATGGAGATTAAGTAGAACTTGGGGCCCATCATAAACATTATTAAAAATAAAAATAATTCAAATAATATTAGAAATTCTAATGAGAATATTAATGAATAACCAACATTGAAGTATGATCTCTAATTCATATGTTTATGATACCATCATTGCCTTTTTCCTCCTTGAGATCTTCTCCCAATGATGGGTTGTGCTATCAAGCTAAAAATGTTGAGAAAAACAATGTCTAAACAAGATCTTCGACTCAATTCAAACTATTGTTGAACTTTCTAAAAAAGATAGGGGTTGCTTTCATGATCAACCCTTATCCATAGTTTGGCTACATATATAAGACCTTGAACTATTCTCTACTTAAGCCAAGTCTATGTATGTTTGATAAGAATATTGGAATCACATATGCTAACATTTTTCCAAGATTAGTTGGATGTTGTCTACTTGGTTATGAAATTGTTGGGGTTATCGGATGTAGATATCATTTGGTTGAATCTAGGTGTCCATCGGTTGGAGATCTTGACCAAACATCTATCAATATGGAGAATTCTCTTTCCTATAATGACAATCTTGTTAACCTTGTTGATTCCAATGTGGGAACTCCATTGATGCCCCACGAGACTTTTTATAACTATAGATCATCTCTCTTCAATGAAGATTTGAAACTTGGTCCTACTGCAGAGTTCAACTTTGGCCTATTCAAGCCTTAATTGACCATGGTTTATAATGTTGGCCTCATGAAGTCTGGGGTTTGCTTAATAGTCTATGACTCAGGTTTAAGAATTCTTTTATTGTTGTTATATTTGTCTGGTGCCATAAAGTCTTCGTAGAAAATGAACAATGTGCTATACTAATCAAATCTTAGATGTGTTGCCGAGAAGTATTAACATGATCCTAGTTTATGTGTGTTTTGTCTAGAGGAATGTAAGCCTCAAGGATTTTACTACCTCTATGTAATTATTAATCCAAGATTGATTTGATCAAGTGTTGGGGATTTGATCAGGTGTTTGGGATTCAATAAGGTGTTAGCACAACATTACAAACTATAAATAAAAGTTAATGGCATTGGAAGCCCCATTGAATGCCCTTTTTATGCTTGATACAACCATAGGAAAACTATGAAAATAGTTGTGGGTCTAGAAGGATTCATCATACGTTTCAAATTTTAGTAGTTTAGTAATTACCATAGAAGTGTGTTACGAATTATAATCTTATGTTTTGCATACTTGGAAATACATAAATTTCAGAAAGCATGAAGGAAGGGAGACATTATTAGGATTATTTTAGAACAATATAATCTAATATTTTTATTTAGCTCAGTAGGAGACCTATGGTATATTACAATAAAATTTGTACTATGATATTTTGCAATTTCACTACCAGTTATTACCTCAAGGCTATCTTTGCTTGATTGCTCTGTGTACACAATGATTTACCAATTTGCTTTGATCTAGAGTGCAACTCATGTGCCTATTTCTATAGTAGCAGTAACATCGATAGCCCCTACACCTATTTCTACAACACCAATTACACCAACCATCCCTACACCTAATTCCTAGGGACAAACTAACATCTAAGCATTTACAGTTAGAAGTTCCTAAACCCCATATTAGTGTTGATAATCCCCAAACCAAAAGAAGCTTCGACTGCAATGGGTTGAAGATGGGTCAACATAACTTGGGGCATCGGAGGTTGGGCTAGTGGATTGAGGTACCACACGGGAATCCCTAATGTGAAATTGGGTAAGTTTAAGGTAGCCATTACTAGCTTACTTACGATGCTAGATGGGGGAAATAGGAAGGGAATTGTATGGACTAGGAAGGAACCCCAATAGTTCCCCGGTGAGTATGTTTGGGGATGCGCTTGTGGTTGTGGCTGTAGATGATGTTGCAGTTGTTGTTGGGGTTGCGGATGTGGATGATGTCGTGGCTATTGTTGGGGCTACGGATGCAATTGGAGTTTAGGTGCAGCAGTGCTGGATTAGAGCATGCACAAATCCGCAGTCTCGTTTGGTGTTGGTGGTGGTGACACGAAGGGGAAGGAAGTCATCATGGAGGTGTTGAAAAACAACCTAGGGCCCATGGTAGTGTCGACCGTAGGGATCATGTTGGCTATTGTCGTTAGCCCTTGCGGATCGTGATAAGTTAATTGGTCAACCGTTACAATTTTTCCATCATAATGGAACATCATGAGTCTATGTCAATCAATACTATTTTCCTGGCTAATGTTATGAGGACATGTGGAAGGATACCTTGGGATTTTGTGGGATGGCCATCATAAGCCCGCAGAGTAGTGGTGGATGGTTGCAAAATTGGGGACCCAAGTTTCTTCCAGACTAAGGTTGACATAACACAAGTGGATGCCCCCTCATCAACAATGCCCCAATGTACGACCAAATTTTGAATGGATACCAGTATTTGGAAGGCAATGGTTGATGGCATCCGAGGCTCTCCGTTATATGTGTCGAAAGTGATCAACTTGGAGTCATAGGGGTCTACGGCACCGAGGGCAGCTAATAAATCCTTTCAGTGTGTTGGGAAAGTTTTAAGTACCTCAAGATCAGACATGGCCGTAGGTGATTGGGCCAAGTCATCAACGATGTTATAGCTCAGAACAACTCTAGTCGTGGCATTGTTGGCAACCCACCGTGTGGGGGGGCGTGGGGGAAAAGGGGGTAAGTGAAGAGGTATGTTGGTTTTTTTGGACGTGGATGTCGCTGATGGGTCAGCGGGTTTAGTGTTGGCTCAATACTAATTTTGCCTAGTCTGTAAATTGACCTCTTCAGTAGTCGGGGCTACCAGGTGGTGAACACCTATTTATGTTGGCGGAGGTGCAACAGAGGTGGTGGAATTGGGTTGGGGAGCAGGGGTGGTTGCTACTAGTGCTTGGAGTGGTAACGGGTTTTGGAGCACCATAGGTGGAGGGCCTGGTGGTGTTGGGTTGGGTTGAGCTGGGACTGCCGCATTGGTACCATGCTGAGCTTCATTCTGAATGGCCTATTTATCGCGACCCATGAAGGGGAATTCATGCATATAGTGCCCGTAGACGTCACATAGTTTGCATAGTTGATTTGTGCATAACGGAGCATTGCTGCTAAGTGGGTTTGGTTGCTGGGGCTTTTGAGCTAGCCGGTTAGCCCAGGCGTTGTTGGGAGGATTTGGTTGTTGGACGCCTCCTTGCGGTTGGTTATTGGCTTGATTCCTAGCTCGGTTATTTCTGTCTTGACCTTGTTGGTTGTTAGGGGCTGGTTGGTTGGGACGGTTTTACTGGGCAAAAACTTGTCCTAAGGGTTGTGGCGGTGCTGCGGTGGGGGTCAGAGCAGCTTGCGCTGGTAGTGCATAGTAGATCGGGGGAGTTGGTGCTACAAATTCGGTCATCTATCCCAAATATTGTTGTGACGGCCAAACTGGTGCATGGGTGTGCTGTTGTGGCGTGGGTTGCATGTACGATGTTGTGGCTCCGGACTGAGACATCATCCTTGAATAGTCGGGGGCTTGGTTAGGTTGGGAAACACTAGGGGTGTTTCTTAAATGTGGTGGCATCATGGGTGGTGTCACATGATGTTGTGATTGATGGGAAATAGAGCCTATGATGCCATCTGCGGCGTGGGATTCCCCCAGCACGTCACGGTAAGAAGTGCCCGCACGGGGAGCATCTATAATGATGGTATAAAGGTATCCAAACTGGGAGTAAATCAAGTCGAACTGTTGGGCCTTCAAGATTGTGTCTTCCTTTGTTTGGGGACGTTCAAAGGCGAAGTCCTTGGCTATGGGTGGTAGCAAGGTTTTTAGGAACCAATCGAGGAAAATCCTATCATCAAGTTGGATCTTGCATAGGCTGCAACATTGCCGCCACTCGTCGATGTGGTCGGTTATGTGGGTCGCATTGTTTTGGCGACAAGATAACAAGATCTCTAGCCCTTCGTCATATCTGACGGGGAGTTGGAAATACTGCAGGAACATGAAGGCCGATGAGTTAAATTCTAGGTACTTGGCTTGCGGTAGCTTAATGTACCATTTGGACACAACACCTGTAAGGGTGCGCTGGAAAAGTCTAAGTCTGATAGAGTCATCTACGATGTTGTTTGATGAGAACCATAGGTGAAACATCATTATATGTTTTTGGGGGCACTCCCCTTCCTTCCCTTCAAACTTATGGATGTTTGAGGGGAGCTTGGTTGACATGGGAGGCCAATGGGCTTGATGGAAAATAGGGTCATTGGTTAACCTGGCCAAGTCAGGAAAGTTGAGGTGTGCCATGAATAGGAGGTTAGACACTAGGTTGATGTGGGAAGGACCTGCAATGGTAGTGGGGTTTACAGGAACATGATGTCCTTGTATGACTTGGGGCACCTACGGTTGATTTCCCCCAATGGGGATGGGATTTATAGGAACATGATGTCCTTGTATGGTTGGGGGCACCTGCGGTTGACCTCCCGCAACAGGGATAGTTGTAGAAGGGCTGCTACCCCCATGTATGATAGGTGTGACAGTTTGACTGGAAGGTGGAGGTGGAGGCATTTGACATATGACAGTGTGCATAGCAGTGCTAGGACCACCAGCTTGGGTGTTGGTGGTGGTATGAGGCATGGACGTGGGTCTGCTGCCAATTACCATTCTGAAAAGTGGATCCAGGTTTGCACTAGCCATGGGGCTAGATGGTGTAATATGTAAGTCTGGATCAGATTGATATGAGTCTGATTCTAAGTCAGAGGTTGTGTGGCCTTCTAATGGTGTAGAGGGTCATCGAGAACGGTCTCGACGGTGCTAGTGAAAAGACCCGAATTGAGGTGGATCGCCTCTCAGGCAGGAGGAAGAGCGTGGTGGATCAATATTGTCTGTTTGGTCGACCAAATAATGTAACAGGGAATGACAATCTGGACCCCGATTTCAGTGGCTTCCTATTGGCTTATAGGTGGTCACTCGACCACCAAGACTGCCAAGAGACAGTGCTTGGATTTTTCCTCACATGAGTGCTAGTCAATCGGTAGGGGTCATTTCCTGTTTCGCTTGGTGATTCCTCTCAATGTGCCAGCTACTTTGGGGTTCCCGTGGTATTAATCATAATAAGTTTTAGGGCATAGCCCAAGCACTTCCCACGGTTGAAGCAATCAGGGACTTATGTCCACAAACTACAAAGTTTTGAATTAATATAAATTGATTGATTTTAATGGTTGGCTCAACGTCATGAACTGAGTTTGGTTGATTAAATGGTGTGGTTGTGTACAGCCTTATGAATGAATCCTGATTTAAGTTATTATCTATAATTCTGTTTCAGACATGTGAATCTGCAATCATTTGGTGTATTGATATAGTTTAGTAGACATTTCAGGTTTCTGATGTAGATTGAATCAATGGGAAACCTGTGAACATAACTGAAACTAAATAGAACTCAGAATTGAAACAAAACACAATGTAACTATTAAACCTTTAACAACTCTAAATATGTTAGGTGACTACCCTATCCTTGTATTCCTCCTATGCCAAGAAAGAGTGTTGGGCTCTCAACACAGTGCGACAAGCCCACCCATATATCCTCATGTCACTCTCTGAGTGTAAGGTCGGTCAATAGGGAGGACGTGAACGCCATGAAACCCCCTCGGTCTCCACCCCCTCTACCTTCCAAGTCACCCGTTTTTAGTGGTTATGGATCAATGACAGTGATAAGTGCCTATTACTATACCTTCTCAACCCCCCGTCTTATCTTAGAATAGCCCGGAGAGTGATGATTGAGTAGAGGAGGGAGGGTTATGCAATGTCGTTAATTTCCAATGATTAAATGAAAATCAACTTACAGGGTTTTCACTTAAGCCTTTAAATAGATTTATATTCATGAATAGTTAACCACACATATGTTCAACCTGAAAAAATTGCTTGCAGAAACAGATAGGCTGTTGGGCAATTGCAACATGGCCGCATTGACAGTCCAAACAGCAAAAAACAGACACCCAAGAGACAGATCGCTCCTATCGGGGCCAATGTGGCAAGGGGGTCACCCCTGTTAGCCCAGAATAGGTGAGGGGGTCGCTCAGTTTAGCCCAAAATAGGTGACTCAGCCTACAGAGGCAGGTCGCTCCTATTGGGGGAAATGTAGCGAGGGGGTCACTCTTATAGGGAAAATCTGAGCGAGGGGGTCACCCTTTCAGGCCCTAAATCAACGACCTAGTTTGGAAACGATTTTTTTAAAAAATTGGAGCTGGGAACGACCAACCGTAACTGGTACTACGGCCGAACGGGCTCAGGTCGGCCTCAAGAGGGCTCACCCAGTAACGCAAATAGAAAGAACTGGAAATAAACTTGTTAAACAACTACTTAAAGATCTAAAATACTAACTAAACCTGGGGATCCTATGGGATCGACCTCGTATGGTCGCCAAACTGTAGCCCAGGGAAAACCTTGGCTACTTGTAGAAGCACCTACTTTCCATCTATAGGATGGAAGGGTAGAGTCAACTGAATGGAAGAGCCTGCAACATAAAATTTTAGAAAACCTGCAACAAGTTATCAATGGAGAACCTGCAAAATATTGTTAGAGAAAAACTACACATACATCTAAGTTGTGAACAAAAACTAAAAAAAACAATGCATAGAGGTCATTATACCTAATAATCTCTTTGTGGAAAATGGGCCTACCCTAGCTTAAGAAGCAACCTCTCCTTATTGGTTTGAATGGTGTGGAGTTAAGCTCAACACACATGGGACATGGCTAGTGGAGCAAATGAGAGAGATGAATGAATGACTTGAGAGAGTTGGCTCCTCAAGGCACTCATATGGGCAGAGTAATGGTAGTCAGGGAATGAGTGTTTAGAGAGTGACCCCCACCCCTATATTTATATCTTTTTTCTTAAGTTTTATGGTTTTTATCCCTTGGTCAAGGTTTTAAGCCCTTTCTAGGATTTTAAGCCCCTTTCTGCCTCTTTTTAGCTCCCTTTGGGTTTTTTAGCCCCTTTTTGAGGGGTTTAGCCCCTTGGTGAGCTATGTTTGGCTCTTTTATGGGGTTTTAAGCCCTTTTTTATGTTTTTTGAGCCTTTGAGGGGAAAACATAGGTTAAGTAAGGGTGTGGGGGTTAATAGGGGTTAGGAAATGGATGTCTTTATGTGGTGTAGACCATATGTAGCAAGTCAGGTGATTTTTTGGGTTAACAAGAGGGATTAGGCTTATCAAATGACAAATTTTTGAAGCCCCTCATAAAAAATAAGGTGAATATTGGTTCTCCAGGAAACCCAAAATTTGCCAATATTGGAGACCATTGGGATGATGAGATAGTAGGGAAAATTGCAGACTTATTGCATAAATTCCAGGATCTGTTCCCTACTAAGTTTTCATAGATGAAGGGGATCATTGGTGATCTAGGAGAAATGAAGATTCCCATGAAGCCCAATGCAAAACCTATCAAGAAACGACCATATAGACTAGATTCGAGATATAAAGAGAAGGTCACAATAGAGTTAGACATGATGCTAGATGCAGGAATTATAGAACTTGTCAAGGAATTCGAATGGATTATCCTTATGGTCGTTTAGGACAAGAAAAATATTGAAGTTTGTATCTATGTCGACCTATGGAAACTAAATGATGGTTGTCTACATGATCCATTCTTGACCCCATTCACATATGAAGCATTGGAGAGCATCAGAGGACAAGAAGTGTACTAATTACTAATGGATTATTTGGCTACCATCAAATAAGAATTGCAAAGGAAGATCGATGCAAGAAAACCTTTTGTGACAAAGTGGGGATGCCTCCAATACACAGTCATGCCATTTGGACTCAAGAATGCCCCTGTTATTTTCTCTAGAATAACAATAGCTTATTTTCAAGATTTTGTCCATAAATTTATTGAAGTATACTTTGATGATTGGACTGTCTATGGGATAGTTAAAAATCATATTGAGAATCTTAGAATGATGCTTGACCAATGTAGATAGTTCCAAATTTCTCTTAATTTGAAAAATTGTATTTTTTGTGCTCTTTTTGGTATCTTGTTGGGAAATGTGGTATGTTGAGATGGAATATTTATGGGCCCTGCCAAGATTGCAATTATTGTTGACCTACCCTCACCCACGACAATTAAAAATGATTGATAAATAACTTGGGGCATATAGGATACTAAAGAAAATTTATTCGCGGTTATGCTGAGGTTACAACTCCAATGGAAAAATTGTTGAAGAAATATGTTATATTCCAATGAAATGAGCAATGTCAAGAGAGTCTGGTTGTTCTCAAAGATAATATCGTCTCATCTCCTATATTGGTATTTCCAGATAAAAAAAAGAGTTTCATTTACATGTCGAAGCGTCTCTTGTCGTGCTCGACGATGTACTTGCACAACTAGGTGAGGGTTCTCTTGATCACCCCATTGCATTTGCAAGTAGAAAATCGCCGATAGTAGAAATAGACTATACCACTACTGAGTGGGAGGGACTTTCTATGGTATATGCTCTNGGGGGGGGAGCTTTGTCGATGGCTTCTCCTATTCCAAGAGTTTTCTTTTGATATTATTGTCAAGCTAGATCAACTGAATTCAAGACTTGACCATCCGTCGAAGTTAGAAAGTGGAGAAGAGCCTACTAATCTCGATGATAGTCTCCCAGATGCACAACTGTTTACAGTCAATATTATTGATGATCACTGCAAAGATATTGTACATCTCTTGAATTCCGAATATGCACTAGAAGGATTCAATACAAAACATAAGAAGCAATTAGTTGTAAAAGTTGCAGATTTCCATATGATAGCTGGGAATTGTATAAGATGGGACCAAATTAAATATGTTGTTGTTGTGTGTTGGAACATGTGTGACATATGGCACTAAAGAGATTGTACTATTGTGACTGCTAAAATATTTTTATTCGACCATGTCATGACCCAATTTGGATGCCCAAAAATTCTAATAAGTGATCAAGTTACACTTTTTTTAATCAACTGATTGACAAATTAACTGAGTAATTTGAGATTCAACACCGAAATACAACACCATATCACCCATAAGCAAATGGCGTTGTTGAAGTGTTTAATAATATTTTAGAGAATGCATTGACAAAGATCTACAATGTTTAAAGAGATGATTGGGATCATAAGATACTTGTAGTATTATGGGATTATCGCACAACCTGCAAAAGGTTGACAGGAGAAACTCCATTTAGAATGGTTTATGGACAAGAGGTTGTCATGCCATTATAATACATTCTACCTAGTCTCAAAATAACTGTGATCACTGAGATGACAGATGTTGGCGCAGTAGAAGAAATATTATCATAGTTGGTACAATTGGAAGAATATCACTTCGTCGTAGGATATCATCAGCATGTCAAGAAGGAGAGACAAAAGGCTTGGCACATCCACCATATTAAGTTCAAGCAATTTCCAGTCGGTGATTTCGTTCTTCTAGATGACAGTAAATTTTTGAAGCATCCTGGAAAGCTTCAAACGCACTAGTTGGGACCACATGTTGTCATTCTTATCATTGATGGAGGTGTGGTGCAATTACAAAAGTTAGATGGTACACCCTTTAACGGGTTGGTGAATGGAAGTCGACTAAAACCTTATCAGGATAGTTGTAATTCACTTGACTAAAAAGAGAACACCTAAAAAAAAATTGAAGTCTTATATATACAGTTTTTGTTGCAAGTTTATAATTTTGTCGTAAGTTTCAGCATGTGTCGCAAGTGTAGATTTCTATCATAGACTATACATCTTTCGCAAGAGACAGTTGGAGGGCATTTAAGTTGAGGTACCGAGAGATTTTGATGGCATGCTTTTTGGTCACATCTACCATTAATGCATAATAACTACCTAATTTTATGATTAGTTAAGTGATGGTTCAATTGGCGGTTTATTGGAATGATGGGGAAGATTTCCCCATGTGACAGAATTATCCACCACCTTTTCCATTTATTACAAACCCATGAGAGTGAACCCCTTCCTGCTTCCGAAAAACTATTTCATCTTTGCATGGAATCTTGTTCATTCATTTGTATGCAACTTAGAAATGTATTAAGCTGAGCTATCTGTCTACAACGCCTTTAAAGCTGAAGTCATCTATCTAATGGAAATACTTGTATCGAGCACAAGCACCATCCAAGGATCTAGTATGGAAGTTCCCCTTTCCATGTCCGTTGTCAAAGAATTTCCCGAAGTTTTGTTTCGACCGGTGTCGGTCAATCCCCAGAGAAAAAGTGAATTAGTAGCAAAGTTGTTCCTCGATAGAGAGTCAAAGCTACCCATGATGTCAAAGAATCAAGATTTGGGTCAATGACCATGTTCCATGGATATATTCCTTCGAGGAAATATGATGCTCCTCACATAACTATTAGCGAGAATTCCAAGTATCCGCTGGTCAAGCCATCCATTCCGAAAGGCGTCCATGTTATGGCCAACATTATGTCGAATATGAAGAATATGGGATTTGTAGACCACCTACAGAAGTTTTAGGAACTATCCATGTTGTGATACATGACCTTTGTGCAAGAGACTAGAGGAAGATGTATTCACCTCGTTCTAATGGAGTGGGTATGAGGACTAGAGAAATTGGCCATACTGTCATTGATGCATATTCCCCATTTTGGTTGCATGACAGAAGTCAATACATGCATCAAATAATTGTTGGTTTGCTTCCATGGAGGCTGTGTACGGTTGGATCGATGAATTTCAGTGGATGTCGACCTGATAGCTTCTATCATTGGAGTTCCTCTTATAAGGGTCAACCCATTGTTATTTTTTGCTGGAAAGGATCAGGAATTGGTCCTAGTTGGCCAAATGAAGGAGAACTACAACCTTGTGAGAGATAAGAGGGGTTTCTCTATTGCCTCTATCAATGAAACCATTGTTTGGTTCACAACAAAAGTATTATATAGAAAGCTACTCAGAAATATGTGACTGAACCAGTGTACTGCCATAACTATTGTGCAACATAACTGTGTGTTGTGGGTGTCCAGATGAAGACATTGAGACAACTGTTCGACATTGGCCCGAAGAATGGAGACAACATGTCGTGGATGACCAATTATCTGTTGATACTGAATCGTGACAAGATGGAACATCAGGAAATCAGGGAGGATATCAACAAGGAGAAGAAATTCCATGCACACCCCCCTATGAAAACAAAGAGGAATCCAGTACGACCCCGACAGATCTGGAACTGGGTGATAAGAGAAAAAAATCCCAAGAATCAAAGAAAATTTGCAAGAAGAGGAAGGCTAATAAATCCTCTAGAGCTAGTGACCTTATCGATGACAATTACAACCTTATTGCTGGTTAAATGGAATAATTTTCCAATGAGACTTGTAAGAAAATTGATGAGCACAACATAGATTTTGTGAGCGACATCACTGATTTACTACAGATTCTTTGTGTCATAGTAAAGGAAGTTCAAGCCTCGGTCACACAGGAACCGTTCTAGACTAAGTCACAAGAAGTCATTCCTTTTGAGGATCGACCTGTCGAGGTACCATTGACACAACAACACATAAATATTCAAGTGTCTCCTAACGCACTTGATTTGGTCACACTAGATCATAATGCCATGATTAAAGACATTATCCATGTAAGTGTCAAATTTTCTGTGATCCCGATGTTTCTACTGCATAATATTCAACAAGATGCAAAAGATGAGATCAAAGTGCGAGAGCATGCGGTTGTTGAACAAATGAGACATTCATAAAATTGTTGCATCTCTCAAGACCAAAGTGTACAAGACGAAGCAAAAAGAATAAACATGGCATCGGGATAGGCAAAGATTGGACTCACGCTGTTGCGCTCACCTGCCATGAATTCTCCGAAGAGGGAGTAACAACTAAAATTATCTCGGAGGCCCAAGTTATTTGACTTGGGGAGGTAGCTGTTGATATTCACGAACGAATTATAGAGTTGGAATCAAAGATGGCTCCCATTACACCCCTTGAGGTACTGGAAGCATGAAAAAAGGAAGTAACTGAAAATTTTCAAAAGATTTAGGAGGTTGAGGAACTTTGTGCCAAAGCATATGCATAGGTTTCTCAGTCTTGGGAAGCCTTAATGGATGACTAGGAGTTGGAGCAAGTAACATAGCAACTCCATATTGTAGAGGAGAATCTGACCAAGCAAAGAAACATATTGAAGAAATTATAGTTGGTTGAGAAGATGAGAAAGGCTGTTGACTTCAAAGCATTACAGTAGCAGGTTTCCAAAATGTGTACACAATAACAATGATGAACATAACACGTCACAGAGCTCAAGGAAGAAGAAGAGCAAGTTACAGGAACCATCCACCTAGTCTAAGAGAGGGTGTGATAGTCGCTGAGAGCAGTAGGATTCAAAACTTCAGAACACATAAGTTCCAAACTTGTCAAACAAATTCAGAAAGTAAAAGAAGATGTGTAGAGAGAAGCAAAAGATGTTATGAAAATTTGTCATAAGTTTTAGAGTAAAATTGACACAACATAAATCTTTGGCTGAAGTGGATTGGGACGAGCCACAAGTGAGTGTTGGGGGCTTGTTGTCCCTAGGAAAGTGCATATCAGTTTTGGTTGGAAATGTGAATCAAGAATCTCATCGCAAGGTGAGCAAGGCCACGACGAAAAATGAGAAGAATCAGTCAAATACAGGAATTCGACATGTGTTGAGGTAACAACAAATGTAACGTTGAGTTAAGTTATAATAATAGTCTATTTTTGGGAATGAGCATGATTATAAATTGGGTGGATAGATCCTTTATTAATTTAAAGAGATTTATTGTGTTAGTTAGAGAAACCAATCGGATGCCAGTTGAGAACTAGTCGATGATTAGAAAAAGAATTGTAAAAAGTATACATGTTCGATCCGTGTTGTGGGTGAAGGATGTTGATGATCCTGATGTTGGTTAGAGGATCCTTAGATCTGGAAGACGTGGAACGAATCTTATCATAAGGAAGAGCTCATCAGAGAAAGACAATCCTAAAAAGAGGTCGACAAAAAGAAGAAAAAGACATGAGAGCATGAGAAAGACATAGAGAAATCATCTAATGTAAAGAAGACTATGAGAGAAGTCTATAGGGTGTGTGCACATACCAAAAGTGTTTCAAATATAATTCATGCTAGATGAATATCGCTTTTGTGCTTTTTTCTGTATGGGTTTCCATGTTAAATATATTTGTCTTTGATGTATGTGTCTTTTGTGTTTGAATCTTTATGAGTTTGTCGCACTTATATCGATATAATATTATGGAATGTTGATGACAATGATGTAGACATGCTTTAATTATGTATATGTTATATGTTGTGAATGTGTCGATGGATCGACCTGTTTTCTTGTTGTGAATGTCTTGATGGTAGTCCATCCCTCTGTTTCGGTCAAGCGGCTTGTTAAATGTTGCCATAAAGAAATCTCCTTCCTTAACTATAGAAGCCTGGTTCTGGTAGTCCCCATAGGTATCTCGGCTTAGACCTCACTCGGGCCGCTGGTTTTGGAAACAAAGTTAAACTTTGTTGGGCTGATATCTTGGGGTTTGTTGTATAGGTAGGGAAATCTGAATCTGGGTCAGTGGAATCGATGCCAACATCTACCATTGCTTTTTTGTAGCTTCCTCATGACCTGCTCATGCAATTCCTGTATGTTTTCTAGAAACTCACTTGCATCAACACTCTTTCTATCCTCTAGATTTGGTAAGTTAACCAATCCACAAATCCCCTTGATGATTTACCATAAACAATATAAAATGAACTCTTTCACATGGACCTATTTCTTAAATTGTTGTAGGCGAATTTAGCTTGGGCCAAAGAGGAATCCCGCTAACTTGGTTTTTTTCCACTCAAGCTCCTAAAAAAAATATCAAGACTTTGGTTAATCACCTTAGTATATCCATATGTTTGTGGATGATATGTTGAATTGCACAACAACTTGGAACCCATCATCTACCAAAGTATCCTCCAAAAATTTCCAAAGAACCTCATATCTTAGTTAAAAGTGACACTCCTTATCATTCCATGTAACTTACAATCTCATGAAAAAACAAGGTAACCACTTCAGTAGCATCATTGGTCTTCTTACACGGTATGCAATTCACCATATTTGAAAACATGTCTACCACGACCATCACATAATCATGACCTCTCTATGTAATAGGTAGTCCCAAAATGAAGTCTATACTTACATATTTCCATGGCCTCTTGGGTAATGGAAATTGAGGAAACAACCCTTAGGGGCACAACCTGCAGTCAACTAACCTTCTTGGGTTGATGGCTACCTAGGGAATCAATTACCTGTAGCAAATATGCACTATCAATCTACATCTATAGGAACTGTGTATCCTGGAATTCCTTACCCTGGAAATACATTTACGCCATGGGGAAAACCTAATTGGTCATACATGCCAACAATGGGAGGAATGCTTGTTCTTACTGTTGGAGGTGTCGGAGGGCCACCTTATGGTGGCCCACCCTTTGGAGGGACACCAGGTGGGGGCCCACTTGGTGGATGCCCACCTTAGAGAGGACCAACACTCGGAGGACCACCACCCGGAGGCCCAACACCTGGAGGCCCACCTTCAGGGGGACCACCACCTGGATGCCCACCTTCTGGGGTCCACCACCTGGGGGAGCACTACCAGGTGGAATACCACCTGGAGGCCCACCACCTCCAGGTGGCCCTCCTCCTGGAGGCCCACCCCCTTTGGGAGGCTCTTTGGGAGTATCATCTACCCATCAACCAACTCAACAGATGATATATTAGTCACCTTATGGTCCTACTGGTACACATATGCCTTATCGATACTACCAGTATGTCGAATCTAATCAAAAGCTTCCATTCCTAGCAACTTTGGACTTGCCCGATTTATCCAAGTTGATAAATGATCCCATTCAGCACAACCCTTCGTGGCCCGCTATTCCAGCCAATTTACCATCAGGCATTCCAAAGTTTGATGGGAAGTAGGGAGATGATCCAAAAAATCATGTCATGACTTTTCATCTATGGTGTTCTTCGAACTCCTTGATGGACGACTCTATTCATTTGAGACTATTTCAGCGCACTTTAACCGATTCAGACGCGAAGTGGTATATTGAAATTCCACAACATTCGTTTGTGGATTTTAGCGCATTGCCTACCATTTTTCTCACACACTTTCAGCTACCCATTCGTTATGAAATGGGTACAGAAATTTTGACTACACTCTGTCAAAATACTTCTACTCACATTTCAGACCATATCCATGAGTGGAGAAGGCGGAGACGACTTATTAAAGCTCCCATCCTGGACTAACTATTAGCTGATTGGTTTAGGAAATCCTTGTTGCCTCCTATTTCCCGAGATGTGGCTATGGGTGGGGTTGTTACCGAAGAGCAGGCTACCAGTCGCGCTCAATATATGGACTTGGTGTATTCCCAATTCAAAACTCTATATGACCTAATTCCTCAAGCTGCTCATCCCAGTACAGACCCTACCAAGCCACCTGCGGAAACTCATGTTGATGGAATTATCAGTTCAGTCCAACCTTCATCAACAACCAAGCCCGCCAAGCAACCCAATGCTTTTGTTACTACTCGTTCAACTCCTATGGTTTCCACCGAAGTGAATGCTATCCAAAGTACACAGACACTCGATAATAAGAAGAAAGGTAAAGGAAAAAATAAGAAACCTGGAAACCAACCGAAAAATTCCAAGGCTGCAACCACGAAGAATGATAATAAAGGGAAGAGAAAAGATAAGTATTCTTGTTTTTTGTGTGGTGGTGATCACTTCATGAAGGAGTTCCCTCGTCATGAAGAAATTAGTAAATTTTTGAAGAGTAATCCTACACCTGCAGTGCTTACCGACCCCTTCCCATCTCAACAACAATTGATAGACCATATGTTTAATCAAGGAACCTCTAGTTCTACATAATAAATCAGAATGATGTCCTCATAAATGATTAGTTTAAACACTCGTAGTCAGTCATACGACAATCTTGCAGAAAACAAGGATGAGAACTCTTCGTCCGAAAAAACCCCTTCAACTAGTTCTCCTCCCTCTTCGTCTAATGGTCCTTTGGTGATCGAAAAACCTAATCTTGATTTGATTCTACGACCAGCCAAGAGTACCCTCAAGAAGGATGTTTTTAATCCTAATGCCCGAGCTGCACAATTTTATAACGTTGTTGAAGATTTAGCCCAAGCACCTTATGCAATGTCTACCCTTGAGGTACTCCAAAGCTTTCCAACACAACGTAAGAACCTGTTAATGGCTTTAGGGGAATTAGACCTTGACAATACCAACCTTATCCATTATAATGTGGATAACTATAAATCCATATTACCTCACCAACTTGCATTTCAAATTGTCTGTAGAGTAGTTCGAAGAAAGGTTCATCGGATTGTTCTGGATGAGGGAGATTCAACCTCAGTTTTTTGTATAGCCTGTTGGAGATCCATTGGTTCTCCTAAGCTTACAAAGTCTCCTACAACCTTAAAAGCTTTTGATGGACAAGGTTTCCAGCCTCATGGTCTGTTACCAGCTCTTTCAGTCGAACTTGGGAGCAAGACTGTTTCTATTCAAGTGGAATTAGTTGACGCCTAGTTAGATTACAATCTCCTATTAGGAAGAAACTAGTTCTATGCTATGACTGCAGTTGCTTAAATAGAGATTCTACCCACCGATCAACATAAAATGACATTCATTTTCCCATGGGGAACCTTCGCATATCAGAAGTTACATTTTGGTCTAAAGAACACCGGAGCTACATTCCAACGAGCCATGTCCTATGCCTTTCATGATATCAAGCACATTGTGGAGCCGTAACTTGACGATCTCCCTGCTCATTCACAGCAACGGGAGGACAATCTACTGCACCTTAGGGACATTTTCCTTAGGTGTTGTCACTATAACATTCATCTTAATCCACACAAGTGTGTCTTTTGCGTTGAAAATCGACATCTTCTTGGCTTCATGGCTTCCAAAGATGGCATCCAGATTGATCCCTTGAAAATTGCTGCTATCTTGGCCTTACTTGCCCTGACAAACATCAATGAGCTCCAAAGTTTGCAAGGGAAAGCAAACTTTCTTCGTCGTTTTGTGTGCAACTTCGCAGAGAAAATGCATGATTATATGCGTCTCTTGAAGAAGGACACTTCGTTCTTCTGGGATGACCAGGCCCAATGAGTCTTTGATAAGCTGAAGCATGCTCTGACCCATTCACCCGTGATACACCCCCAAAAATACTTGAAGAACTTTCTCTTGTATGTTACTTCCTCCGCTACTACCATTGGAATGGTTCTAGTGCAGGAAAATCCCAACAGCCAAGAACACATGATATATTACATGAGTAAGAGTCTCATTGACTCTGAAACTCGTTACTTGCGTGTGCAGAAGTTAGCTTTGGCTACAGTCATTACTAGACTAAAGTTTTTTCATTACATTCTGCTTCGTACCACAATGGTACTCGTAGATCAAAACACCATGTACTACATTCTGACTCGTCAGATACTTAGGGGCAAATATTTCCATTGGATTGTTATCTTATAGGAATTTGATCTCAAGTTCGCCAAGGCCAATTCGAATAAATCCTTGGTTTTCACAGAGTTGATCTGTGACCTTCCCTGTGCTTTGACAGAAACTGAGCCCAACGATTCATTTTCGGATGAATTCTTGTTCTTGATAAGCACAACCGATCCATGGTATGGAGATTTGATTATATATCTCCAAAATCAGAGATTTCAGCCTAACATCTCCTGTGACGATCATCGTCATATCCGTCACCATGCTGAGTACTATCTCTTTTGGAAAGATGCGTTGTACCAACGTGGTATTGATTCTATCCTTTGACGATGTCTTACACATGAAGAGGATGAAACAATATTGAATGATTGCCACTTTGGAGCATGTGGCAGTCATATTTTTGGGATGGCTACAACCCAGAAAATCCTTCGCATTGGGTATTTATGGCCTTCGATCTTTAAAGATTGCCATGAAGAAATTAAGAAATGCCCACCCTGTCAGCACTTTTATCCAAAAAAGCGTGCCCACCCTGCTCCATTACACCCCGCCATTGCGGTTGGCCCTTTTTCCAAATGGGGTATTGATTTTATGCATTGTAAGCCTACCTCAGTTGGGGGGCATGGTTACATCATCGAAGCTGTTGATTATTTCACAAAATGGGTTGAGGCAATGCCTACATATACAGAGGATGGTAAAATTGTAGCCCTTTTTTTATTTAACCACATGATAGCTAGGTTTGGAGTCCCACAGTCTATAGTCACTGACCACGGATCTCATTTCTGAAATCAGATGATGACTGAGCTAAGTGCTAATCTGGGTTTTCACCATGAAAACTCAACTCTATATTACCCATAGGCTAATGGTCAGGTTGAGGCCATTAAAAGGGTTTTGAAAACTATGCTGCGTAGGATGGTTAGAGATCACAAATCCAACTAGCACTTGACTCTCTTTTCTACACTTTGGGCTTTTAGGACTTCAATAAAAATGACAACTAGTTTAACACCCTTTCAGCTGGTCTATGGACTAGAATTCGTCCTTCCAATTGAGTGTCAAATTCCATCATTAAAATGCGGAGTAGAACTTCTCCCAAACACTTCCACCGAGGAAGAAAGATTTATGTACTTGACCAATCTTGAAGAAAGTAGAAGAGATGATGCCTTGGCTAACAAGGCACACAAAAACACGTCAAAGCATAGTATGACAAGTCTGTTAAACCTCGTGTCTTCTATGAGGGTGACCTAGTCCCTACTTACGATCAGAGACATGATAAACTAGGAAAGGGAAAGTATCTATGTGGTACGGTCCCTTTATCATTAGTAAGGTATTAGAGAAAGGGGCCTACGAGCTCGTGGACTATGACGGGATACCCTTCGGGCAACCTCACAATGGTTTGTACCTGAAGAGGTACTATGCTTAAAACATTTATGTATGTTACCTTGTATATATGTCTTGCAGTGTGTTTTGATTTTTTCAATATGGTTTTGAGTTTGGTGTTCATACTGTTTATACGATATTTTGGTTATGCAGATTGGATGGTGTTCAATGGTTTCGCTAATGGTGGATACCGTCACACCTTGAACCTTGCTTCAGCTGCTTGGGTATTATAATCCCCAGATCATGACCTAGCTAGTTTAGAAGCGGTCTGTATTGGTCCAACTACTAACAACATCGTCGAGTATTAAGCGGTGATAGGTTTTCTCACCGAGGCTGCATCTCAGGATATTCGTGATTTGGTAGTATTTATGGACTCTCAGCTAGTGGTTTGTCACCTAAACTACATCTACACTATTAGAAACCCTACACTCCTCTTTCTCTTTCAAAGAGTATGTTTGTTGGAGAGGTCATTCGATTTCATCACTTACAGGCATATCCCTAGGTCTGATAATATGATTGTTGATTCATTGGAAAATTTTATTATAGACTGACATATTGCCCATTTATAACTTGTTAAAAAAAACATGATCAATCATAAATTAAAATAAATAGTAAAAGAAATGTAAATCTCTTGTAAATATAATTCATCCATTTGAAACCACATGTAAACACTGGAATCGAGTCTCTCTCTCTCTATATATGTATGTATAAAAAGTGTTTTTACAAAAAAATGGTCACGAGACCTCATCTGAAGCATTGTGGATTTCAGGCATACAAAATGATACAAAAATCCTAAAGCTAGCCAACTTTCAGGGATACATCATGCAGACCACTCTAATAGTGCTCGTGGTAGCACATAATAGCCCTTGCTACCCTACGTAACAAGTGACTAAAGCGGCCTGATACTCCTGTGGTATGTATCTGAAACCTCCTAGGGAGGTCATCTAGTGGTAGCATCCGAGATATACAGATTTAGTCGATCAAGGTTGTCCTCCAGCTCTGTGAGCTCATCATCACCTTTATGGACAAAGAAAGCTCCTGCTCGCCTGTCCATTTGGTAAGATCCCCCAGGCCATGCATCACCAAGATTTGCATGTAAATTTTTAGGTCTTGTTATCATCCATAAAAAATTATAAAACATGCAAATAAAAAAACATAATAAACATCTTAGGTATTTCTTCTTACCGATGTCACCCCAATGAGTGCCAGGTGGTAGTGGTAGATCAGGATCTCCTCGGAAGTCAGTCCCTGCATATGCATAATACTCAATCATGAGGATTTGATCGCTCATCTAGCGAAAGAAGGTGGCCTCAAACTTCACCTTGGCCCCTCCACCTCTAGTGCGGGCCATGATATCTACCCACTGCAACATGTGAGGGTCTCTAGATCTAAGCTCTATGAACACCACCTGGGGCCTCATGAGGGGTACCCTCTCAAAGAAGAAGCATGCTAAGATGGTACCATACCTAAAAAATTTTAAATATCCTTGTCGACATTTCGTCAGCTGATCCTTGAACACAGGTAATAATGCCTCGGCCCAATTATATACCGTGGGTGCCATGGCCTCCAGGGCATGCAACATATGTTCCCGGGACACCTGATGGGGACCTTGGCTCCTTGCCAACCTCTACGTAGTAAATAGAACATTGCGAAGTAGTAGATCCATCACAGCCTTGATAGGGATATTCTTACCTGACATTTTTGTACCTGGGAAACAATGGTGATTAGTCAACTCCTGTGTAGTCACATCCCCACCTCGGGAACCAGTCAGAGAAATAGGTGCTCCTCGTTTAGATAACCCTATCAGGAAATAGATATCTTCCACCTCCACAGTCACAATATGGTGTCCCACCTCAAAATACTATTGTTTTGGATTCCACATCCGTAGGATGTATTCCAGTAAATGGGCATGTGAAACCATGCTAAGTGTGCGGAAGAAATTTAGGATGCCACAACCTCGGAGGGTGACTATACAACCCACATATCTTGTGGCATGGGCATCATAATCATCATGTTGTCTTTCCTTCCAAGTGACCATTTTTTACCAAATAACCTGTCAAAAATCATCATTGAGCCATTTAGAAACACATTACACCATTGAAGTTGCTCAATTTTTTTTATTAGGCTAGGGCATAAGTTTTTTGGACCTCACGGCCGACACCGCTCCTGTCCTCTTAGAACAGAGTGGTGCCACCTCCTGAGCAAAACTAAAAAACTGCGGTTCTTATCGGGCACCGCCTGTCCCATGAAGGCCTGGCACGATGCGTGCTGTGCGTTTTTTAGGTTTACCTTTAAGGCTCCAAAACTCAACTAAATTAAAAAATGGAAACCATAAGGAGGAAGAGGGGTTTTTTAGATTTTATCTGGAGCCGATGATGCGAAAAACAGACAGGTGATGGCTCCACAATATCCGATTGAAATATGTACTCCAATTCTCCCATAATGCTCTCTAAGGTTTGGTAAGTGGTAAATGTTTTGGTTTTTACTATTTACTTAGTTTTATAACATATTTTTAGGGATTTTTATATTATTTTTATATTTTTAAATCATTTGATCAAAAATACCCTTTTACATAGTTTATAAAAGCCATTTTAAATCTTTTGGGAGACTAATAGCCATTTTAAAAGTCTTGCAGAGAGGGAAATAAATAGTATTGGCTATGGGGAAGTTCATTTTTTGACTTTTTCGTACTTCTGAAAAACGGAAAAGGTCCTTGAGCGTACATTTCGACACTTTGATCACACTCCCAAAACCTAGTATCAAAGTTTTCAGTCTTTTCCAATTCTTTTCAGGCTCGTAAAACCTGTTAATCATGCAAAAGAAACCTATTGGAGTCTTCTTTAAACTCTTTTCGGACTCCCTAAATGTGAAAATATTGTTGCGCGCACTTGTCTTCTTCACACTTGTAAAAATATTTGAAGAGTTGACTTTCGACGGTAGTTTATCTCTTTTTTGGTTCGGATTGACTATTTACGAAAAAGGACCCTTTGCAGTCTTCTTCCATCTTCATTCAGATTCTCTAAACATGAACGATACGGAGTTAACTTTCATTGGACTCGTTAAAATAAACACTAAGAGACCCTCTTTTGGGAACGAACCCCTCCTTTCTCAGGTTCGTAAAACATATGAGAATAGAATTGTCTTTGGATAAGCTACAACGAGTGTTTGTTACCCTCTTTGAACTCGTAAAAACAAAAAGAGACACTCATCAAACATGATGGGGAAATTAAGGGAAGGGAATCAATTCTTTTTGCAAATAAAATGGTAGTTTGTTGTCACCTTTGAACATGGCACTTGTCTACGTTTCATTCAGTTAATTGGGTAAATCAGCTTGTCTCTGAGTCGATCCTCTTTCATGAGTCATGTCACTCCTTTGAGTCTTTCAAATAATGCATTGTCCAATGTCACATTGTGTTCTACCTCGTCGAGTCAATGCTGCAAAGTCTATTGTCATGCCACCCGATATTCAAAGGGAAGTTGAAAGTTTACCTCTACAGTCAAAATAGCCTTTGTGTCACCTTTTGAGTCAGTCTTATGGTTAGAGACGTATTTCGACGTCGTAAAACGTAGGAGCTGTCGTTTATTTCCTGCACTGCAACCCGAGACCTGCTAGGTTCTTCCACGTACTGTCGGTATATAGAATGGCCTTTCACGTACCCTTGAGGTATATCAAAAGGTACTTCATGTACTCGATTGTATATCGGAAGGCCCCTTGTGAACGATTGTGCATTAGACAACACTACTATGGATTTGAACTCCCACGTACGTTGTGTAAATCGGGAGGCCCTTTTAGGATTCCTGAGACCGTCTAAGAAAATCCCTTTTGACCGTCTTGTTGGCGCAATACACTGAGAACAACACTCAGGAATATTACTACGCACGTGTCTTCCTGGTAGTCGGGTATTCAGGTGAGGGATAGTGGAT
Organism: Pseudotsuga menziesii; assembly: GCA_001517045.1. NCBI lineage: Eukaryota > Viridiplantae > Streptophyta > Pinopsida > Pinales > Pinaceae > Pseudotsuga > Pseudotsuga menziesii. The sequence continues at coordinate 14,505 of LPNX010178933.1, read as the reverse complement.
CCTCCTTGCCGCGTTTTACTATTGGACCCTATGGTATATCGCGAGTTGCAAAAAATTGACAATCCTGGTGAGGAACCGACTTATTCAGTCCCTCTTGTCACTTAAGTTTGCTTGTGGCCTATAGTTTGTGTAGGAGAAGTTTTGTGTGATTTCTCTAGTTTTGAAACCCTAGGTTAGGTTTTTAAGAGACCATACAATCTGGCTGAGTTTCAGTTGAGACGATCCAGAATAAACCAGGGCTTACCACCCGACTTTTCACCTGTGACAGGGGAGAGCCCCATGTAAGCCATATATCAAGGAGTTGCAACTGACTCCCATGTGGAAGGAAGTCCAGTTGTGGATAGCGGAGAACAATTCACTACTTACGTTAATCCCTTGTTCCAACAGCCTCCTACGACTAATATTCCCTTCCATTCTCTAATGGAAGGTTGTACCGATAGTCCTGTTGAAACTGAATATGGCCCTAATGCTCCTTTTTGGAGAACTTCTATGGGTCAATCCATTTCCAAATTTGGGGTTACTAGACTTTCTTTTGAGAACCCTCCTCCAGGTGAGGATGAATATAGGAGAATTCAAGCATCTCTTGATTGTGCTCGCAGTTTTTCAGAGATAGTGCAAAGAATTATTCCCTCACCTGTATCTTACAAAGAAGCTGTGTCGGCTCTTTTACACCGTCTTTCTAATCCATGGCCTTCTGGATATCGTTCACTTGATGATGCCTTGGTTCCTATTGAAGATGTCCTGGATCGTAGTGTGACTTCTCATAATCTAGGTCAAACCTCAAACCCTACAGTTTCACATCCTAGGTATGTTACTAGTCCTCCCATACCTATTGCAGCTGGGGGGCAATCCATAGCTCAAGTGCTATCAGTACATTCTAACGTCGGGGGGAAACCCCCATCATTAGTTATTGGAGTTGTTACTAGTTCTGGACAGACTTCTATTGTAGGACATCCCGCAGTGGCTGTTCCTCCCACCAACACCAACATGGTAAACCCTCCATCCAGTTCAGTCCAGCCCTTAGGGGCACAACCTGCAGTCAACCAACCTTCTTGGGGTTATGGATACCCAGGGAATCAATTACCTGTAGCAAATATGCACTATCAATCTACATCTATAGGAACTATGTATCCTGGAAACATGTTTACGCCATGGGGGAAACCTAATTGGTTCTACATGCCAACAATGAGAGGAATGCCTGTTCTTACTACTGGAGGTGCCGGAGGCCACCTTATGGTGGTCCACCCTTTGGAGGGCCACCAAGCGGGGGCCCACCTGGAGGAGGCCCACTTGGTGGAGGCCCAACTTACTGTGGACCACCACCTGGAGGCCTACCTCTGGGAGGACCACCACTTAGAGGCCCAACTTCTAGGGGTCCACCACCTGGGGGAGCACCACCAGGAGGACCACCACTTGGAGGCCCACAACCTCCAAGTGGCTCTCCTCCTGGAGGCCCATCCCCTTTGGGATGCTCTTCAAGAGGATCATCTACCCATCAGCTAGCTCAGCAACTGATATATCAGTCAGCTTATGGTCCTACTGGTACACATATGTCTTATCAATACTACCATTATGTCGAACCTAATCGACAAATTCCATTCCTAGTAACTTTGGAATTTCCCGATTTGTCCAAGTTGATAAATGATCCCATTTAGCACAACCCTTCGTGGCCCGTTATTCCAGTCAAGTTACCATTAGACATTCGAAAGTTTAATGGGAAGCAGAGAGATGATCCAAAAAATCATGTCATGACTTTTCATCTATCGTGTTCTTCGAATGCCTTGATGGATTACTCTATTCATTTGAGACTCTTTCAGCGCACTTTGACCAGTACGTCTGCGAAGTGGTATATTGAACTTCCAAAACATTCATTTGTGGATTTTATCGCATTGCCTACCATTTTTCTCACACACTTTCAGCTACCCATTCGTTATGAAATGAGTACGAATCTTTTGAATTTTCTTCGTTAAAATACTTCTACACACATTTCAGACCATCTCCATGAGTGGAGAAGGAAGAGATGACTTATTAAAGCTCCCATCCCGAACCAACTATTAGCTGATTGCTTCACGAAATCCTTGTTGCCTCATATTGCCCGAGATGTGGCTATGGGTGGTGCTGTTACCAAAGAGAAGGCTATCAGTCGCGCTTAGTATATGGACTTGGTGTATTCCCAATCTGGAACTATGTATGACCTAATTACTCAATCTCCTTGTCCGAGTACAGACCTTACCAAGCCACCTACGGAAACTCCTATTGATGGAATTATCGGTTCAGTCCAGCCTTCGTCAATAGCCAAGCTTGCCAAGCAACCCAATGCTTCTGTTACTACTCCTTCAACTCCTACAGTTTCCACCGAGGTGAATGCTATCCAATGTACACAGACACCCAATAATAAGAAGAAAGGTAAAGGAAAAAATAAGAAACCTGGAAACCAACCGAAAAATACCAAGGCTGCGGCCACGGAGAATGATAATAAAGGGAAGAGAAAAGCTAAGTATCATTGTCTATTGTGTGGTGGTGATCACTTCACGAAGGAGTGTCCTCGTCGTTAAGATATTAGTAAATTTTTAAAGAGTAATCCTACACCTGCGATGCTTACCAACCCCTTCCCATCTCAACAACAATTTATAGACCATATGTTTAATCAAGGAACCTCTAGTTCTACGGAATAAATCCGAAGGATGTCCTAAAAAATGATTATCTTAAACACTCGTAGTCAGTCATATGACAAGCTTGTGGAAAAGAAGGACGAGAATCCTCCTTCCTAAAAAACTCCTTCAACTAGTTCTCCTCCCTCTTCATCTAATTGTCCTTTGGTGATCGAAAAAGCTAATCTTGATTTGATTCTACGACCACCCAAGAGTACCCTCAAGAAGGTTGTTTTTAATCCTAATGCTCGAGCTGCACAATTTTATAACATTGCTAAATATTTAGCTCAGGCACCTTATGCAATGTCTACCCTTGAGGTACTCCAAAGTTGTCCAACACAATGTAAAAACCTGTTAATGGATTTAGGGGAATTAGACCCTGACAATACCAACCTTATCCATTTTAATGTGGAGAACTATAAATCCAGATTACCTCACCAACTTGCATTTCAAATTGCCTCTAGAGTAGTTGGGAGAAAGGTCCATCAGACTGTTATGGATGACGGAGCTTCAAGCTCAGTTTTTTCTATAGCTTGTTGGAGAGCCATTGGTTCTTCCGAGCTTACAAAATCTCCCACGACCTTAAAAGCTTTCGATGGATGAGGTTTCCAGCCTCATTTTCTGTTACCAGCTCTTTCAGTCAAGCTTGGGGTCAAGACTATTTCTATTCAAGTGGAAGTAGTTGACGCCTCATTAGATTACAATCTCCTATTAGGAAGAAACTGGTTCTATGCTATGATTGTCGTTGCTTCAACAGTTTTTCGAACTCTCTAGTTTCCTTATTTAGGAAAAATTGTAACTATCGATCAACTTGACTTTTGTTCATCAGATGTTACCACTCCCACTGCAATAACATACCTATTCTAGGTCAGTACTGTAGCAAGGATTTATCCTTGCTACAGGGGCAGGAATGGCTCCCTTCTGCATATAGGACAGAAGGGTAGGTTCCTGCTAGTGGTAAATGTTGAAAATGAAAACGTAATGTAAATGGACGGAAACTAAACTAAGAACAAAAAGAAGAGAATGGCAAAATGATGGTGAACCCCTCTGCACACAAAGGTTAGGGTTCTGCTTCCAAAGACCTGCAAACAAATTCTAAGCAATAATAAACCGAAATACCTGAAAAACAACGTTAAGAAATAAACCTGCAAATGAAATCATGGGCTAGCAAGCAAAGAAAACAAATGAACAAAACAAGAATGAAAAGCTATACCTTCTCCGGTGTGTTGAGGCCTGGAAATTCGCAGGCGGCAACAGTAAGGGATTCTCCCCAATCAACGTTCCCAACTAGCCCGTTGACTGTTTGGAATAGGGAATCCGTCCGGTTTACGGTCCGGCTACCGTAGGTCAAAGTAACACAAAGGTTTACCGGTTGCGGCCCGGTCCACCGGAATTTGTATTTTTTGACTTAATGTATGCAATGCATATGCCTATCTTAACCATGCAGGGTGATAAAGATGCAAGGAACTACACAATGTCCTGCGCAGGTTCTTACCTCTCGTCTTATGTTCACAACATCTAAACCACATATGCAACTATGAAGTAAAACAACTATTAACTATCTAAACACCTAACTACCTATCCCCGGGGAGCTAGAAAATGATTATTAATGAGTAATGCATTATCTCCATGTATAATAAACCAAATTACAGGTAGCTGATATTTAAGTTTACAACACATGAACCAGAATATCTTCTAACAATCAGATAGCTAACTGCTATATGAAACACAAGCATTACTCTGGGTGAATTTTCCACAAAATAAATCAGAAACCATTCAACAAGACATAGGTCACAGAGTTAGAACGATCTCACGATTTATGGACATAAGCTGAAAAATAAAGTAGTTCATCTTTCTGCCATCCATAGCATAACAATTGGGCAATTCACAGCTCTTTCTCCAACAGGAAAACTCAAATCTTTTATTGCAAAAGGAAGTAGTTCTTCTTACAATCGGTCCTCCAGTCTTCCTAGGAAAAAAGCCCTCGTTTCATTATCTATGTCACCTACTTTTATACAAAATGCAAGAAATGGTTGGGCTGCCCAAAGGGACCTTTGGGCATCCCAACCCTTGGTCTTCCTAACGCCTCCCCTTTTCCCAAAAACTTTTACAAGTATTTTACAACATTAAAATGACCGACTTTTCACTAAGAGGGTCCCGCTTGGCTCTCTAGAAATTTCTTCCACGCTGCAGCTTCCCTGGCGAGATCTTCAAAACAGTTGGGCTCCAAGAATTGGATATTAATCTGAAACTTTTCAGCTTTTTTCTTGATGGCCTCGATCTTGGTTGCATTTAGTCTCACCTGTTCTTCTAGGAGCTACAAACAAACGGCTGTATGGCCTATTTCAATCTTCAGGATTTGTTCATCAATGGCTTTGATGCCTTGTACTTTGGCCTCTTCCTCTTTTTGTCTTTTCTGAAGCATTTCTGTAAATGAGTCATGATTTGGGAACTCGTGTAGCCTTTGCTCCTCTTCTGCTTGACACCGGTTGTAAATGACTAAGGCTCTCCTGAAAAATTCGGTGCACAGTCCCTTTGTTTTCTGGACTGTTTTCTTGAAGTCCTCTGTAGTAGTGATAGCGAACTCCATCAAGTCATAATCTCGCTGAAGGGTTTGTCTATCTTTGTCTGGCAGTCCTGCTGGGACTTCTTCTCCTTTCTCTACCCTTGCCATCCTGGTGGTCAACACTTCGAGGATATCTTGTGACCTATCAACAAAGCAAGAAGCAGTCTCCAGGATTTCTTCTAATCGGCTATAAACCTGGAGAATCTGGCATCTCTCTTCTTCTAGAACAGTTTGCAGGTGCAGCATCTTAGTTTTCTGGGCCTGGATGTGTTCTTTGATCGGCTGCAGATCAACCTGCTGTTGTTTAGCTGCTTCTAGTTGCTCTTTTAGTTCTTTAACATATGCAGTATTAGACTCATAGATAATATAATGCTGCGCTTCCAGGTCTTTTATCTTTGCCTTTAACTGCTCCTTTTCATTTTTTAAGTCCTGGATTTCTTGCTGTGCTCTTTCCAGGGCTTCTTGTGTTGTTTCCTATGCATGTGCTGCTACCTGGATGGCGTAGATTTCGCTCTTTGTAGCCTCCATTTCTCTGAGCACATGATCATATTTCCTTTTCAGTTTATTGCCCTCCTCTCTTTCCTTTCTCAGGGTGTCCTTCAGCTGAGAAGAGGTCTTTTTGGTAGATTCTACTTCATTCATCAGTCGATCTATGTTGTCCTCTGAAGCATGTATGGCTGCCTTCCCGGCACTTATGGTGAACCTCGGATCTGCGTCTGTCCCTACCATCACAGCTTTATCTAATATCATCTTGCTAGTCATTCCTTTTGCTTCTATCCTTTTCTCTGTTCTCCTCATGATTCTTTTGGTAGCCCTATCATAATAGAGAGTACTGAAATCAGGGACTTCTTCCCCCTTTTCCTGTACGAAAGGTACCAGCTGAATCATAGGGGTAGCAGCTTCGATGGTAGTGGGTACTTGAGGGATCTGCATCTCGGGGTTTTCATTTCCCTGACTCAGCCCTGATGACGCCTCGGGAGCTTGCTGTTGCGTCAACTTTATCTGTTCGGCCTCCTGTTCTTGTAGTTCTTCGTCTAGCTTTCTTTGGGCTTCTTCGGCTGCTTGCTTAGCAGCTTCTTCTGTTTCTTTGGCTGCTTCATTGGCTCGTTCAGCTGCTTCTTGGGCAGCTTTCCTCTTTTCTTCTTCTCCCTTTTGCATCCATTCTGCAGCCTCCTCTTCCAACCTCTGAGCCTCTTCTCTTATTCTTCTGGCTGCTTCTTCAGCCTTAGCTTGTTTAGCCTTCTCCTGCTCAGATCCTTTTCCACCCTTGGTGGAGTGTTTAGGTTTGAATCTCTTGCAGAGCTCTGTCATATTCGGAGCCATCCTGTAAACCGATTCATCGCTATCAAAGTGGTGGCTGTATTCGTAGGTCACCTTGTGTTTCTTGCAGTGTTCTGCTACTCTGCCATGAGTATCATTCCTCCGAAAAGTCATTTCGCCAAAGCGGAACCTCCCTAGTTCTTCTATGAACTCGGGCGCTTGTTTTACATTTGCGAATTTATAATTTCCCAGTTTGAATGGAAGAGGAGGATATGTAGTCTTCTTGTACTGGAACAAGAAGTGACCAACTCCATCAATGTATATTTGTCTGACTGCCTCTTTGTGTATTATATAATCTGTAGCATATTTGGGCAGTAAAAAAGGGGTCTTTGACCCTCCAAACATCCTGATATACATACCATTCTAAGTCATAAAGTAATCTCCATATTCACTAATGACCTGCATAGCGTCTTCTGACATGCAATTACATTCTCCCCGGAAGATGAGCTTGTATAATGGCATGAGGAACTGCTCACAGACTTCTCTGTAGTGACTGTGATATAGATGAGCCCCTAGGGGTTTGTAGGCCGCATATACGGGCATTCTGTCTTTATCCCATACACACTGGAGGCCGGGGAAAGGTTGGTGACAAAGTATGCAATCTATCAGGATTGAGCTCATATAAAACTCAGATCTCTTCCTAGTTTCTCCTTCCAAAGCTGCAGCCACACAAGAGGAGAGGCTGCTTGATACTATACTTGCCCAGTTGAAGATCGTGCCTTCCGTGGCCACATAGAACATCAGGGGTATCCATTAGAATTTAAATAGTCTGCCATTTGCTCTCCCGAAGATCCTATTCAACATTAGAGCTATGAATCTGTAAGTAGGTCTGAGACTGGCTGTGTCATATTCTTCAGTTTCTCTATGTCGATATAGTTTCCCTGGCAAGAGCATCCTCTTCATGGTTTCTACAAAATCCATCCTAAGGTTGTCCAGCCAGTCATTTGTTAAGAAGAGCTGAGGCTCCGGCAGGTGGTAAGCTAAGGCCACATACCTAGGGCTAAAGGCGGCATAACCCTGGCCCTCGACATTACACATGAGCATTGAGTTGTGGTTGGTATTCGGGAGGACCCATCTCATCACTTCCGGGCATGGAAACAGCTCGGGCCTGGTGGCAATCTTCATAATGGCTGATTTTTCTATATTTGCGTAAATTGGTGCTTCCTCCAGGCCCATATCTGGGACTTCCCTATGGGAGATCATCCTGCATATGTCTCCCCATTTGTATTCGGGTTCAACCCCTGAGACACATTGGGTGTCTTCATAGATGTACTCAGTTCTTGCTTCTGTGTCTGGTGCTGGCACTTCCTCCACCGCTAGGGCTTTCTTCTTATGTCTCTTGGACATTGTGGACTCTTCCTGCAATGTGAAACATTATGATATTAAGCATTTTCAGGCTTGTGAACATTTTGCATCAGTTTTATCTTTTCTCAAGTACATCAGAGCTATAACGGGATTTAGACTTAAGCCCTTCAGGCTGAAAGATTTGAAATGGTTGAGTAATCTTTTGAGCTGTGCTATTAGCTTATATTAATGTGTAAGTAAGAAAGTAACCCTCACATGTAAGCACAACCAACCTATATCCTGACTATCTGAAACTATTAGCACAAAAACTCAGACTATTTCTGCTATATAATGAGCCATAAACACTAAAAGATTTACTTCATCCAACGGTCTGTCATCAAGACTACATAATTCCCCAACATGCCATTTTCTTCCAATGCAACGATATGCAGTGCAAATGCAAAACGTAAGGCGAGACTATCACTTAAACTTATACAACGTTTTAGCAAGGATAAAAATGGCAAAGCTTATGTCGTTCGCGGACATGATAATCACATTTATGCGTCCATAAACCACGGGCAGCCATGATAACATTTCGCGTAGGGCGCTCCCACCAGTACTACCATTCATTCTACCCCCAAATCGTCAAAAACCAACAATGGCGCAGCCCTAGGGTTTCGCGTGGTGGAGGACGACGAACAGTGCAGCGCAGGCATAAGCTAGGGCTCGAGAAAAGGGCAAACGCATAAGGGAATCGACCAGCCGGGTATCTCCACGAAAATCCCATCAAAATATTGACGGACCCCATCACTACTCGCATCAAACCAGGTGCAGGCGGCACAACGGCCTCCTGCACCTCGTCTCCCTCCACTTGCTCAAGGCGGAACCAGAACGGCCGCGAGAAATAAATGAAGGTTCTACAAAGGAAAAACTCCCCCCCTTCTGACCACAGACAACTACCCAACCAGCGAAAATAAAACGCGAGCACAATCCACTGGGGAAACGGTTACGACAACCCTAGCCACGGGGAAGAAAATAATAACCATCCGGACGCAGGCAGGAAAGACAATGGGAACCCAAACCTAGTAACCCCCCACCAAAGCCAACATTATCCAGTCAAAACCCTTGAAAAGCACTAGGCAAGGCTGTTACGATCCTACCTGGCAGGGATGCGAAGCTGCTGTGGCGACCACGACCGAGTTTCCAATCGACAGCTGGACACGGGTACAAGCACGGAGCTCCACCAAAATCACGAGGTCGACAGCGCGGAGCGGAATTACGACGGCTCGGGTGCAAAAATAACAATAAAAAATCCACACATACTCCCTCGTATATATAAAAAATTCACACGTGCGACGGGTCAACTCAATCGGGGCAGACATGAAAGTTAAGTCGGGCGACTAAAGCTCAGCTCTCCCCGCAATGGCGGACCATCCTCCATACTACATCACCCGCAACGCAAAAATCAAAACGAGCGAACTATAACCACGGTCGGGAGGCGGCAGATACACATGGTCGGTGGGAGACGAAAACTTCGAAATTTCCACTGAACCGCAATGGCGGTGACAGCAGTGTTCATCCCCCTCCGACGCGGCATAGAAACAACACCCACAACGTAAAGGAAACATCATCCACCCGCAACGGTAAAACGAAATAACCAATCTCCGCAACAGTCGGCGCAAAAAACGACAACCAAGACTTGGAAATCACCCGAAACGGCGGGACGAAAAGAAAATCGAAAGTTGAAAAATCCCCCCGCAACGTCGGTGCGACAAGAGACTGCGTAGACTGGACGGACACCCGCAACGGCGGGCTTCGACAAAGCCAATCATGAGTTCAAAGGCGCCCGCAACGGCGGCCCGACAACAGATCATGAGGATTCGAAACACACCCGCAACGGAGGGTTCGTCCGCGAACTAACTCCCGATACACCCAAGCTTTGAAACGAAGGCTTTACAAGGTTTTGCAAACAAAACGACAAGGAGCTCAATTTAAGATGGAATTCCTTAACAATTAAATGATGAGAAACCAGTCGATTGATGGCATCCAAAAGGCGCTTCAAAATCCAGAAGCTAAAATCAAAAGGGGTGAAATCAAGAAAAGGAAACTAACTAATTCAAAGTAAAAAGGGGGTCCCAAAATTCTAAATGTTGCAAATGCAACAATTGGTGACTACCTGGTGAACCCCAGATCTCTGGATTAATTTTCTTTCCCAGCTTAAGACTGTCTGAATCAACTCGAACTCTTTTAGATGTTTGTATCCCTAAGTCAGCCAACTCATGCATTAAATCACTTAGAAGAAGTCTATCTTTTCGGGAAAAGGTAACACCAGCAGTGTTTCAGGTCCGAATAACTCTTTGGAGGCCAAATAAATGAGGTTCATTTTACCTGCCCTTTGGAGGTTATAGCTTAAACACCACAGGATTGTAACAGCGGGTGACAGTGTTATCCTTTTGTTCTTCATTCCCATGCCATTCTGCTCTTTAGTGCGTTTAGTACTTAAGTTCATTTGATATGAGTCCTTCTGCGGGCCTTTCTTACTGAATTTTAATTCAGGATCCTCTATCCCATAGTGTCCTTTTGTGTGAATGATGTATTTCATATTTCAATTTCACGGACGGAGGGGATCTTGTGGCCATTTGGTACTTATGCTTTGAGATTTATGCTTTTGGAGCTTTACTCTGATATGTCTTGTTTCTTTTGGAAGAAGTGACTCTTAAGAGCTTTTAGCCTTTTTCTTAATTCATGGCATGGGATCATTTATATACAATAAACTGTCTCACTCTGCTTCCTTTCCGTGGGTCTAGTGCTGCCACCCCCTTGGGTATTTAAGGTGTGCAGTGGATGGAGCCCCCAAATAGTACTTTAGACCTTTTCACCTCTGAGTTGTTTATAGGGATTAAGTGAGACTTCGAATGAATGCATTGCAGTTAGGAATACAATTACTAGAAGACATACTTTAGAGCCCAGTCTTTTGCTCAGAATTTTAAATTAATACAGAACCCTGACGTTCTCCTTGAATCCAAAAGTTTGCCTCTTATTCAAAATAAACGAAAAACTAGCAAACTATAAGAAAACAGCAGTAGAGAAAATAATGGAAGAAAGCAAGCATTAAAACACTTAAAACATCGAGTATCAAGAAAACAAGGCAATTTATTTATGTACATAAGAAAACAGAAATTTGGGCCCATCCCTAAAAAAAACTGAAACTAAAGTTGAGGAATGGGCTGGACTTAAACATGAGTTGTCTATCCATGGTCCAACTGTGCAGTTATTGAGATGGAACCCATATCTAAAATTCTGCAATCATTTCTTTCAGCTTGAGGAAGCTGAAGGAGCTCAGGCTGAGTGTTCATCACAGGACTGGCCTTTGATGGATGGTGTTCTAGCTTAAGCTCAGTAAGATAGTTTCCCAGGACAGAATCAGCAGATTCATTTCCTTCTCCTAGTTTAGTGACGTTATGCTTCATGAAAGGCTCTCTTAAAATATTAATCAAGTTTGGGCTGCCTTTCTGAGGTAACCACAGGTGAGACCAATCTGAAGCAAAGTACCCATTAAGCCTTGATGTCCAGTCTCGGTTTAGAATCATCCCATAACCATCAGGAATGTCTGCTACTATGATGTCAATGTAATGGCATATCCTTTTGTTTGCAGACAGCTGAATCATCACGTTCTCCATCTCTCCTACCACCCTGAATCATCACGTTCTCATATCTGACGGGGAGTTGGAAATACTGTAGGAACATGAAGGCTAGGGAGTTGAAGTCCGGGTACTTGGCTTGTGGTAGCTCAATATAGCATTTGACTGCAACACCTGTGAGGGTGTGTTGGAATAGCCTCAGTCTGATGGAATCATCTACGATGCTGTCAGACGAGCACCATAGGTGGAATGTCATAATATGGTTTTGGGGACATTCCCCTGCCTTGCCTTCAAACTTGGGGATGTTTGATGGCAGCTTAGTTGGCATTGGAGGCCAAAAATCTTGGTGGAAGATGGGGTCATTTGTTAATCTAGCCAAATCAGGCAAGTTAAGACGAGCCATGAATGGCATATTTGACCCCAAGTTGATGTGGGATGGGGCTGCGATGGTGGTGGGGTTTGCAGATGCATAATGCATCTACACAGCTGGGGATACTTGCGGTGGCACTATTGCGGTTGGGCCAATGCCCCCAAGTGTTGTGGGAGGGACAGTGTGGGTGGAAGGGACATTTCCCCCATACATGACAGTAGGGGCAATGTAAGTGGATGGTCCACTGCCCCCTGTGTGGCAGGAGGGGCAGTGTGTGTGGAGGGGCCACTGCCCCCGTGTGTTGCCAGTGGGCCAGATTGGCTGGTCACTATGGGTGGTGGCAGCTAACTAATGACAGTCTGCATGACTGTGCTTATAGGTTGTGGTGTGGACATGGGTCCACTTGTTAAGGTTAAGCCAGAAAATGGATCCGGATTTGCACCAACCATGGGGCTTGATGGTGCGGTGTGGAGGTCTGGTTTAGACTGATATGGGTCTGAATCAGAATCAGAGGTTGTGTGGCCTTTTGATGGTGTGGGAGATCGCTAAGAACGGTTTCGACGGTGTCAATTGAGTGTTCCAAATGGTGGTGGTTCGCCTCTTAGGCGTGAGGAAGAGCGTGGAGGATCAATTGTGTTCCATTTTATGTATGAAACTGGTGGGAATGATGTTTGGACCCCAGTTTCAATGGCTTACTATTGGCTGTAGGTGGTCACTCGGCCACCAAGACTACCAGAAGATAGCGCTTGGCTTGTTCCTCGCAGGTGTTTCTGCTCAATCGGAAGGGGTTGTTGCCCGTTTCACTTAGCAATTCCTCTCAGCAGCCAGCTACTTTGGGGTTCCTATGGTACTCCTCATAATGAGTTTCTGGGCAGAGCCCAAGTACTTCCCACAGTTGAAGCAGTCAGGGACTTATGTCCTTAAAGACTGTAGATTGGTTGTACTTAGTGTAAATTGGTAAATTTTAAGGCTCACTCAGCGTCATGAACTGAGTTGGGTTAATTACTTGGTATGGTGTATTTGTTTGTTTTTTTTTCCTGGTATTTGGCTGTTGCAAAATGGTTTATGAATTCATCATATTGTTGTTGTGTATGAAAACATTGAATAATTAGAAATTGTGAAAAAATACAGTTATTAACCCTGAATGTTTGATGGCATAACTATATGATTACCTCCCAATGATATTCCTCTTCAACCAAGAGAAGGTGCTGGGCTCTCAACACAATGGGACTAAGCCCATCCATAGATCCACAGGTCACCTCCTGAATGCAAGGTTGGTCAACAGGGAGGACACTTTGCACCGTGAGAAGCCCTCCTTCTCTACCCCCTCTACCTTCCAGGTCATCCGGTTTTAATGGTTTGGAACAATATTAATGGAGTGCCTTGATCTATACGAGCTTGCCCTTCGTCGTATCCTAGAATACCCCAGAGGGTGATGACTGGGTAGAGGAGGAAGGGTAAGCAAGACAATTATTTTTAGGTTGATTTTAGTTAAGATACATTCATTTGATTAAGCCATTAACATTTACTTGGAATTTACACATTGTTTGTAAAAGAAATTGCAGAAAACAGAAACAAAAACTGAAATTGACTTGTAGTGTTGGACAGAGGTGGTTGAGTCGCACTGACAGTCCCTATAAAACTGAAATTTAACCTCTATTAAACTGAAATTGAATTTCTATTTGATAGGCCACACATTTCTGATCAAATCTGGCAAGGGGGCCGCAAGATTTTTTCAGAAACAGGCTAGGGGGTCGCACAGAATTCATAGACAGTCGCGGCCTGTGTTTCTGAGCGAAGTCGCACTTATCGGGGGATTAAGTGCATCTTGGGTGCACCTATTTGGCTATTAAGTGCACCCTCACCTCACTTTCAGGCCCGATAAGAGCGGCCTGCCCCAGATTTGGGGTTTTTTGAGATCCAGAGTCAGATCCGGCCGACAGTAACCTGTAGTGTGGCCAAACCGACTAGGATTTGCTTGGCAGAGGATTCAGCAGTACTGATAAGTGAAAATAAACTGGATTTAAAGTGAATTTAACATGAAATTTGAAAAACTAGGGAAAAACTTGAAAAACTTGAAATTTTAAAAATTTGGCCCAGGGATCCTATGGGTTCAACCTGGTATGGTCGCCAGTTCTGTAGCAAGGATTTCTCCTTGCTACAGGGGCAGGAATGGCTCCCTTCTTCCTATAGGATATAAGGGTAGGTTCCTTCTAGTGGTAAATGCTGAAAATGAAAACGTAATGTAAATGGACAGAAACTAAACTAAGAACAAAAAGAAGAGAACGACGAAATGATGGTGAACCCCTCTGCACACAAAGGTTAGGGTTCCGCTTCCAAAGACCTGCAAACAAATTCTAAGCAATAATAAACCGAAATACCTGTAAAACAATGTTAAGAAATAAACCTGTAAATGAAATCATGGGTTAGCAAGCAAAGAAAGCAAATGAACAAAACAAGAATGACAAGCTATACCTTCTCTGGTGGAAATGGGCCACCATGCCCAAGCTTGTGGAAGCACCTCTCTTGGATGGGGGAGCTATGGCTCAATGGAGATGGAGGAGAGGGAGTGTAGACACTGAGAGGGGGGGGTGAATCAGTGTGAAGTCTTTATTACTTTTTCCAACTTTTATCATCAACAACTTATTCAATATTTTGCATTGTCACATTATC
>LPNX010178901.1:906989-945443 GCA_001517045.1 Pseudotsuga menziesii | reverse complement strand
AGTGATATGGAGTTCTATTCATTAAAAACTATCTAAATTGAGACAAGATATCAAAATAAGACTGAAAAAACACTATTGGGACAAGATATTAATATTGGAACAAGACATTAAAATCAAATCGATGTTAATGGAGTAAAAAATAAACAAAAAACCCATAACCTAGGCGTCGGATATGCGACGGCCGTGCCGTCGCTTAAGCGACGCTTCCTAACTCGCCGTTGGTTAAGCGACGCTTATGAGACTAGCCATCGCTTAAGCTACGCTTATGGCCACATTTACAAAACTAGTCGTCGCTTAAGTGACGCTTATGGCCACATTTACAAAAAAAAAATTATCCTTGTGATTTTTGGTGAGTTTAAAAAAAGAAATCCACGCGCCGTCGGATTTTTCCGTCAGATTTTGGATCGAAATGTAGTAGTGCCTAAGGAACATCAAAATAGTTACCAAAAGAAGATAGAAGCAACAAGAACACAAACTTACCACTTGATGCAGTAGTAACCCTAGGCATCAAGCTTAAACCAATAGACAAGAATCAGATCTAAACTTCTCTCATGTCAAGATGCACATAAGAATGATGTTATGAACTTAATGTATAATATTGACAAGACTTATAGAAGGGTCATCCTAGGGTACTAATGATCATAGGGTCACACAAAAATAAAAAAATAAAAATAATAAGATTAAGTCATCATAGAAAAGGTGGTCAAGGTACCACACACAATAAGGGCACTAGGACCAATAGGAAGGTAAAGGACCATAAGTCAACTAAAGGGGTCTCAACAAGATGGTAAGAAAACCTCACTTACCCACAAGACTGTTGATGTAATTGTAACTTCGGAATGTATTCACTTGTATTTCTTATGTATTGTACCTCGATGTTTATTCTGGGAAGTGTTTGTAATGTAATTGAGTCATGTCATGCCCCAATGTTCCGATCGGGAGTTTCTATAATATAAACAAGTCATGTCAAGTCAATGTGGGTAACCCTCCTATTGTTCAAGGGTTAAAGTCCTCACAGTTCCGAGGAACTAGGGTTGTTAGACTCACCTAGTGAAGTCGGCCATAGTGAGTCATTGTCAAGTCGGGAATTAGTATAAATAGAGAGTGAGTCTCTCTATTTATCACACACTCACTCACACTCAGTTGTAGCGCATAGCTGAGAAAGAAGAAGTTGTTGGGGCTAGAAAGAAAGAGGCTAATGCTGTCGGGAGATCATCTTACTATTTTGGGTTTTATTTTTGGTGCTGATTCTATCTCTGAGGAAGTTGCGGGGTTTTCTCCATTTATGGTTTCCCCGAGGAAAAACACTATGTTCATTGTCTCTTGTGTTTGATTGTTGGGCTTGTTATTCTCTCAGTTAAAGATCCTAATATAATTCCAGCTTAATGTTAAAAATATAACATGGTATCAGAGCTAACCTGAGAAGAAGACACTATGCAGCAGCGAGAACTAGGGCTTCCTACTTTTTGGATCTCTCTCCACAGATTTTCAGCAAAAGAAGGTTGGGCTGACTCTCCTCCCTAGGGCGCATCTTTCTGTCGAAGCAGAATCTGATTATGAGCTTTTTCAGTTTTGGACCCAACACTGCTACCAGAAATTAGGGCTTTCCACAGAAGTGGAATTTTTGAGTGAGCCTAGGCCTGGATTGATCTCCTCCTCAAAATCAAAGTTTAGAGATCAAGATCAAATCATTTGGTTGGATAGAACTCCGAGAAAGTCAAATCCTAATCTACTCTTGAACCAGCGCTACAGAAATTCAGCTCCAAATCCAGATCCGACATCTTGACCTGACAAGATCTAAATCTTTTGTATTTCCATTTGAGGTTCTCAGTTAAGATGTCTCATCATACCAAGATTGATGAAAAGCTTGAGGGAGCTTATAACTTCTGATCCTGGAAGTATAGGATCTCCTTGGTCCTGGAAGAAAATAAGTTGGACTCCTACATCAATGAGGAAGTTCCAGTTCTAGAGGAAGATGAGGCTAAGGCCTTACATAAGAAGAAGTTGGTTATGGAAAAGAAGATTATTGCTGATTCAATCAAAGATCACCTCATACCACAGGTGTCCTCCCTCAAGACACCTAAAGCCATGTTTGATGCCCCAACCAAACTGTTTGAATTGAAGAACATAAACCAGAAGATGACTTTGAGGAACCAATTGAAGAATGTAAATATCTAGAATGACAAGACCATCCAGTTATACTTCAAAAGGGTCTCCCAGATCAAAGAACAACTTGAAGCAGTAGATGAAGAAGTGGAGAATGTAGAAATTGTGATGACAACCTTGAATGGTCTCCCTAGGTCATGGGATTCTTTCATCCAAGGAATCTATGCTAGGAAGAAGCTAATCAAGTTCAGTAGACTGTGGGAATAATGTTCACAAGAAGAAGCTCGAATAGTAGCTTGAGAAGAAAATATGGGAATTGAATATCAAGCTCTCACAGTACACTCCAAGAAAGGCAGAAGGGAAAATCATCATCACCAAGGTAAGCATTCTCATCAGAAAAATAATTTTGTAAGAAGGGATCCATCCAAACTCAGATGTTATACATGTGATGAAAGAGGTCACTTTGCTAGAAGTTGTCCCATGAATAAGAGTGGATCCAAGAAGAAGAAGAACTCCAAAAGAAGACATCATGCTCACACTGCTGAGGATGATGATCCTCCCTGGAAGAAAGTAAAACAAGAAAGCGAAGACTCTTCAAGTGATGAAGAATATATTCTGATCTCCACTCTCACGGGAACTGTCACTCATGGAAGCAAAGATTGGCTTATTGACAGTGGGGCTTCCAGACACATGACAAGATTCAAGGAATATTTTGAGAATCTATCCAAACATAATTCACCCCATAAGGTGAAACTTGGGGATGACTACCAATATCCCATAAAAGGTAGTGGTGAATCCTCCTACAAGCTAGACTCTAGAAGGTCTATGAAAATGAAGGATGTCTTGTTTGTACCAGGACTAAAGAAGAATCTTCTCTCCATATCAGCACTGGATGCAAACAGAATGAGGGTTGCATTTGTAGATGGCAAAGTCCTCATGTGGCCAAAAGGAAAGACCATTGACGATGCAATAGTAATTGAAGAACAAGAAGGAGGATTATACAAATTGAAGGGCCATCCAGAACAAAATTTGGTCCATGATACAGTAGATCCAAATGAACTTTGGCATAGAAGGCTTGCACATGTGCACTACAGAGCACTACCACTTGTAAGCAAAGCTGTTGAAGGTCTTCCAAAAATTCAAGCAAAACATGAAGGAGTCTGCAAAGGATGTGCAAAAGCAAAGAACACAAAGAAGACATTTCCAAGTAGCGAAAGCAAAGCAAAAGGAATCTTGGAAATCATCCACTTCGATGTATGTAGTCCAATGTCATCCAGTTCTTTAAGAGGGTATGTATACTATGTTTCTTTTATTGATGATTATTATAGGAAGACATGGATATACTTTATGAAGAACAAAGATGAATTTTTCAGCAAGTTCAAGGAATTCAAATCCTTGATCGAGAACCACACAGAAAAGAAGATCAAGACCTTTCGATCAAATAATGGCAGAGAATTTACATCAAATGAATTCAAAGAGTTATGCAAAGATTCAGGGATTAAGAGGGAGTTATCCACTCCATATAATCCACAACATAATGGGGTTGCAGAAAGGAAGAATAGAACTATCATGGAAGATGCAAGAGCAATTCTTCATGATCAAGATCTTCCCATGCATCTATGGGCAGAAGCTGCCAGAACATAGGTGTATGTACAGAATCGTACTCCACATAGAGTACTCGAGAACAAGACACCTAAAGAAGTCTTTTCCAGCAAGAAACCAGAAGTCAGCCATCTCAGAATATTCGAATGTCAAGTGTACATACATATTCCAAAAGAAAAGAGGACAAAGTTAGATTCTTCAGGAAAGAATGGTATATTTGTGGGATACTCTGAAATATCGAAGGATTACAGAATATACTTCCCAGGATTCAAGAAGATCGACATCAGCAAGGATGTAACATTTGATGAAGACTCAGCTTACAACAAATCTAGAAAGAGAATTGCTGAAGATCTTGAAGAATCAGAAGCACCCATAATTCATGACACAACCATGAACGAAGAAACTCAAGAAGAAGATTGAGAATTTGAAGAACCTCAAGAACCTGTAGATCCACCTCATGAGAAGAATCCTCACAAGAGGAAACCTGCTTGGGTACGAGAAGCTATCCAAGGTGCGGAAAGATATGGGGCTACAGAAGAAAATCACAGAGAAATAAAGAGGACCAGGTCCTGCTCCGGGTATGTAGTTTTATTGTGTGACTTTATCAATAAAGAACCTTCCAACTATGAAGAAGTGGCAGAACGAAAAGAATGGAAGGATGCTATGATCGAAGAGTATCAATCGATCATGAAGAACGATGTTTGGGATGTTGTCCCAAGACTAGAAGGGAAGTCTGTTGTAACTTCCAAATGGATCTACAAGATCAAGCATGCTGTAGATGGTAGCATAGAGAAATATAAAGCAAGATTTGTGGCTCGTGGCTTCTCACAAAAAGAAGGAATAGATTATGAAGAAACCTTTGCACTTGTATCCAGATACACTTCCATCAGATCAGTACTTGCTCTGGATGTAGTAATGAAATGGAAGATACACCAAATGGATGTCAAGACTAATTTCTTGAATGCTATAGTGGAAGAGGAAATGTATGTAGAGCAACCACTCGGTTTTGAGACACATGACATGGAGTCTCATGTGTGTAGATTGAAGAAATCCCTGTACAGTTTGAAACAGGCACCCAGGACATGGTATGACATAATTGATGGCTTTCTATCCAGTTTGGGCTTTACCAAAAGTAAAGCAGATTCCAACCTTTACTACAAGGTTGAAGATGGTAACCCGGTGATGCTATATGTAGATGATCTGTTTGTAACAGGTATGGATGGGTTGATTGCTGATACAAAGAGGAATCTTGCTGTCGAGTTTGAAATGAAGGACTTGGGTATGATGGACTATTTTCTAGGCATGGAGGTGTGGCAGAATATGGATTGAATCTCCCTTGGACAAGGGAAGTATGTAGTAGAGATCCTGAAGAGGTTTGGGATGATGGACTGCAAGGCCATGACCACACCTATGGCATCGAACCTGAAGCTATTGAGTGATGCTTCATTAGAAGGAGTTGATGCTATGATGTATCATCATATGATTGGGTCCTTGATGTACATGATGAACACGAGACCAGATATTTGCTTTGCTGTGAACACCTTGAGCTAGTTCCTGACAGATACGAGACATGTTCACTTGATTGCTGCAAAGCATATTCTGAGGTACCTGAGGGGTACAGTTGATTATGATCTCAAGTATGATGCGAATCAAAAGATTAACCTGGAGGGTTATGTTGATTCATATTGGGCAGGAGGTGCCATCGATAGGAAGAGCACTTCAGGGTGTTGCTTCAGTATGGGATCAGGTGTGATCTCTTGGTTTAGCAGGAAGCAATCCTGTGTGGCACTGAGTACAGCTGAAGTAGAGTATGTCGTATCTTGTTCAGCTAGTTGTGAGGCAGTATGGCCGAGGAAGCTACTATCTGATTTATTTGATCTCCAGTTGGATGCTACTTGTATATATTGCGATAACTAGAGTTGTGTGAAGTTGTCGGAGAGCCCGGTGTTCCATGACAAGTCGAAGCATATCGAGATCAAGTATCACTATATATGGGGTATGGTGGAGAGTGAAGCAGTGAAACTCTAGTATGTTGTGAGGAACAAACAGATAGCTGATGTCTTGACAAAGCCATTAGCTAGAGTGAAGTTTGAGTACTTCAGGGAGAAGCTTGGTGTTCTCCAGATTGAGGTTCCCTCCAAAGGGAAGTGATGAGTCTATGAGCCATTCTAACATGGTGAGAGGATTGGTTCCTTCCATGGTCAGATGTAAGGGATGAGCCATTCTGTCATGGTGAGAGGATTGGTTCCTTCCATGTCATATGTGAGTGCTGAGCCATTCTGATGTGACTGTAGGATTGGTTCCTACATGATCAGATATAAGCGTTGAATGCCATTCTTGGAATGGAGGCACCTGGTCAGTTACTAGGAAATCTCAGTTTGGGACTAAGGGCCATTATGATGTCATTGTAGGATTGGTTCCTACATGATCATATGTGAGTGAAAATCATTTCTGACATTGGTTGCCATATGTTAGTGCAGAGCCCTTTTGGCATGGAGGATTGGTTCCTCGCATGGTTGAATATAAGTGTTGAGCCTTTTTGACATTGGTTGTCAGATATGAGTGCTGATCCTTTCTGACATTGGTTTTTAGATGTAAGTGCAGAGCCTTTCAGCATGGAGGATTGGTTCCTCACATGGTCAAATGTAAGTCCTGATCCTTTCTAACATTGGTTTTCAGATGTGAGTGTTGGGCCTTTCTGATAGGGTTGTGGGATGTGTTCCCACATGGTTATATGTGAGTGTTAGGCGTGCCTTTTTGATATGATTATAGGATTGGTTCCTACATGATCATATATAAGAGTTGGGCAGGCCATTCTGACTTAGGGTCAGATATAAGTGCTGGAAGAAGACCTACATGGAGGCTAGGCCTATAACTAGCATGAAAAAGGGTTGGATCTGTAGAACTTCCTGTGATGAGAAGAATCAAGAGATAGCACTTGTAATGATGATCCAACAAAGATGTTCCAGAACCAGAGATGATCCAGATCGAGTGATGATCGATATCCAGTGGTGATGATCCAGATCCAGATGAAGATGACTTAAAGATGACGAGGACTCGATGATGATCTAGATGATACAGAGAAGAAGACTTGTGCTAATAAATTGTGTCAAGAGAATACCTTCCTACTTAATAGGGAGTGTTGATGTAATTGTAGCTTCAGAATGTATTCACTTGTATTTCTTATGTATTGTACCCTGATGTTTATTTCAGGAAGTTTTTGTAATGTAATTGAGTCATGTCATGCCTCGATGTTCCGATCGGGAGTTTCTATAATATAAACAAGTCATGTCAAGTCAATGTGGGTAACCCTCCTATTGTTCAAGGGTTAAAGTCCCCGCAGTTCCGAGGCCCTAGGGTTGTTAGACTCGCCTAGTGAAGTCGGCCCTAGTGAGTCATTGCCAAGTTAGGAATTAGTATAAATAGAGAGTGAGTCTCTCTATTTATCACAGACTCACTCATACTTAGTTGTAGCGCATAGCTAAGGGAGAAGAAGTTGTTGGGGCTAGAAAGAAAGAGACTACTACTGTCGGGAGATCATCTTACTGTTTTGGGTTTTACTTTTGGTGCTGATTCTATCTTTGAGGAAGTTGTGGGGTTTTCTCCATTTATGGTTTCCCTGAGGAAAAACACTGTGTTCATTATCTCTTGTGTTTGATTGCTGTGCTTGTTATTCTCTTAGTTAAAGATCCTAATATAATGCTAGATTAATGTTAAAAATCTAACAAAGACCAAGGTGTACGATCAAGGTGGAGAAACAAACCTGTTACCCATAGGACCAAAAAGACCAAGGACTTTCATAATTCTCACATGAATTTGTAGCTTATATGTATTTAGATTTTCTCTCCCCAGCCTATGCTCGTTTTCCTTTGAACCCTAGTCCATCCATTGAAACAAAAGATTATGTGTTTCTTGTTTAGTTTCAATTTGAGAGTTTAAATGTGCAAATGATTCATAATTGTTGTTGCCGATAGATTTTTATCCAACAATTAAAATTGGAACAACTCATTAACATGACAAATAGATACACTCATCCCTCTGCATGGATTCATGTGGAACGATTCTCAATTTTTTTTTTACTTTGTATCAATGATCATAATAAATTGGAGTTAAAGAGAATGTTGGAATTCGGAGAATTGATGTATAACATGACATGTATTGGTGGTGATATGACATAAGTTACTATCTCTTAATAGCTAATATAGGTAAAACTTGACAAGGTGTAATAAAAGCTGGGAAATCCAAGCTATCAATAAAATATTGACTACAATTTATGGAGGGAAGATAAGAGAAACTCCCATGGATTAACTGAGAGTAGTTGGTGGTTTATTGGGAACTGATAACAGACCCTGCGTAGCCCATGCCAAGAATAAATAAGCATTTAACAGAATCTTAAATGATGTATAAATGCAATTGAAAAGTGTTGAAGGTGGGTATTGATTGAACGCCCTTATGAAGGTGTGTAAATGTAGGGGCCAATAGTAAAAGAAAGAGTGGCTTCACAGTCACTGGTTACCTATGATATCTCTTATGATCCTTCCATGTTCATTCCTCTTACATACTCTCAATGCTTTCAATTAATACCTTAACCAATGCAAATACCATACGTTTGTACTCCAACGGCTTCTCATTTTGTTCCCCCACTTGGGAGCTATGGAACATTATGAAGTAAGTGTATAAGCAATTTAATACGCAGAGAAACTTCCAAGGATTTTAATATTGACTTCCAACTTGAAGAGATATTGTCTAGTATTCAACTACATTCAGCACAAATGTGTCTCCTAGAGTTAATATATGCATCAAACATTCACCAATGTTTCTCTAAATTCATCTTTTTGGGGATGTTTCATGCACTAAATACCACTTAAAACTTCACCAAAGGCCCCAGAATTTATGATATACTACTGTTGGTTTGATTTAGTGATGATATGGCCCAAATTTTGCCATAATTGGTTGATAATGTTTTTTGTTGTTGTTCTTGTCCATAGAATGCATGGAATTGGAGGCTTATTGTTTCAATTCATGTGCGCAATGGATATTAGGGATGAAAGATGGTTGTTTGAGGACTGTTGGTCACCCAAAAACTAGCCTAGAACTGTCTCAAATTGCTGACACTACAACAAATTTGACTTTTAGGGGCGGTTGTCTTCCGCTACTAAAAGTCACTTGTCGGGGCGGTTTTGGATTTGGAGGTGGTCTTTACAAAACTGCCCCTAATAGCACAAATGCTAAAATTTTATAATTTTAGGGGTGGTTCTGAACCCCCCCGCCCCCAAAACTGCCCCTAAAGTGACTTTTGGGGGCGGTTCTAAACCCCCCCAAAAAGTGACTTTTGGGGGCAGTTCTAAACCCCCCCAAAAAGTGACTTTTGGGGGAAGTTCTAAAACACCCCCAAAAATGACTTATTGGGGCGGTACTAACCCCTCCCTCCCAAAATGTCAATTTTGGACTTTTGGGGGCGGTTCTAAACCCCCTCCAAAAGTCACTTTTGGACTTTTGGGGGCGGTTCTAACCCCCCCCACCCCCCCAAAGGCAATTTTGGACTTTTGGGGATGGTTCTAAACCCCCCAAAAGTCACTTTTAATGGTGGTTAGAAACCCCCCTTAAAAGTATTTATTACAAAACTTTGGGGGTGGTTTTAAACCCCCCTTGTAGGTACCTACAGAGGTGGTTCAAACCCCCCCCCCTAAAACTCTTTACAAACATTTGGGGGCGGTTATGAAACCCCCTCATATAAAATTACAGGGGGGGTTTTGAACCCCCCTCATTGTAACATACAAGGGCAGTTTTGAATCCCCCTCGTAGTGACATATGAAGTTAGATTAGAACCCCCCTCGTAGCCATAATAAATCATAATAAAATATATTTTATTTAAAACATCAATATTGAAATATCATTAGGGAACGAAGAAATCAAACCTTCAACCTCCTGCTTGTAAAACAAGCTCTCTACCATTGAGCGAGAACCCTTTAAGAATTGGGGAAAGGGGCAATATTAACATAGAAACGTTTCTCCTGTCGTTCCTCTGTCCCGGGGATGTAGGAAACATGGGAAACATGTTCCCAACCCTTGGAGACAAGTCCCTGTGGAGAAATGCTAATATGATTATGTAAAAAATATGACTGTGTAAAAAGTATGAGTGTGTAAAAAATATGACTACATAGAAAATCAATACGAGATTGACTAAGTGATGAAAAAAATCCCTAAAGTAGTTACCTTATGAAAATTTCCACCACAATTCATAGGTAAAATTAAATGCCCGCCCCGACCTGCCATTCCATGTCTTTTTGAAGTACCTATCTATCCATGGTTTTGTTTCTTATAAAAAGTGCATGAAGAAAAAGATATGGGTCTCCCAAAACAAGTCTTTTTGGAAAAATTAGTCAAAATTGCCTTGGGAAAATGACCACCATAATTCATAGATTAAGAAAAATGCACACCCCATCTTGTAAGGTTGTATCTTGTTTACCAGGATATCTAACAATGGTCTTATTTTGTCTTAAGAGTGTTTGTGGAGAAATTTATTGATCTTCCAAAATAGGGGTTCAGGTAGTTTTCTGCACCAAGTTCACTAAAATGCACACCTAGGTCAGAGGAAGAATATTCTGAAGGTGAAATGAGTTGTGTCGTGCTTATTGAGATATTCCACATCATCTGGTGACATTGGTTCAGTGTTTTGGTGAAATAAAAAATTCACCTTGAAAATGGCATAGGTGTCCAAGTGTTAAAACCAGTAATAAAAGGTCATTTAGAAATGCCTGCTGCATGTTGTGCATGTGCCCAAAAATTCATTAGATGACATGGGTCTGTTCCTTGGATATATTTTTACCTATCCATGGTTTTATTTTTATTTTTGGAGATCACATGTGCAATAAATACATCTGTCAAAATGAGAAATCATAATGGCCACCAAAGATAAACTATGAAAATGTGTCAAAGTGTTAAAAACATGAATTGACGAGGTGGTTTGGAAATGCACGCCATAGGATGTGGTTGTGTATATAATTTCATCCAAAGGTGTGGGTCTTTTATCTAGTAAATTGTCTATCTATCCTTGGGTTCAGTATCCGTAATAAAGATAACATGTGTGAAATATAAATTTTCCAAATTGAAAAAAAATTATTATGAGAAACCATTTTGAAATGCTCTCCAGAGGCTATCTATGTGCCAATAAATCTATTAAAAAGCATGAGTCTCTTCTATGATGATCTATCCATCTATCCATAGTATCATATCCTAATCTAGTGAACAAACGTGTGAGATATGGATTTTCCAAGTTGGAGGAAAAAAATGTTTGCCTGTTAAAAATAAATGAAATCTGCCTAAGTGTTAAAACCAGTTACAAAAGGCTATTTTCAAATGCCCACCTACTATTGTTCTTAAGCCAAAAAATTAATCGAAAGGCATGGGGATGTTCTTTGATGATCTGGCTATCCATCCATGGCCTCACATCTTTATTTTGGTGTTCACAAGTGCAAAAGACAGGGATGCAAATTTAAAGAAAAATAAAGTATGACTGTGTAAAAAATATGACTGCACAAACAATCAATCCAAGATTGACTAAGCGATGAAAATTTTCCCTAAAGCAGGTTTCTTATGAAAATGTCCACCATAATTCATAGGTAAAAGTAAATTCCCGCCATGACCTTCCATGTCGTAGTTGGTTGAAGTAACTATCTAACCATGGTTTCATTTCACATAAAAAGTGCCTGAGAAAAAAGATATGGGTCTGCCAAAACATGTCTTTTTGAGAAAATTAGTCAAAATTTCCTTGGTAAATGACCACCATAATTCATAGCTTAAGAAAAATCCACGCCCCATCCTGTAAATTTGTAGCTTGTTTACCTGGATATCTAACCATGGTCTCAAGTTGTCTTATGAGTGTTTGTGGAGAACGTTATCGATCTGCCAAAATAGGGGTTCAGGTTGTTTTCTGCACCAAGTTCACTAAAATGCACGCCCATGTCAGAAAAAGCCTTATTTTGAAGGTGGCATTAGTTGTGTTCTGCTTAGTGAGATATTCTACATTATATGGTAACATTGGTTCAGGATTTTGGTGAAATAAAAAATTCACCTTGAAAATGGCACAGTTGTCCAAGTGTTAAAACCAGTAATAGAAGGTCATTTAGAAATGCTCGCCACATGTTGTTCCCGTGCCCAAAAATTCATTAGATGACATGCGTTTGTTCCTTGGATATCTGTCTACCTATCCATGGTATTATTTTTATTTTTGGTGATGACATGTGCAAGGAATACATCTATCAAAATGAGAAAAATCATAATGGCCACCAAAGATGAACTATGAAAATGTGTCTAACTGTTAAAAACAGGAATTGAAGAGGTGGTTTGGAAATGCACGCCATAGGATGTGGTTGTGTAGATAATTTCATCCAAAGGTGTGGGTTTTTTTATCTAGTAACTTGTCTATCTATCTTTGGGTTCAGTATGTTTAATAAAGATCACACGTGTGAAATATAAATTTTACAACTTGAAAAAAAATAGTCTGAGAAGCCATTTTGAAATGCCCGCCAGAGGCTCTGTGTGTGCCAATAAATATATTAAAAAGTATGAGTCTCTTCTCTAATGATCTATCCATCTATCCATAGTATCAGATCCTAATCTGGTGAACACACGTGTGAGATATTCATTTGCCAAGTTGGAGAAAAAATTGTTTGTCCGTTAAAAATAAATGAAATCTACGTAAGTGTTAAAACCAGTTACAGAAGGATATTTTCAAATGCCCACCAACTATTGTCCTTGAGTCAACAAATTAATCCAAAGGCATGGGGATGTTCTTTGGTGATCTGGCTATCTAGCCATGGTCTCACATCTTTATTCAGGTGTTCCTAAGTGCAAAAGAAAGGGCTGCAAATTTAAAGAAAAATAAAGTATGACTATGTAAAAAATATGACTTCACAGACAATCAATCCAAGATTGACTAAGTGATGAAAAATTTCCCTAAAGCAGTTCCTTATGAAGATGTCCACCATAATTCATAGGTAAATGTAAATGCCCTCCTTGACCTGCCATGCGGTAGATTGTAGAAGTACCTATCTAACCATGGTTTCATTTCTCTTAAAAAGTGCCATAAGAAAATGATATGGGTCTGCCAAAACAAGTCTTTTTGGGAAAATTATTCAAAATTGCCTTTGGAAAATGACCACCATAATTCATATCTTAAGAAAAATGAACGCCCCATCGTGTAAGGTTGTAGCTTGTTTACCTCTATATCTAACCATGGTCTTAGTTTTTCTTAAGAGTGTTTGTGGAGAAAGTTATGGATTTGCCAAAGCAGGGGTTCAGGTAGTTTTCTGCACCAAGTTCACTAAAATGCACACCTAGGTCAGCGGAAGAATATTATGAAGTTGAAATGAGTTGTGTTATGCTTAGTGAGATATTCTACATCATCTAGTGTCATTGGTTCAGTGTTTTGGTGAAATAAAAAATTCACCTTGAAAATGGCACAGTTGTACAAGTGTTAAAACCACTAATAAAAGGTCATTTAGAAATGCCCGACACATGTTGTTTCTGTGCCCAAAAATTCATCAAATGACATGGGTCTATTCCTTGGATATCTATCTACCTATCCATGGTTTTATTTTTATTTTTGGTGATCACATGTGCAAGGAATACATCTGTCAAAATGAGAAAAATCTTAATGTTCACCAAAGATGAACTATGAAAATGTGTTCAAGTGTTAAAAACAGGAATTGAAGAGGTGGTTCGGAAATGCACGCCATAGGATGTGGTTGTATAGATAATTTCATCCAAAGATATGGGTATGTTATTTGGTAACTTGTCTATCTATCCTTGGTTTTAGTATCCATAATAAAGATCACATGTGTGAAATATAAATTTTCCAAATTGATAAAAAAATTGTTTGAGAAGCCATTTTGAAATGCCCACCAGAGGCTCTGTGTGTGCCAATAAATATATTAAAAAGTATGAGTCTCTTCTGTGATGATCTATCCATAGTATCAGATCCTAATATAGTGAACGCACGTGTGAGATATGGATTTTCCAAGTTGGAAAAAAATGTTTTCCTATTAAAAATAAATGAAATCTTCCAAGTGTTAAAGCCAGTTATAGAAGGCTATTTTCAAATTCCCACAAACTGTTGTCCTTGAGCCAACAAATTAATCCAAAGGCATGGGGATGTTCTTTGGTGATGTGGCTATATAGCCATTGTGTCACATCTTTATTCTGATGTTGACAAGTGCAAAAGACAGGGATGCAAATTTAAAAAAAATAAAGTATGACTGTGTAAAAAATATGACTGCATAGAAAATTAATCCAAGATTGACTAAGCGATGAAAAATTGACTAAGTGATGAAAAATTGCCCTAAAGCAGTTTCCTTATGAAAATGTCCACCATAATTCATAGGTAAAAATAAATTCCCTCCCTGACCTACCATGCCATAGCTTATTGAAGTACCTATCTAACCATGATTTCATTTCTCAAAAAAAGTTCTAGAAGAAAAAGATATGGGTTTGCCAAAACAAGTCTTTATGGGAAAATTAGTCAAAATTGCCTTGGGAAAATGACCACCATAATTCATAGCTTAAGAAAAATTCACACCCTATCCTGTAAGGATGTATCTTGTTTACCTCGATATCTAACCATTGTCTCATTTTGTCTTAAGAGTGTTGGTGGAGAAAGTTATGGATCTACCAAAACAGGCGTTCAAGCAGTTTTTTGCACCAAGTTCACTAAAATGCACGCCTAGGTCAGAGGAAGAGTATTCTGAAGGTGAAATGAGTAGTGTTGTGCTTAGTGAGATATTCTACATCATATGGTGAAATTATTTCAGGGTTTTGGTGAAATAAAAAATTCACCTTGAAAATCGCACAGTGGTCCAAGCGTTAAAACCAGTAATAAAAGGTCATTTAGAAATGCCCGCCACATGTTCATCATGTGCCCAAAAATTCATCAAATGGCATGCATTTGTTCCTCTGATATCTGTCTACCTATCCATGATTTTAGTTTTATTTTTGGTGATCACATGTGCAAGGAATACATTTGTCAAAATGAGAAAAATCATAATGGCCACCAAAGATGAACTATGAAAATGTGTTTGTGTGTTAAAAACAGGAATTGAAGAGGTGGTTTGGAAATGCATGCCATAGGATGTGGTTGTGTAGATAATTGCATCCAAAGGTGTGGGTCTGTTATCTAGTAACTTGTCTATCTATCCCTGGGTTCAGTATCCGTAATAAAGATCACATGTGTGAAATATAAATGTTCCAAATTGAATTTTTTATTATCTAAGAATCCATTTTGAAATTCCCGCCAGAGGCTCTGTGTGTGCCAATAAATCTATTAAAAAGTATGAGTCTCTTCTTTGGTGATAAATCCATCTATCCATAGTATCATATACTAATATGGTGAACACACGTGTGAGATATGGATTTGCCAAGTTGGAGAAAACAAATCTTTGCCTGTTAAAAATAAATGAAATCTGCCTAAGTATTAAAACCAGTTACAGAAGGCCATTTTCAAATGCCCACCAACTGTTGTCCTTGAGCCAACAAATTAATACAAAAGCGTGGGGATGTTCTTTGGTGATCTAGCTATCCAACCATGGTCTCACATCTTTATTCTGGTGTTCACAAGAGGAAAATATAGGGCTGCAAATTTAAAGAAAAATAAAGTATGACTGTGTAAAAAATATGACTGCACAGACAATCAATTCTAGGGAAGATAGGTAAATCCCATGGCCAACAAGAGACCATTGGGTAGTAGAGAATGGAAATGGATACTGTGCATATTGCTGAAGACACCATTTTGGTCTTTTGATATAGTATCCACATCCATGTGTAAAAGGTTTCAAGTTCTAACTAAAAAGACATTGACAAATAAGTTAATGCAGAGAAAAATACCCAATGTATAGGATTCTCATAAGTCACTATGAATGCAGAAATTATCCACATGAAAGATATTCATTCTTCACTCTAATCATCGACAATTTTCATCATTAATTTTCTAAAAGTAAAAAAACCACAGTAAGCAAAAATAAAATGAGCTACTTGTTTCCATACTGGAAAATAACAGATATCAAGCTTACCTCACATGTTAGTCTATATTGTGCACAGTCAATAGCATGATGCGATGCTCTGTCAGTACTTTCCTCCATCCTTGACAGCGTCTCTAGCATTCTTTCAAAAGTGTCCCTGGCAATAGTTGCTTATGTATCCCCACTAAGTGTCCCTGGAAATTGTTGCTTATGTATCCCCACTAAGTGTTCTTCCAATCGATTTTTCGCTCTGAGCTTATTTTACCTTCTTCACTTGATTCCAGATCCATTGTATTTGGTAGAGCCCACTATAGACCCCACTGCTGCACATATAACTATGATTGACATTTGAAAGACTGCAAAAATAATGGAGAGGAGAACGAATTTAGTCCCTTTCTCAGGAATGAGAAGGTGCTTGCTAAAAAAGAGTATTCTGAGAAGATTATTGTCAAACAAAATCAAACAAGTCAAAGTCTCAAAGTGCATCAAATTCAAGTAATCAATCTACTTCCTCTAAAGTTAGTCAGCCACTTTTTGATAACTATTTTGATGTTGGCAACAGAGGGTGAAAATTAAAGTTGGCCATATCATATCTGAAACTGTAAATAGTATTAAGGGGATTGACCTTCAAATTCTATTTGAGGAATAGATTATTGCCAAAATATTTATTTAGTGTAAGGATCTACCCCCAAAAAAGCTTCACAGGATGGCCCAAGAATACTTCCACATCTAGTACTTTAGGGATAAAACAATTTATCAAGGGGGCTCTATCAACATTGTCAAAAGACAATGTATTGTCTCGGGTTAAGAGGAAATTCCCAACAATGATTAAAAACGAAGCAGGTGAGACCAATGATTTATTAGAAGGGTTAGCACAGGTTTTTAGAGGCATTAGAGGTTGTATGTTACATTTCAGTAGATATTTAAAGGATGGAAATATATAAGAGTTCATGTATAAATTCAATTATGTGGCTTAACTATCTCATATTTTACTTCATCATCCCTTTTTCGAATATTTCTTTGGACTGGATGCTCATGTCAACTAGAAACACGACAATTAGATCTTCCAGATGTAATTGGAAAACCATACATTTGGTATATTTATTTGTGGTCATTAGCAGCAAATCATCTTCTTGTTGATCCTCTCTATAGATTTAACCGTGATCTTATTATTTGTACACTGACATACATCCTCTAGAGATTCCAACGACACAACCATCCCACTAGAAATAACATTCCCATATTTGTATCCTCTATCATAAAGATAAGGTTGATTTATATGTCTATAGGACCTCACAAATTAACTGAGTTGGATACAAATCAAATCTAGAAACAAGTCAAGGATTCCAAAGACATGGTCCATGGAAAAGGAAAAGGGAGTCATATATCTTCCATTCCTGTGTTTTATTTTTCTAAAATCAAACTAGTTCAACTATTTTAGCTCATTCTCTGACTTTGTTGACATACATAAGGCCACTATCTAAAAGAATGGTAGCATAAATTTGATCTTCTGATATTTTAAATTACACAAGTATTCCTCAAACAACTAAGACTTGATAAGGACACATTTATGCGAGAAAGTGGTCTTCTAATTGGTTGCAACAAACTAAATATACTTCATTTACTATTGGAATGACAACTTGATCATAGAGATTATTCTATTGTGCAGATGGACAGACTACCTACATTTTATGAAATTTTTTATAGTTAGATTTGCAAAGAAAGATTCAATAATATTTACATTTCTTGATGCCAGGATTTATAGTGCATCCAATTTTTTTTTTAAAAATTGAGAAAAATATGCTACAAGATAAAATTCCAATGGATGATGGAATGCTCTTGCATAATTGATTACTAGCTAGATTCACATCTTTTAATGCACCCATGTTCTAGGATAGATTATCTATGTCCCCTATGATGGCATCGTTGGATAGATAGAGAGATGTATAAAGAGAAGGAGAAGTAGTGTCTTGGTCATTGAATCTCATTGAAATACCACAAACAACCAACCACAGATCCACTAAAAAACTAAAGTTTGTAATCTAGTCAAGGATGACCTCAAAGCTTAGATTATTATGGGACAAATCAAGAGTTTCTAGACCAATGTTATTAAGATCTGACAACAGTATGGATAGTCATAGGATATTACTAGAGAGATTAAGAAAAATAGAATATATACAGTCGGTGATTGAGGAATGGTTTTTGTGAGATCGTTGTTTGATAGATCCAAGTATCCATGATATTGGACATTCAAAAATAACTGAAGCAAGTAGAGGCCTGAAAAGCTTCCCAATCAGGAAGGGATGTCATCGCTTATATTGTTTTCAGATAGAATGAGGGTGTGAATTTTATAGGATTTTTAAAGAATGAGGATGCTCCCTATGAGAATGTTTTGGCATATACCCTAATAGTAAATGGATTCTAGATTGAGGAAGGAATCTGGGAAGGCTTAAAATACAATATGAGTAAGTTCATTTGAATTGCTGAGAATAACACTTAGTACATACATTAAAAGTATTGGGAAAAATATTTCAAGGATTTCTAAGCTTAAGACAGAGTGCAAAAGCTAGTTTACAAATAAAATTAAAAGAACATTCAAGGATATTATACAATCAGAAGACCATCATCAACAATTTTTCCAGATTCAACATCAAGAACAACAAATAAAGTATCATATATCAATTGTAGAAAGAGAGCATATTTTTAATGAAAATGATTGTTTTAGTCATTAAGTTCAAAGAGTTGTTTCCGCCAAATCAAGATGCATTTTCAAAAACTGAGAGAGGATTTTCTTTAGCACGGGAAAATATTCAAAAAAATCTCTCATTTGTTACATAGGTATGAGAGTTTGGGAGAATTTAAGTAATCTTCATAGGGAATTTTTCCATAATTTCATTTTACTGTTTGAGTCATCAACTTCAAAATTCGATTCCAAGGATTTGGAGGCGCATTTGAAAAAATGAAGACATGGGTTTTGTCGGGAACATGGTAACTTAAAAAAAATCTATCATATTTCACACAGCTGACACCATTTGAGATATACAAGTGGGGATTTGAATCATATTTTTCAGCAGTCTGCTTCTTGAAATGAAGCAAATCAGTTGTAACTGTTTCTATTTTTAGAGTTCAGTTAGATTTCAAATTCAAGACCATGTAGAGGTTTTTTTAATATAAATTCATATGTATTTGATATAAAATAGACAAGCTTCAAGAGGATGTTTTGCGTGGAAGGCTATGCAATATAATAAAACAAATGCAATGAATTATTTTTAATGATTATCAAAACTAATGAAAACAACCAGAAATGTGAAGCTGGAACATAGTGAAAACAATAGAAACCATACCGCATCAATAGGATGAGAACACCATTTCCGACGAAAAAAGAAGAGGGGAAGTGTGAAGAACCCGCTAGCAAGAGCAATAAATCTCCAGGCTGGGAATGTCAGCAAGAGGTACACCACTGTCAGCCCTCACTGAGCCAAGAACTAGGGACTGGAGAGAGATGCGGTAGCACCCGATCCCTAATCACTGAAGAAGACAGGGCACAATATTTTTGAACAAGGAAATCACATAGTAGCATGAAGAGCAGACCCAATCAGTACTATACAATACTAATGGAGCACGCAGAGAACCATGAATCCAGGCTTCAAATTTGAACATGCACTGTTAGCTATCCATTTTGTAGGTTCAGCTTCCAAAATATCATTTGCAATACTAAAAGTTGTATATGAAAGGGGATTTATCCATTTCTTTCCAAGAATACTATAATGTACCTCTTGCCACAAGACAATTTGGATGCCTTCGTAGCAGAAGCTCCTGCATAGCTTGTTCTTGCCTCTCTCGGGCCTCTTTGCTCTTTGTTCCATATGCAGTGGTTGGAATGCCAGATCAAAACCCTCATTCATGTGCCATAACTCATTTTCAAACTTTCAAAAAATTTGTGGTGCTAAAACCTTTTTATTTTTATTTTGATGGTTTGTTGTGGCGCTAAAACCCTTATCTTATAAAGTTATGGCTTATAAAATGCATATTTTTGTTTTTTTATCTTGATGATTTCTTGTATATATATATATGTGTGTGTGTGTGTATTTTTGTTGGTTTAGTTTATAATATATAATAATATTTATTTAAGGTACTATGGTCAAAGTAAAGAAGCATGAGAATGTAAGTGTAATTTCAAATT
Source organism: Pseudotsuga menziesii (assembly GCA_001517045.1). NCBI lineage: Eukaryota > Viridiplantae > Streptophyta > Pinopsida > Pinales > Pinaceae > Pseudotsuga > Pseudotsuga menziesii. The sequence goes on along the minus strand of LPNX010178901.1, from coordinate 925,538 downwards.
TAGTGGTGGGAAAGGACAAACCTTTTGGTTTTTTTGGTGGTGTTATTTGATGTAATTTAGGTGTTAGTGATATAATCTAGGCGTTAGTGAGTAGACATAATTCTACTTTTATTTAATTCATATAAATTATTTTTAATGTATTTTTTATGTTATTATGAACAACATAGCAGAGTTTAGTTTTGCAACAATCTTGACGTTTTTTGTATTGGAGCAATGTGTTAGATACCTTCAAATGTTTGGAGACTAAAATAGGTTGTATTCAATCTAGAAATATCTATTGCTTATTGAAATTATAACCTCTTGGGGGGTATTTAGAGAATGATGGAGTCAAAATATGATTTACAATTTATCTATTTTTGTCATCTCAAGAGAGAACACAATCAAGAAGTAGACATATCATCAAGAGGGCATAAAACTAGATGTCAACCTCCCTATTGGTTATTGGATATAGGGAAGGTGAAGAACTATCTAAGGTTTCTTCTTTACAAGATGGACCCTCTCTCACTCTATTCATCGATGGGGCCTACAACTATCCCATCATGTAATTTTGGCCTTGTTAGCTCCTAACAGAGAGGGCTAATGCATTTGTGTTGGCCCATGTCGTACATCAAAGTCACCATCAACAATATTTTCATTTATGGCTTATGGGATATATGTCAACTCCTAGGTCATGACGCATTGTCTAAATAGGGAAAGAAACATACAAGGAGAGTGTATCTAGGATCTATGATCCAAAAATAGTGAGTATGTCATGGTACACACTGGAAGTGTCTCTCCTAATATCCGAATCCAAATGAGGAACACTTGAAATAGTAATATGTATGAAAGAATTATAAGAAATAGAAGGGGAGCTATAATGGCTAGTGTGTCGACATTGGGAGTGGGGAGTCTATTGTTATGATTTGGATGCATACAACTGAGTGTTGGGATGGGGTCGAGACTAGCAAAAATGATGGGGTTGGGAGGACGTAGAGGTGGTCTGTGGTCAGAAGCAATGTCGTGCTTTGTTGATCTCTAAAAGCCCCTATAGGAGGGGATCACTGGAAAGAAGAAAGTGATCTGATAAGTGGAGGCCAGTCCTGACTGCAAATTTCATTGGAGGAGGGAATGAAGCAAATAGTAAAGATGTTTTGTGGAAACTACGGCACAAAACTATCAATTCAAGAGCCTCACTCACACAATTATTGATCTTTCTCCCAATAATTACATCAAAAACATCGATTTACTAAAGTTCACAATATTGCCATAGATTTTATTGACTAAGGCCAATTGAAAAAGGATTGAAAAAAGAAGCATTAACAGGGTTTCGTAAGTGTGATTTTTTTGGATGTTTCTGACATGGTTATCATGTTCAAACCCACGTTTCCCCATATTTGGTCCCTCTTTTTGCTTAATATTTCTCTAACCAACAAGAGTTGGAGTGCTCCATACAAGTACAAGTACCAGAGTACAATGTCCCTATCCTTTTTAGAATTCATATGTATTTGTTTATGTTACTATCAGACAAATTTGTGATACAACCTAGTTTAGGATTTGTGTTGCAAAATCTTAAGGGAAACAAAGGTTGGGTAGGATTTGTGTTGGTGGTACTCAATAATTTGGAAATTCATGTCCCTGATGAAGATCGGGATTTTTATGTGTGTAATGCTCAGTAATATAGTTATTATTTGGGATTATATGTAGAGAAAAATATAGAAGGTGTCCAATATGCAAGGTAAGCAAATAAATCACATGTCATTTGTATATCGAGTGATTTTTGTTATTATTGTATGGGTAGAATTAGAAATAGGTATTTGTATCAAAGGATTATGAGTTGGGGTCTTTATCAATGTCTACTTACAATGTGTGTGTGAGAACATAAAATTGAAAAATTATAGAGATTTACCTTTACTATGTACCTAGGGGGTGTGTCTGGAAAAGAATGGTGAACTATTTGATGGTAAGTTTAACGTTTCATGGTAGACTATGGCCCTCCTCACTCAGGATCAAACCTCCCCGGGGCATGCTATATATCGTGTACTATCCATCGTGAAATGAGGCCCTAGTGGGTGTCAGTACTAATAAAATTGAGAAAAAAAATTTAACGTCTCACAATTGATAGCAACACAAATCCTAAGCATCATATAAAGCTTTAAACAAAAGTCAATAGTGAAAGGAAAGAGAGTGGTGGTCCCATAAATTATTGAAAAAATTGTGCCATGGGCTTATCTCGATGGGACAACCCAAGGGGATCCTTTTGTGGGAGGCACGGGTGGTATTTTAAACTTATTAAACTCACATTTTATAAACTTAATGGCATAGATTAGGTGGGTACCAACAACAAAGAAAAATTGCTAGCTCTAAAATTGATATTAGCTTAGGTTGTCGGAAAAAGAGTTCAGAAGATTCATTTGATGAGTGACTCTAAGCTTATTATTAATTTGATGAAGGGATTGGTACATGTGAAAGATATTCTTCTCAATCTAATCTACATTGAAGTTGTGTTACTAAAGCAAGGATTCTCCAACATCTATTAAGATATATATATATATATATATATATATATATATATATATATTAACTTTCAGGAATATAAGGCAAATTTATGTTAAAATTTTTTTGTGTCGTAATTACATTTGAAAACAGATATCTAAGGCTAGATCATCACAACCACAATGAGCTTGCTAAATCCTGAGTCTCACTTCCATTTTCAATTTTCATAACCCAGAATTTCAGAAAAATGTTTTATGTGCCCGACTAAAGGTAGAGGGCCATTCTCAAACTTGGTGGGAAAGTCACACCGAGATGCTTAGGTTGGAGGGATTGCCTAGTAACTAAGTGGGAGTTGTTTAAAACCCTCATTAATTCCTAGTTCTACCCTATTTGGTACAAATAGGAATAATGGACCTATTGGCATGAGTTACAATAGACGCAAGGGGAGAGTGTGCAATGATACACTACATAGTTCAAAAAAATGGCCATTGTGTTGGATATATATACCAAGAAACGAGAGGTACTCAACAAATATTTAGGGTGTCTAAATAGACATTTATGGAGGAAAGTGACGCTCTTTAAACCCATGACATTTAATGAGGCATGTGTGCAAGAACAATATATGGAGAATATGGGTATGAGTAAAGGACAACCAAGTGGTTCCAAAAAGAAAGGCAACCAAGATGCTTCCAAGGAGAAAAAAAAGTGGAAAGGAGAGGATAAGAACACAACAACCACTACAAATCAATGCAAGGATCCAAATAACCATTTCAACCATTATAAGATAGATGGTCCCACCAAATATAAGTGTTGGAAGCTACATCCTGATGCGAATGCATAGAACCACAAGAAGAATACCAGAATATGAACATGCTAGTCGTGGATTCAAGCAACTAGGCAGGGAGTAACCACGTCGTAAAATAGGAGTATATTCCTCCATAAATCACTTAATTTACCATTTAAAGACGTTTATGAAAAACAATCGTTGTGCTTATATTTCTTTAAGGCCTTGGCTATTATTCATTTCTAATATTTAAATCTAGATTTAGAAGATTTGGGCCTGACTTTGTCAACATATATTTGAGATAATGTCCTTGATTTGATCAAATATTGGCTTGTTTAGGTTAGCCAATCAAAACATGGATTTCAATATTTTTTGAGGCATTCATATTTCAGTCTAGGCATCAAAATATTTCATACTATGTTGATGTCTCAACTCCTCAAAAATCTCAAGGTTTAGAGCCAATGAAAGCAGTGTTGCCCAAAACGTTTCCTTCATGTAACAAAATAGTAGATTCTCTATAAAGGGAATATTTGGTGTACATGTGTTGCATGGAAATCATTATGAGGCTGTGTGCATCAATGATGGATCTCACTACACCACATTACCCATGCAAATGAATATTTGTCCCGCATGTTCCATATGTGCCATTTGTGAAGATGGATGTATGCAACATCAAGCAAGCATTCTCCCAGTATTAGGCACATGACTTGGATAAGGGTAGATGAGTTAGAATGGTGTAGTGAATTATCCCAAACACTCTATGATAGAGTGGGGAGAATAGTCCCTAGATGACTAAAAATGGGACCGTACCTTCTCCTGGTAACTCTGTGATGGAGTGGGCATATTAATCCCATGTTAACTCCCTCGTTGAGAGGGAAGGATGATTTTTATAGTGACATTCTCTTGGACACTTTGTGACCGAGTGGGTAGATCTCTTGGAAACCCTGTGAATGGGTGGAGAGACCACTGCATTGTCTCATACACTCTATGATGTTGTGGGGAGATCTCTCAGACACCCTGTGAAGGGGTGGAGAGGCCATTGCATTCTCTCAAACACTATGTGATGGAGTGAGGATATATCTAGAACACCTTGTGAAGGGGTGGATAGGCCACAAAATTCTCTCAGACACTTTATGATAGAGTGGGTATATCTCTTTGACACCTTGTGAGGGGGTGGATATGCCACTGCATTCTCCCGAACACTTTGTGATGGAGTGAGAGATCTCTCGTACATATTGTGAAGGGATGGAGAGACCAACACATGCTCCTGGACACTCTATGAATGAGTAGGGAGATCTCTTGGACATCATGTGATGTGATGGATAAATTTAGTACATTCTTCTAGACACTCTTAGAAGGAGTGGGGATATCTCTAAGACACCCTATGATGGGGTGGAGAGACTGGTGCATATAACTAGTGCATACTGGTGCATACTAGTGCATATTACATGTAGGCTCTCCAATGGAATGGATTGAGCTAGTGTATGTGGACACACCAATGTACTAGGTTGAGTTGTTGACTCCTTGATAGAATAAGTTGAGTTGTTACATGTAGGTTCCCCAATGGACAGGGTTGAGTTGGTGCATATTGACTCCCCGATGGGCTGGATTGAGTTGTTGGCACTTATCGATGGACAGATACTGTGCTAGAAGAACTTGCTTATGATATAAAGATGTTAGAGATAGTTTTGATTTACAAATGATATCCATAAACGGTGTTCTAGTATGATGATTCTTCCCTGGATAAGAGGGATTATTGATGTAGTAGCTGTGTGAGGCATCCTTACCAAGTTGGCCTTAGAAAATAATAATAAACAATGATTATTATGCATAAAAGACAAGTCAAACCATATTAAGTGTGCAAGTTGGCCCCAGTTAAAGTGAACAAGAAAACATAAAGTCAACTATAAATAACTAGGTGCGTCACTCATTTTCACCCAACCAAGTTCATTCCACTCAAGGAAGAAGTTCACTACCAATTAGAAGAAGTATTTTCTGGGGTTTCCTATCTTTGGACGAGTTTATCCTTTGTTCTTGGGGTTTATCGATCTTCTGCTATATGTGATTACTATGTATTTGGATGTATGTTGTACTTTGAACTAAAATCTCTATCACAAGGTTGTTGCATTTTATTCTTTATGGTTTCCCAGGTCAAAATACTATATCTATTATTTATATGCTTGGATGTTGTTCTTTTAGTGATCCTACTATATATTATATGTAATATCCCTAATCTGATATTCAGATTAGAATATTAACTTTCTACAAATTAGCTTAATGTTTTAAAATAAAACTTGCAAGAAACAGTCGATTTTTGGAAGCTAAGCAGAGAAGGGAAAAATTACTGATACTTTTGGTCACAGGGAAGCGGGCAGAGGGAAGCAATCAAGGAAAGAATAGGATTGATAGAATTTATTCCCTAAAAAATTTAGATTAGGGACCATTGAGGTTTTGGAGTCCGCTCCACGGAAACCTACTTTCATGCTACTGGGTCACCTAACCGTGAAAGTAGGAAGCACTTTTCTCATATCCACAACCAGAGGCTTTGGATAAATGATTTGGATTGGTAATAAAGTTATCAGACATGTATATAAAGGTATATTCAGGTTTTAAACAAGTCTGGACAGTCACAAGGAAGATTAATGGTTACTCAACATATACACACTAGTATGGTTGAGGTAATTAAATGGAAAATGGGTATGGGTGTTTCTGAGAGTATAGAGGTTAAATATAATTTAATAACAATCATTAAAAAGTAATATATCATTCAATAAATTTACAAAGATATCTGAGAAAGTATTACAGCATAACTAGTAAAATGACAATTCAGGACTGCTCATCTAGTTCGACTTTTGGACTCCCAAACAATAGTCAAATGCAGTATAATTTATGAAACAGAGGTTGGATCATGTCATGTGATATATCATCCAACTATATGAATTGGAATGACTTCATTTGGAATTTTACACATTGAATTATGAATCATTCATTGAAAGCTAGTAAAATTATAGCTAAATCTAGAAGGAGTGCATAATTTGGAGAAGAAATCAGAGTTCTGTAATTTTTTTTGAAGTGAATGATATAAAAACATTACATACTCTGTTATTAAATCATAAATAGGAAAATATTTCTCCATAGGATGATGGAAGAATCTCTCCTCTTACATATAGGAAACTAGTTGTAGAACAGAAGAAGGAGGGAGTATTTGATCTCTGAACTTGGTGATGATGATTATGAACTTTCTTTTCAATATGATAAACTTAAGTAATCTGTTAATAAATCATAAATAGGCCAAAATAACTATCAATGCACCATGGAAAAATCTATCTTCTTCTACACCAAAAACTAGCTCTAGAAATCCACAGGAAGCTTGGAGACTCAATCTCTCGAATGGATGATGATTTTTCTGATCTTCAAATTCGAATCTATCAGATATAGGACATGAAAATAAAATCAACGACAATGGCTGAATTCCATTATCCTCTCAAAAAAATATGGGGCACATCTCCCATGCTTGACTAGGGGCACATCTCCCAATTCTCAAATGCACAAATGCATACATTAAATTTCTCAAACTAGCAAAAGATTTGAAAGGGAGTTGGAATACTTATTTTATAGAATTAATGTTGACCTATTGAGCAAGTTATTTGGCTTGGTAACCTGTGAGAATAGGTCACCCATGAGTGGACATACTTTCCTTTCTTTGCTTTGGCTTTCCTTCTTTTTCTTCTTTTTTTGACTTTCCTTCTTTTCTAAAATTTCTTTCTTTTCATACTTTCCTTCTTTTCTTGTTTTATCCTGCTTTCTGGATTTATGCTTCTTTTCCTGGAATATTCCTCTTTTCTCATTTTTGGACTCTAGTTCTTACTTGACTTCTACTCCAAGTAATTCCTTCAACCGTATCCACTAATTCAAATTGGTGGTCCAATTTTTCCATTTATTCAGCATAACAAATAAAAATATTTATTGCACCAATAATATTAAATGCTCCATAATTATTTATTCCAAGTGGGTAGAAACTATGGATAAATTGAAATGCACACTCATAATTAACTAATTGCGTCATCTTAACCCCTCATTAATTATTCGGTTCAATCTGTCACTAGGATCCATGGGGTTCAGTCTGCTTCATGGTGTTGTCAAAATGGGAACATGATAATCCTCCCTTCCCAAGATTGCCTGTCCTCAAGCAAAGGATTCCAAGAGGTCCATCATGCTTTTGTTGCACTACTCTGATCATAATCCTCTCTCCAAGATAATATTCACTACATCTGTAACCGAACATGTCTACTTCTATACAAGTGAAGCAACTAGAAAGTGTGACAAGATCCCATAAGAATATCAGAAATGCAAATATACCACTACTATGTAAACTATAAGTCCATCCAAGGAGGTGTTCCCTTTGTTGGAAACTGAAACCAAGTGCAACATAGATGAACTGGTGCAAACGAGGGTTAGCTTGCTCCATCATCCCCACATGCAAACAACTTATCCAAGGACAAACAATGCCAGAATCCCATTGCTTGTATGGCACCCCCATGGATCAGAATACCATCCAACAAAATCTATTAAGAAAAAGAGTTCCTGGATCCCACTGTTCATGTTGCATATCCCCAAACATTAGTAACAATAAAAAATCAGTATCATATGAAATGTTGGGAAAGATGAAAACATCATACCACCATATTGGAAAATCATCCTTTCCAATGCAAACCTAAAGCTTTGAGGGCACCTCAATCAAGATATGCAACTCTCCAATGTAGGGATGAATCAAAGAAAGGCCATACATCCCCAAATACTCCTCCAAAATTGAGGCCACAATTGTTAAATGACAACTAAACTAATGTGTTTATGGGATATTTCTCATTACGGATGTTTACGAGAAGTTTCTCATAACGGGCATAACCGGAAACAATTTACTCATGTAACTAAATTCATGAAGTATATAGTGCATGGTTGGGATGCACAATGTAGAGAGTTGTCTGTGAGGTTGAAACCCATCTTGTAACCTCTCCTTCTTCATTAATGAGCTTCAATAATTTGCTCGTGGATGTTTCTCCTTTTGGGGTTTTACCACATGAAATGATGGTGTTAAATGTTGTTATTCATTGTGTGATTATGCAAATGTGTGTCTGAAATTTAACAAGTGGTATCAGATATTAAGTGTTGAAAGAGACTATATGGTGGAATCACTACTGAAGAAACCAATGTGAGGTGAACTGTGAAAGCTACCAAAAAAACGCTGGAGGAAGTAGAAGTTGTTACTGTTTGAATAATCTATGGAGGAGGCCATTGACTATTTTTCTACTGCCCTGGAAGAGAGGGAACTCATCCATGTTGCTCATAAGCACTGCAAGTTGTCTATGGAGGATCGTCATTTGTTTTCACTGGGAACCGAGAAGACTAGCTCTTTCTACTGTAGCCCAGTGTGAAGAGCGTGAATTACTGCTGCATAGTGGAGAAGAGCCAGCATGGATTGTTGTTGCAGAGTGGAGAAGAGCTAGCGTGGATTGCTGCTGTAGAGTGGAGAAGATCCAGTGCTGTGTGGAGAAGAGCCAGTGTTGTCGCAGAGCCATCTGTGGGCTACTGCAGAGTGGAGAAGAGCCAGTGCTGCCGCAAAGCTATCTATGGAGAAGAGATCGTTGTGAGAGTTTTCCTGTAAGTTTGGTGATATTTTTTTTAATATATGAACTATGGAGAAAACCGAGGACACTCCTGTATAAAATATTTACTTGTGCAATTTTTTATTTACCGAAAAGTTTTGGAATAAAAAGAAACGGTGGATGTTTGGAATAAAAAACTGTGCTAATTTTTATTGGAAGTTTTTGGAAGTTTGGAATAAAAAAATAAAACCATGAAGTTTAATTGGAAGTTTGAAATAAAAAAAGAACTTGCTAATTTTTTATTGGAAGTTTGGAATATATATATATATATATATATATATATATAATAAAATTTCAAGCCATTCAAGATTGGGAGAATTTACAGTTGTTTTTGTTCGGGAATATTTTTTGTTCTGGAAAATATAAGTATATTTTCAAAAATGTCTAGCATGAAGTTTGAGATTGAAAAATTTAATGGTAAAAACAATTTTGAACTATGGAAGTTAAAGATGTGGGATTTATTAGTTCAGCAGGGGTTACAGAGATCTTTAGATGGAAAAATAAAAAAATCTCTCACCATGATAGATGATGAATGGGAGGATCTAGATGCGAAAGTGCTATGCACAATCCGTTTATGTCTTGTGGATGATGTGTTGTTCAACATTATAAAAGAAACATAAGAAGCAAGTATATGGAACAAATTAGAAAGTCTGTATATGAACAAATCAATGACAAATAGAATTGACTTAAAGCGACAGCTATATGGTATGAGAATGAAAGAAGGTATGAATATTGCAGATCATTTAAAGGTTTTTAACACTCTAATTATTTGCCAGTTGAGTAGTATGGATGTTAAAATTGATGATGAAGATAAAGTGGTGCATCTCTTATGTACTTTACCTGAGTATTGGGGTAAAGTAGTTTCTTCCATTAGTATTAGTACAACTGATACTTTAGAATTTGACAATGTGGTTGGAGCATTGTTGTCTGAAGAATTAAGGAAGAAAACCAGTCTTGAAACCTCTTTGCCAGAAGCTTTGGTTTTTAGAGGTCGATCCAAGGAGAAAGGAGAAAATTCAAGAGGTACTTCCAGGTCTAATTCGAAGGGTAGAAAGATTAAATAAAAATGTTGGTATTGTAAAAAAACTGGTCATCTCAAGAACTGTTGGAAGAGACAAGAATCCAAGAAGGATGACTCCAAGTTGGAGGAAAACTCAGTTACGTCTTCTTACTGAGGTATGATTGATGAGGTCTTGTTTGTTTGTAATATTTCTGAATGTAAAGAGGAATGGCTATTAGATTTGGGTGCTTCGCACCATATCTATCCTCTTAAATATTTCTTTGCTTCCTATCAAATAATTAATGATGGAATAGTTCTTTTAGGAGACAATCATTCATGTAAAATTGTTGGAGTTGGAAGTGTTAAAATTAAATGTTTGATGGAGTAATAAGAACACTTACATATGTTAGACATGTACCTGAGTTAAAGAAAAAATTAATTTCTTTGGGAGTATTGCATTCTTGTGGTCATAAATTTATAGGTTTTGATGGAACTCTAAAAGTTTCCAAGGGTGCTTTAGTGGTCATGAAGGCACAGAGGATAGGAAAAATTTACAAACTGGGTGGAAGGATGCAAGTTAATGGTACTGCATTAGTATATGAAGAAGAATCAGGACCCACTCAGCTATGGCATCAATGTCTTAGTCATATGAGTGAAAAAGGGCTTCAGGTATTAATGAATCGTAAATTGCTTCCAAACGTGAAAACTCTGAATTTTATGTTTTGTAAACATTGTTTATATGGAAAGCAGTGTAGACAAAATTTTAACGAAGGTAGTCATGTAAGTAAAGGTGTACTTGACTATGTTCATTCTGATTTATGGGGTCCATCTCCTACCATTTCCTATGGGGGAGCAAAATATTATGTATTATTTGTAGATGAATTTTCAAGAAAGGTTTGGGTCTATGTCCTAAAAAGAAAATCTGATGTGTTTAATACGTTTAAACAATTTAGAGTTATGGTTGAAAAAAGAACTGGTAGGACAATCAATTGTTTAAGGATGGATAATGGAGGTGAATTTAATTCTTTAGAGTTTGAAAAATATTGCAAATATGAAGGGATTGTCAGACACAAAACTAATGTATACACTCAGCAAAATGGCGTTGCAGAACGCATGAACAAGACTCTTGTAGAAAGAGCAAGGAGAATGCTTAGTAATGCTAATTTGGGGCAAGAGTTGTGGGAAGAAACAGTTTCTACTGCTTGTTATTTTATAAATTAGTCACCTTCAATTGCAATAGATTGTAAAATTCCAGAAGAGGTATGGACCGGTCACTCCTGTGATTATTCGAATTTGAAAATCTTTGGTTGTTAAGCTTATGCACTTACTCCTAAACATCAGTGTTATAAGTTAGAACCTAGATTGAAGAAGTGCATCTTTGTTGGTTATGATGTAATGAAAGGATATATATTGTGGGATCCTACTGCCCACAAAATTGTCATTACCAGATATGTAATTTTTTATGAATCTTCTCTGATTAAATCCAAAAGTATAATAATTGATGTGGAACAGGAATAGGTAATATCAAAACAACTAATTCAGTTGGAGAATCAATCTTCTAATGACTCAAAGAAACAAGAAGAAGTTTCTAGTAAGAGAGAAGTCATAGAAGATGAAGGAATTCAAGAAATTGTGGAAACCCCACATCCTACACCAAGAAGATCATTAAGGGAGAGAAATCCTCCTAAGAGGTATAATGATTTTGTTTCATCTATTTTATTTACTGATGATGGAGAACCTTCTTGTTTTCAAGAAGCCATTGATTGTATTGACAATGCTAAGTGGAAGGTGGCAATGAAAGAAGAAATGGATTCTCTGGAGAAAAACAAGACATGGGAATTGGTTAAACTCCCCAAAGATAGAAAAACGGTTGGGTGTAAATGGGTCTTCAAATTGAAGAAAGGAGTTGATGGTATGGTTGAAAGATACAAATCCAGATTGGTTGCAAAACGGTACTCTCATATGGAAGGTATTGACTATTATGAGATTTTTTCACCAGTTGTTAAGCTTGTATCTATTCATATTGTGTTAACATTAGTTGCATTACTTGATTTGGAATTAGAGAAACTAGATGTTAAAACATATTTCTTACATGGAGATTTAGATGAGGAGATTTATAGGGAACAACTAGAAGGTTTTGTACAACATCAGAAAGGTAGATTAGTTTGCAAGCTCAAGAAATCATTGTATGGCCTGAAACGGTCACCAAAGAAATGGTACAAGAAGTTTGATTCTTTCATGGTGAGCCAAGGTTATACTAGAAATGAGTATGATCATTGTTTATACTTAAAAAAGTTGAGTGATATATTCATTATCTTAGTATTGTATGTTGATTACATGATTATTGTGAGAAAAAGCATGGACGAGATTAATAGGTTGAAGGCTCAGATGGCTAGGACTTTTGATATGAAGGATATTGGAGCTGCAAAACAAATCTTGGGTATTGAGATACACAGAGACAGAAAAAATGGTAAGCTCAGTTTTTCACAGGAGAAGTATGTTGAAAAAATACTTGAAAGATTCGAAATGAATAAGTCAAATCCCGTGAATGTTCCTTTGGCTTCCCATTTTAAACGTTCTTCAAGTTTATGTCCTAGTAGTGTTGAAGAAAAGGATTATATGTCTCGTGTACCATATGCCAATTCAGTAGAATGTTTGATGTATGCAATGGTGTGTATTAGACCTGATATTTCACATGCAATAGGTTTTGTTAGTAAGTACATGGAAAATCCAGGAAAAGAACATTAGAATGAAGTTAAATGGGTGTTTCGGTACTTAAGAGGAACAAGTGACTATTGTATCACCTTTAATAGTAACAGTGATTCTATGTGCGGTTTTGTTTATTTAGATTTCACAGGTGATTTTGACAAGAGAAGGTCTACTTCAGGTTATGTCTTTACTCTTGCAGGTGGAGCTATAAGTTGGATGTCAAAGCTTCAAGACACAGTTTCTTTATCCACTACAGAGGATGAATACATTGCTGCCTCACATGCTTGCAAAGAGGCAATTTAACTGAGAGGTCTGCTGAGAGAAATTGGAAGGTTGCAGAACAGTGTGCTTGTCTTCTGTGAGAGTCAAAGTGCTATTCATTTGGTTACAAATCCTGTTTATCATAGTAAGTCTAAACATATTGATGTAAAATATCATTTTGTAAGACAAGCCATTAGTGAAGGTGGAGTAGATATGAAAAAGGTCCATACTAAAGAAAATTGTGTAGATATGTTCACAAAACCAGTAGAGAAGTTATGTTGGTGTGTAGCTTGTCTTGGTTTGAAAAAAAGATGAGAAATAGTCTTGGGAAAAGTATTTGTAAATTTTGTTGTCAATGTGGAGATTTTTAAATGACAACTAAACTAATGTGTTTATGGGATATTTCTCATTACGGATGTTTACGAGAAGTTTCTCATAACGGGTATAACCGGTAACGGTTTACTCATGTAACTAAATTCATGAAGTATATAGTGCATGGTTTGGATGCACGATGTAGAGAGTTGTCAATGAAGCTGAAACTCGTCTTGTAATCTCTCCTTCTTCATTAATGAGCTTCAATACTTTTCCCATGGATGTTTCCTCTTTTGGGGTTTTACCACATGAAATGCTAGTGTTAAATGATGTTATTCATTGTGTGATTATGCAAATGTTTCTTTGAAATTTAACAACAATTCCACTAGTCTTTCCATTCGAACTGAAAAGTTTTCATGTGACCAATGGACACAAGGAACAAGTGTGTTATCCATGAAACTCAAGTGACAAGGGTGAGGATCCCATGTCCTAAAATGTTGCTCCAAAAGAGAGTAATTTGTATCAAAATCAATCATGTTAATGTTTCCCTCAAATAATGAGGTATCATGGTCTCTATGGAACTCAAAAGGTACTCCCCTCTTCATCCAATGGTTCAACTTTCTGCCATTGATCCAAGGGTGCAAAACTCCATCAATTGACCCACACATTGAAGTTAATTGTAGATATGATGCCTTCTTGTCAAAAGTGGCTTCACACACATGCCTTCTCTGCTGCTTGTAAATCGTAGAAAAATAAGCAATATTAAAAACAAATTTCTTGCAACAAGACATAAAACTTTTACCTTCCAGATTTTTCTCTTTAGTGATTCCTCTATCCAACCATCTAGTGGATGAATCAGAGATATTGCTTATTGAATTATATGATCTATAATAATCCATATCTTCTGCAATAGGATCTATCTCCCATGGGGACAAATCATGATCCCCCTGTTGTACATGTGACACAAACCAAGAAAACATTCTTCACCCACTGTTCATTCCCCATTGGTGTTGTTGAATCTAGGACATGTGGGGAAGAACTGTGAACCTTCTTTGCATTTCTGCAATGTTCAATAATCAGACTTATGGCTACAAATTTTTCATTATTGGCTGGACCAAATTGGGTTCTCTCATCCCAGGCATATGTGTTAGACAACCCTTCACCGGTGCCAGCAATTCTAGTACATCTTTTATCCTCTATTCCTTTGATATTTTTATCTACCCAATCCATGAATAGATTATCATATTTTCTTGTTGATTCACTTGGAATGTCCTTAGCCATATTTCCCATAGCTAATAACTCCTCTATTCCATTCTGCATACCAACAAGTGCTTGGCCAAAATAATATTCATCAGGGATCTTCACAAACATATGCAAATGTACTCCTCGATCATGGTTGTCCTCCACATGAGGTCCCTCCATTATACCCAAAACATTTCCTTCCATACAACATGAAATGTGTGACACCTTCAAATCTGTTTTAAGTTGACATATCTGCAACTTTGACTCTTGAAGGAATCTTTGTGTTCTCTTCAATAAGTCATTAGTGATATCCAAATTATTAGTGAGCCTTTCTAATTCTTATTCTTCCTTCTTGACTGCACAGTGATACATTTCATCCATTATGAGGAGATGATCTATGTCAGACAGTAGGTTCATATATCTCTCCTTCATCTTTTCCATGCCTTCTTTCAGTGCTATGCACTCCTCCAGAAAGGCTTCTCCTTCCATCTCTCTTCTCCTTCCATCTCTCCTCCAAAATCTTTCCAACAACATTTGGACACCAAGCCATTGATGTCAACAAGGTTGTTCAGGGCTGCCATAAGCTTCCCTGTGTCCTCCTTTAGTATCCACTCAAATGATGTGGGTCACAAATAAGATCCTCCACCAAGTTTTCTTCTTCTAATATTTGACATATAGGACCATTTTTCTTGTGGAATGGATCCACAACACAAAACTCATTCTCAACATACAAGTGAGCCTTTGTATTTTTTGCAAAATCACTTCCATGATGTGAAGTGGAGGGTATCTCTAAAGGCTAGAATGACATGTGATCTGTACAAAAATAAGAAAGCATATCATGCCTTGGAATTTAAGCTTCATCATGCTACAAGAGAGTCCAAAATTATGAACTGTGCCCATCCCTTTGCATCATATTTTTCTCCTTCAAATTTCCTAGTTCACATCTAGCTGGTGGGTGCTTGTCTTCCACTTCCTTATGGAATTCGGATAATGAATTCAGATATGATCCAAAATGTCCCTTATCACCATTGAAAACATCACATTGCTTTGCAATGATTTTTTGTTCACCAACACAGAGACCAGGAGTAAATTCATCTCTCTCACAATTGTCCTTCATCTTGTAGTCCTTAGATGCAAGTGCAGTCTTTCCATCCTCCCATGGATCAGATGGTTACAGGTGTACATGGCTTCTAAAAAATCAGAACTTTTATCATTCATGTTATTCATCTTATCCTCTTTCTGTACAGATACTTTGGTGGCCTGCTCCTACACCAAATTTTCTGGTTCACACCTAAGCAGTGTGGCCTTATT
Source organism: Pseudotsuga menziesii (assembly GCA_001517045.1). Taxonomy (NCBI): domain Eukaryota; kingdom Viridiplantae; phylum Streptophyta; class Pinopsida; order Pinales; family Pinaceae; genus Pseudotsuga; species Pseudotsuga menziesii. Next base: position 909,784 of record LPNX010178901.1, on the reverse strand, counting down.
TTCTTCTTCATTCACTGGCTCAGGAGGTGACTGCAAATCTAATTGGTGTACTTCTTTTGGATTTGATCCAAAATATGTATCACCACCCATACATGAGACAAAGACTTGAGAAGTGATCCGGATATCACCCACCAAGAAACTTGAAGTGCATTCCTCTTCAACTTTTTGTCTTATGCAACCACATTGTGGTGATTTGCACTTCACTTCATGGATATCTGCCTCTTCCTCATTTCTATTCTCCTCCAAGCAAATTGAGAATTTTTCATATTTAGTGGTACTCATGTCACAATATTCAGAATCTCTATTTGAAGAAAAACCAAACAATCTCTTAAATATTGAATATGCAGATGGCTTTGAGGAATCTTCACCTTTGGTTCCTTCTTCTTCTTCTTTTCTCAGAGAGGTTGAACAACTCGGTTCCTTTCTAGATGGCTTGCTGATATTGAAAGAATTATCATAATCATGCTTGGGCCAGAATCCATACTTGAAATAAATATAATATCCAAAAGAAAGGTTTGCACAAATATTCCTACCCAAAGCTAGATAGTGCTCATAGCAGTGAGGCATGTTCTCACATGCTTCAATGATCTCTGTCAAGTTTTTCTTAATAATTAGAGAATCAGATCTGATATCTTCCCCATATGATGTCTAATAGTCTTCATCATATTCATGTTTTAGTATGTCTCCATCAACATAGAGGATTTCTTCTTCTTCATATCTTCTGTAGTATTCTTCATACTGCTCATCATAGGCATCCTCATAGTATGACATGGCTACAAATTTCTTCACTGAGAGATTTCTTTCCACATGATGATACAAGGAAAGAGCTCTGATACCACTGTAATATACCTCATCTGATATCAGATCAGAATATTAACTTTTTGCAAATTAGCTTAATGTTTTAAAATAAAACTTGCAAACAACCAGTCAACTTTTGGAAGCTAAGCGGATAAGGGAAAAATGACTGATACTTTTGGTCACAAGGAAGCGGACAGAGGGAAGAAATCAAGGAAAGAATAGGACTGATAGAGTGTCTTCCCTAACACATTTATATTAGGTACCATTGAGGTTTCGTAGTTCGCTTTGCAGAAACCTCCTTCCATGCTGTTGGGTCACCTAACCGTGAAACTAGGAAGCACTTTTCTCATATCCACAACCAGAGGCTTTGGAAAAATGATTTGGATTGGTAATAAAGTTATAAAACATGTATATAAATTTATATTCATGTTTTAAACAATTATGGACAGTCACAAGGAATATTAAGGGTTACTCAACATATATAGACTAGTATGGGTGAGGTAATTAAATGGACAATGGATATGGGTGTTTCTGAGATTATAGAGGTTAAATATAATTTAATAACAGTAATTAAAAAATAATATATCATTCCATAAAGTTACAAAGAGATATGAGCAAGTATTATAACATAACTAGTAAAATGACAATTAAGGACTGCTCATCTAGCTTGATGTTTGGACTCCCAAACAATACTCAAATGCAGTAGAATTTATGAAAAATAGGTTGGATAATATCATGCAATATATTATGCAACTCCAAGAATTGGAATGACTTCATTTGTACTTTAACACATTGACTTATGAATCATTCATTGAAAGCTAGTCAAATTCTAGCTAAATCTAGAAGGGGTGCATAAATTGGAGAAGAAATCAGAGTTATGTAATTTGTATTGAAGTAAATGATATAATAAAATTACATAATCTGTTATTACATCATAAATAGGCAAATATTTCTATCAGAGGATCATGATAGAAGAATCTCTCCTCTTGCATATAGGAAACTAGTTGTAGAATAGAAGAAGGAGGGAGGATTTGATCTTTGAACTTGGTGATGATGATTCTGAACTTTATATTAGACATGATAAGCTTCAATAATATTTTATTACATCAGAAGGCCTAAATAAATCTCAAATAACCATGGAAAAATCTATCTTCTTCTACACCAAAAACTAGCTCTAGAAATCCACAAGAAGCTTGGAGATTCAATCTCTGGAATGGATGATGATTTTTCTGATCTTAAAATTCAAATTTATCAGCTATAGGGCCTGAAAATAAAATCAATTAAAATGGATGAATGCCATTATTCTCTCATAGAAATCTGGGGCACATCTCCCATGCTTGACCGGGGGCACATCTCCCAATTCTCAAATACACAAATGGATTCATAAAATTTCTCAAACTAGCAAAAGATGTGAAAGAGAGTTGGAATACTTATTTTATAGAATTAATGTTGACCTGTTGAGCAAATTACTTGGCTTGGTAACTTGTGAGAATAGGTCACCCATGAGTGGACATACTTTCCTTTCTTTGCTTTGCTTTGAATTTCCTTCTTTTTCCCCTTTTTCTTCTTTTCTAAACTTTCATGCTATTCATACTTTCCTTCTTTTCCTATTTTATCGTGCTTTCTGGATTTATGCTACTTTTCCTGAAATATTCTCTTTTCTCATTCTTGGCATCATTTTTGGACTCGAGTGCTTACTTGAATTCTACTCCAAGTAATTCCTTGAACCTTATCCACTAATTCGAATTGGTGGGCAAATTTCTCCATTTATTCAGCGTAACAAATAAAAATATTAATTGCACCAATAATATTAAATGCTCCATAATTATTTATTCCAAGTGGGTAGCAACTATAGAAAAATTAAAATGCACACTCATAATTAATTAATTTCCTCATCGTAACCCCTCATTAATTATTTAGTTCAATCTGGCACTAGGATCCATGGGGTTCGGTCTGCTTTATGGTGTTGTCAAAATGGGAACATGACATTATACTAC
>LPNX010178901.1:699470-906752 GCA_001517045.1 Pseudotsuga menziesii | reverse complement strand
GGGGGGGGGGGGGGGGGGGGGGAGGGTTTATTTAGCAAAAGCACCACAAAACAAAACTGCCCCCAAAAGGGTATTTTTTTGTAGTGTGATTATTGACGGCCTTGATTGTTGGGCACAAAACCTTTCCAAAATAGTGAACACTTACTCAAAGAAACCCTACAACAGTCATCAAATTTGATGTCACCCCCCTCTTCAAGATGAGTGTGATTAATATCACACATGGACACCCATGCAAAATGGGGGATGACAGACATATCCCTTCCTAATTTTAGACCTATTCGTTTTTAGTTGGAATGCATGCCATGGGGTGTCTGACACTTATGTTTTTCTAGAGGTGACCCATAACAAGCTCATTTGTTCTCTTTCCTTAGCCTAAATCACCATGCATGCAACCTTTTGTTGAAAAGAACATTCGTAGAACATTCCGTAGCCTAATACAAAAAAATAGAAATTGGTCGAGGTGAAGAGAGATTTACAGAACAACAATTGAATTTGAAGAATTTGAAACCTTATTTTGTTTGGATTACCAAATTTTGGAAATTGTTATCAACCAACGAAAATCACATAAAGTAGTTTGCTGCAATTGAAAACATTTCATAAGACTAATAAATTTCATAGCTAGGACAACTAAATAAGGAAATGCAAAGGGAAATTAAGGAAATAACATTCAATTGACTATGTAGTTGACATAAATGAAGTTTGTTAGAGTTTGTATAGTGAGGTAGTTACTTCCACATTGGGTGTGTCTTGCAATGTGTGAAGTGCCTACGTTATATCACTAGACATAATCGTAAAGGTGGCTAAGTTTGATCCTGCGCATGGTTTTATGTGTCACATAGTATTTGACCATGGTATTTGGATGTAATTGAAGATATAGAGTAAGAGGTCTTTGTCATTTCTATTAACCATGAGTCCATTGTTGGTATTATTATTAATCCTCCCTTTGACCAGATAAGTCTATTTGTTTATTTCCCTAGCTTAGGAGGTCTTCATCACTTCACCAGTGCATGAGGGACACATATAGTGGACATCTACCACTTACTGCGCCTATTTGCATGAATTTTGGTGCTCCAGGGATTAATCCCTATAATTTAGGAACCCACTCAGAGTGAGACCAATAGATTCCAACAATTGACTCCAATAGGTATTTAGTTATGTCTAGTTTTGCTTCGATCCCCATTAGTTAGATCACTCCTAGTGTCTCTAGCAGTAGTTTCCATGATTTAAGGGAAGTAGGGTGCCTTTGTTCACCTACCCTCTTCATTTAATTGGTTGTGAGATCCTTCAGTGATCCAGAGTTGCATTAGTGAGCTCTAGTGGTCATTTTCCCACACCGAGTTAGCCACCTGAGTCAGTCTAGGTTGGTAAATTCAACTGCCTCTTTAGGCATTCAAATTCTCCTATATGTACTACCATTGTATTACATATTATTTACTGAATATGTGTGGATTAATATTGATTAATGAATTATGATTATTATTCCAATTTTGGTCTCATGAGTGTTTTTATTCTTCAAGACTTATTGATTTGAGTTACTCAATCTGCTTCTCTCTCTTCTACAATTCTTCACTTGAATTTTGTAGGCTTGATGATCATATGCTTCATTGAATTTTACATCGTATCAGAGTTGGTATCAAGGCCAACAATGAACCTCATAAGCTTCCATTGATGCACCATAAGTAATTGGGTTCCACATAAATACTAGAATTATTTCCTTGCTCCCTATGGATTCTTTCCAAATATGTCTATCCAGGTGTTAAGAACCCATAGAAATTCCACATGTCTAAGTGGAGAGTGTTGGTCTAATTTGATTCAAATTGAATTGTTTTTGTAGGTACAATTTCAACAACAAAATTTGAAAATCTCAGCCAACTTTGAAGAGGTACCATGACCTCTACAAATCATATTATATGGTCTACCATAATTTGTTTGAAATCTCTTTCCATGATCTAAAATGGGTTTTTCGTGGAATTCAATTTGAGTCTATGGTTTGAGAGATATGTTCAATTGAATATCATAGGTTTGCAATAGTTCACATCTGTCCATACCCTCTATTTCGGCTTGATATTTCTCACTCCATGAGATGCAATAGGTCAATTTCCTTATATGATTTGAAATATCTCTTCAATATTTCAAATGGGTCTTTGACAAGATTTGATTTCCTTGACTGTAGAAGAAGTTGTGAATGAATTGGAAGCATGACATCAATCACATTTTTGAGTTTTTATTTAAGCTTACATACATGATTTGATTTACATGCACAACTTCTTGGATTCAAAGTTGTTCTTGAATTTGAAGAAGAAAATTGCAGAAACGTCTATTTGTACAACTTCAATATGGATTTGATATCAGTTCCTCCTTTATCACCATTCAATGATGCTGAGTGGAAATTGAAGATGGTTGCATATCTCAAGAGTCATGAGTTCTTTGATATGTCTATTGAAGCTATGTCAATGCTAGATTCTGATAATGAGAAGTCTATTTGATTCAATAATGGTGACAGAGCATATGGATCCATGTTTCTAGCCATTCGTCCAAGTATGCGCTATCTCATTGATGTTGTTGAATTCCCAAGTGAAATATGGTCTAGATTGAACATAGAATTTGGACAACAGACTGAAGAGATTAGCACAGAGCATCGAGAGGGAGTGTTTGAAATTTCCTTGCAAGATCCTCCAGTCTCCAGATACTTCTCTTGAAGATGAAGAAATAATAGAATCTTCAACTCATTAATTCGAATTTGTGAAGTCTCCTTGATGAGATTCCTTTTGCTACTGCTATAGATGTTTTTGAGAAATTTGATGTCTCATGTTTTCATGCAGTTTCTCTAGAAGAGGATATTTGAACCTCCATTTTTGAAAAATAATTCTCCTTCCATCCCACTCATTCATTCTCCAATGATTCTTCTAGCCTAAATTCTGTGCAAAGTTTTCCAGTGACTACTCAAGGAGCTGAAGAGAAATTTGATTCCTCTCTCTCCAATCTTGATGCTGGTGTATAAAGAAGTGATATTTTGGATGTTATGGAAGAAATATCATATTTTGGGAGTGATCCATTCTCTCTCAAAGATCCAGTTCTTCTAGTGAATTCCTTCTTGATCACTTGCACCAATACTCAGAGTTTTGTTGAAGAAGGAGAAAATTGTGCAATTACCATATGAATGGTGCACTTGGGACTTTTGTTCCTTATTCTTGGATATTATCTCACCTTATTTGGTTTGAAGTTAGAGTTTCAAGGCCTCTTAGTTATGATTGTAGCTAATCTCATCAGTTTTAATGTGAAAAACCAATCACCTTAAGTCTCTTTCAAATTTACTGTTGGGGATTCGATGTCAGTTTCTTCTTATGAGTTTGTTGATATTAAATTTTGTGAATCATTGGATATTTTGGAAGCTATATCAGATTATGGAGCTCAATAATTCTCTCTCCATGGTCCCATGCCTCCTCCCCCTTAATACTTGATCAAATGCTCATCTCCTCACAGTTCTAGAAAAGATGGAGATCTCTTGCATTCACTTAGATGCTTGATCCTCTCATTATGGATGAAGATTGCACTAAGACCCCGAAATCCTCTCATGACACAGAAATAATAGACATAGAACTAGAACAGAAAAACAATGATGACCTTGAACAGGGTGCTGTCACACAAGAACCAGCAGCCTTGAATGTTCTTGTCCAAGTGGCTGTCCAAGTGAGAGAAGAAGAACCAGGGACTAAAGGCACTCTAGAATTTAATGAAGAAATTTGTACTATGACCCTAGAATTATCTCAGGACACAGAGATACTGGAATTGGAATCACAACAACAGGGAGATGAAGAAATAAATCAGGATGTTGTCACACAAGAACCAACATCCTTGAAAATTGTAGTAGAGATTCCTGGGATGCAACAAGAGGACAACCCTAAAGTGGATGTCATTCCTGATATGGATTTGGGTGAAGATGAAAAAGTTCAATCACAACCCTCAGGTGATACTGAAATCCTTGAGGAACAACTGCATACTGAAGAAGACATCCAATCCTAGCAGCATGAGGAAAAAGAAGAACAGGGCTCTGTCACACAAAAACCAGCAGCCTCACATTCTCTGGCTGAAATAGCAGCTGATGATCAGATAAAGAATAAGACTAAAATTCAGGAGAAGTTGGTCCACAAGAACCAACATCCTCACAGTCAGCTGCCAAAGTTTCCAATGGAGAACCTCATAAAGAAGATGCTGTTACACAAGAACCAACATCTCCAGAAGTGGTGAATGTTGTTGCTAAAGAAATTCCAGGAGGGGTTGCTGTCACACAAGAACCAACACCCCCAGAAATAGCTTTAGATGTGAAATATTTCCAATGTGGCATATCAGGTGATAAGGTGTGGACTGAACCCCTTCCAAATTTTATTGACCTGGATTCTGACAAGGATGAGCATCTTGAAGATGAAGAAACTCTGCAACTCACAGGAGAAATCTCAATTTTGAGAATGGAGGTAAGAAAGTGGAGGAGCCAGGTGAAAGAATACCAAGAAGGGATGGTTTCCCTCACTGAGCATAAAAATACCATCAGGGGACTGAAGGAGAAATGGGTAGAAGAATGCATGACCTAGAGACTTCAAGAGGAAGAACTACAGAAAGAGCTAAGGGAGCTGAAAAAATTCCAGTCTATGCAGAAGGAAAAAGACCAGATGTATGCTCTTTCTCAAGAACTCCTGGGCACTAGGGTACCTTCCTCTTCTTACCCTGTCTTTTTATTTGAACAATTTATTTGGTTTAAGTTAAGGGCGGTGAAAGAAGGGAGATCATTTGAGATAACAAACTCAGTAAAATTCTTGGAAACATTTTTTAGAAGCAATTTTGAAGACCATAATTTACTGTGTGAACTGTATTTGCATGAGATGGCTTGTCCTTTGAACCGCCATTCAAATCCTATCCCTTTTTTAGGAGATGTTCAGTTGAGGGCTTTTGCTTCTTTTGTGAGCAATCATGATCAATGGGAAAGGTATTTTCAAACCTTTTCTCACAATGAAGGCTACTCTAATATGTGGGTCCGAAGTGAGGCTACTCTAATATGTGGGTCCGAAGTGAGCCTCAAAATCCTCATATTTTTCTTGCTCGACACCGGAGTTTGCTCACACGCCCTATCCAGACTTGGTATATAATGGAACTGCAGGAAGAAGTTATTTCTACCTGCATCAGCCAGATCTCCATACATCAACAAACAACTTTGGAAGGCAGTAAGCATAGGTGGCAGGTTTGCTCTCCTACCCTCAGGAACGGGGACCCCTATTATTTTAGAAAATTTGAACATGCACATTCCAAGGTTGAGGGTTATGTTGGATGTATCAGAGAGTGTGGGGCTAATTGGCTGGGCCTAAAATTTAAATTTCCCCTCATCTGGTGGCCAACAAAACCATACAGGATGGATTTCTCACTGACTAAGGTAGAGGAGCAGCAATGTTGGAGATATCGGGTTTCCCATAGGGGGTTCATAGAAAAAGAAGGGACATCTAAGTTCTGATACAACTTCTCTTCTCTCCATGAACAGAGCACAGTGCAAGATTTAGATTGGGAATAATGGAGGTTGTTGCATGAGGACATGCAACATGACAGTTGGGGGGAGATGTTGGGCCCAGAAATGGCCCCTTTTTTACCATCCTTATTCACCTCTTTTTTCCCTATCCTACCCCAATGAGTATGCCAAATAGATGTTTTTCCCTCACTCTGCTCTTCAAGACACCAAGGTATTATTGATTATTGTCTTATTTTATTAATACTTATGATTGTGGTAATTAAGGCTTTATATCTCTCAATATGCTAACATATGATGGTTAGAGACTGCAGGTATAGCGGGATGAACATGCTACGAAAAGGATGGGCATTCATCGCTCAAGTTGATTGCCATCCATCCTACCATTTCCCAAGGAATGTGGTCCTAGTATATTATTCCAGGAAAAGCTGTACAAATATAGCTGCAACAGAATGCGACAGATTTGGAGGTCAACAGTGCGCTGCTACTTGTGTATAGCTGGGATATGAGGATATCATTATTTCTGGGTCAATTAACAGTTTCCCTATATTTACTATCTTTTCATCCTACCATGGTTGTAACAGCTGTTGTAATTTAGGGCGCTTGAAGATCAGAGATGTTCATGGCTACCCAATAATAGGGATAGGATGTTATGATTTACATTGTATAAATATGGAGAACTATTTTGAGCCAGGGGTTGAACCCATAACCAATTCATTGTATTAGCTGTGACTGAGAGTTGTGTAATCGATATGCCTTTTTAATACAAGGAGTTACTTCAGATCTAAGGGTTTTAATGTGCGTTATATCCAGCATCTCTATGTGAAGGCTGGGCCCGCCTTCTCACAGGGATTGCTGAGTTAATTTAGGCATTTTAATTATTCTATCGTGTGATGTTATGCTAATTTTATTTCTTCATAGGAAGCTGTAATGGTTGTGGATTTATAGTGTGTTATTAATTTCATCTTTTGGAAATCTGTAGTGGCATGGTGTGACAATCGACTGGGTAGGTAATTATTCTTTATGCAAATTGCGTCGTAGCTATAACAACTCTGTTCATCCTTAGATATTTTAGATGTTGTTTCCATCAATCCTTGCAGTTTGTTCTTTGATTTTATGGTTGCAGAATTTCATTCCTGTACCTTGAGTTCATAGGATAGTTGAACTCAATTTCTGTACTCTGAATTCCTAGACTAGCACTCAATTCATGTCTTTTTGGATTTCTAGAATAATCAGATTAAGATAGTTGGGTTAATAATTAGATGATTTGGTAAACAGGATCTCATTTTCTACAAGAGTAATCTAGATGTGATTTCATGAGTCTTTCAATTCCTAGATCAAGAACAACAAAAGGTAATTGTGACTGTATTCTTTATAAGGTAAACTAGATTAAGTGGATTCTTGGGATGACAATAGCTGAATAGAGAATAGGATTGTTCATTTACAACAATTTAGTGTTTAAGCATATATTGTGCGTGTTATCCTTGAAATACAAGACGTCCCTGGGTTGACAATAAATATTGTGCACTCTGTATGTGAGCTGTAATTAACTTTCATATTGGGTGCCCAACAATGGGTTTGTTGGGATTATTATTAATCCTCCCTTTGACCACATAAGTCTATTTTTTTATTTCCCTAGCTTAGGAGGTATTCATCTCTCCACTAGTGTATGGGGGATAGATATAGTGGACATCTACCACTTACTGCACTTGTCTACATGAATTTTGGTGCTCCAGGGATAAATCCCTATAATTTAGGAACCTAATCAAAGTGCCACCAACAGTGTCCAACAATTGACTCCAGTGGATATTCAGTTATGTCTAGTTGTGATATGATCCCCATCAGTTAGATCACTCCCAGTGTCTCTAGCACTAGTTTCCATGATTCAAGGGAAGTAGGGTTCCTTTGTTCACCTACCCTCTTCAGTTAACTGTTTGTGAGCTCCTTCAATGATCTAGAGTTGCATTAGTGAGCTCTAGTGGTGATTTTCCCACACTGAGTTAGCTCCCGAGCCAGTCCAGGTTGGTAGATTCAACTACCTCTTTAGGCATTCAAATTGTCTTGTATGTACTACCATTGTATTACATATTATTTAAAGAATATGTGTGGATTAATATTGATTAATGGATTATGATTATTATTCCAATTATTGGTATCATGAGTGTTTTTATTCTTCATGAATTATTGATCTGAGTCAGTCAATCTGCTTCTCTCTATTCTACAATTCTTCATTTAATTTTTGCAATTCTGATGATCCTATGCTTCATTGAATTTTACATTAGTCTCATTCTAAGTCATAGAAAGAGAGAGCAAGGTGGCCAAAAGACAAAATGCCAAGCTAGATCATTTGTTGAGTGAATCCTTCAAGTGGTCGAGTTAGGGCTTGGTGTTTTCCTCTAGAGTTTGCAGAAGGGGTTTGAATTGGGCTAGTAGGAAGGATCAGAGAGTTAGTCTAGCAGATATGTTGTAATGTAATCAAATAAATCTGCAATAAGAATAATAACACACGTTTTTCTTGTTTTCCCAGAGGTAGAAGGGTTTCCACAGTAAAATACATGTCTTAATGTGTGTGACTATGTTATGTGTGTCCACTATGCATGTATTTACTTTCGTGTGTTATCAGTTTATTGTAGCAGTAATTAGTTTTGAAAATAGAAATGAGAATAAATGTTAATCAATATTTTGAATAAATTTTTCTTCAAAGTTATACTTCCCCTTATCTTGAAACAATAATATTTAAATATTTTGTTGGGTTGTAGATAGATTAATAAGTCAATATTGATGAAACTCCATAGTTTTCAACCATTTGATAAAGAAAATTCCATGATGCATTAAGCAAATAATGAAAGAGCACATATTTTCATATATAAGAACTGATAGTGAATTGCAAAAAAAATGATGATGAATTGCAAAGGAAATGAAAAACATAATAGAATCTCACCAAGACTTTGAACAACTTGGTGAAGGTCTTCTTGATAATGTTCTTCGTTGTATTCTTTAGGATGGAGTTGCCTCAATTCCTTAGAGTTGTTTTCACTTGGTATAGAAACATAAAAAAATTGAAGATAAACATGTATTTCTCAAAGAGCCAAATACATAAGCAAAGCCAAAACCATCATTCACCTGAAGCAACTCCTACTGTCTCATTTAAAGAGAGCCCTTGCTTTGAACTATGTTAGGACTTGACTCTATTGAAATATATGTACCTAAGTAGAGAAAATCAAATCAATATGTTATGCAGAAAGCAATCTCTGACCATAAACACCATAGTTTCACTCAAAAAACTCTCCAAGGGCATGCGATCCTCGACATACTCATACCTAGCATGCCTAGTAGTATGGAAAAATGCAAAACAAAAATCTTGTTTTTTTCAAGTATGGTATTCAGCACAATCAGTGAATACTCACCAATATTCACAAGCATAGAAAGTATTTACTACCCAGTACCCAATCAACATGAGAATGGAAAATACAGATCTAAGATCTTGACCAAATTCTATATGTGGCATATTCATAAGTACTCGTGTATGGTAATTATGTCACTAACAACCGGGGAACATAATTTCTTCTAATAATCCAAACTTTGTCACTAAATTTTGCCAACTACTAATTCTCTAATGTAACTTTAGGTGCACCTATTTCTATTTAATAAGTTGGTTAAGAAATAAAAAGGTGTTCTTCTAATACTATAATAGAACTCAATTGAATATCTATGACGATTAACTTGTTCAAACTTACCATGTCTATTAGGTGCAGGAAAACAGATTTGAATATAGCATCTCTTTAGCACTATTTTCAGATGAACAATCTTCCACATGATTATTTTCATATTTGGTAGATGGATTAGGGACATATGCACTTGTTCCATGGTCTATTATTTTTGAAAATCCCTTTTGTCTTCTTCTATTCCCTCGTAAATTCTGACCCAATGGAGGAAACGTGTCAAACTCTGTTTCCTAGATGGAATTATATGTACATAAAATCAAATAAACTCAAGAAAATTAGTTTTCATCTAAATTGATCAATGCAAAAAAAAATCTACAAATAACTTACTACACAAGTTTAAAGTATGCTCCATTGCCTTTGACCAATAAAAAATTATGAAACCCTACCTGTAATATTCCTAGGATGACTTTGCAAATCAGAGCACTGCAACATCTTCCTTTTTGGATTAATCTCATTGCTTGACATGTTAACAGAGACCATAGTCTCTACCACTCTTTTTTTAAGAGTGGAAACCTGTTTCACTTCCAATCTGTTATTTTCATCAATCAATGAACCTTTGTCGGTATGAGCAGATACTGTTGGAGGAGCTAGTTGGTGAGCTAACTAATTAGAGATTAGGTCGGTCACGTAAGGTCGTGTCAGTTGACCGAACCGATAGGTAGTTATATGTAACTATTTGTAAATCATATATATTAGGCTGTTGAGCTAGATGGGAACTCGGTTCAGTTATGTGTTTGTATGGACCCTCATGATATAATATAGTCTTTTATTCCATATCTATGTTCTTGTCTCTTGTGTCTGTTATGTCTGTATGACTCAATGTGTATTATTGGTAACCCTCTGTGATATGAGAGATTACAACATTGGTTTCATTGCCAGTAGTACATATCTGAGATGACTATAAGAAGATGATATCAGAACAAGAGATTAAGAACTGGTGGGAGTGTGAGATAGCAAATTATTTACAGAACTACGTGAGGAGAAATAGATTAACAATTGCTGAGTTGAAGGAGAAATTCTTCACTGAAACTCATGAGAAGTTCATAGAATCGGTACCCCAGCTTTTGAAAAAACCTCTGGATGAAAAAGCCGGAAGCAACTAAGGACCAAGAGTTACTAGAGAAACTAATTTGAGGGGGACAAACAAACCTGTCAGAGTGGTTTGAAAAGATCACAGACGAATTCTGCGAGGAGCAAGCCATAGAATAAAGACCTACAATAGAAACTATTCAGAAAAAATTCTATACAGACCTTACCGATCAGTTCCCGTGCTCCCTATTGACCCTACTATTCAAATTCCTGATAGAAAAAGGAGTGGGTCATATTGTAGAACCTCATTTGTCACTACACGAATCGCCATCAAATTCTAACTGGGCGGAGAAACAGAAAAAGTGGGAAAAATTCATTGCTGAAAGGGAGTGGGAATATTTCCTAAGCAAGTAAACAGAACTATCCGATCTTTATAAAGCGTTGGGTAGGCTATGGGGGGGTAGCTAGTCATATGTTGGGGTAAAGTGAATAGGATTCTAGTCAACTAAAAGGAGATACCATCACCAACAATGAAAAGTCAACCTAAAAAGGAAATCGAACGAACAGTGACACACAAAGGTACGACAGATTTACAGAAAGTAGAGAGAGAGAAGAGGCTAAAAAGAAGGGAAGAAAGAAGAGAATGGGATATACCACTGCAAAGAGGAATGAATACTAGGGTGACATACTAGGAAAGAAATCCACCAAAGTCTGGTCATGATCGACAGGAAGAAGGCATGGATGAAGAAGCATCACCCATGGAAGAAGACTTGTGGATAAAGTAGCGTGAAGCTCTCCAAATAGAAGTTCGCTAGGAGATAAGACCTTTGTCTCCAATGAATCCTAGTACCACGATGCAAGCCATTGTCGAAGAAGACCTAAGACTAAGATTTGGTGAGTTTGGTATATGGAGCCGACTAGACAACGAGGTAAATGATGATAATAATCTAGTGATTCATCGACCAAAGGAAGGAAACTAGGTCACGCTTCAGGTGTACCCTTCCAACAAAAGTATCCACTTACTTTACCCGACACATGAAGGAGCACCCATCCTGCCAAACATAGCTTTGGAAAATACAGAACAGTCAGACCTACAGACAAATCAGTGAAGTTGGACATTGATAGGAGAATTCGACCTGAACCGACTGCTTGTCGGAGAAGAAATGATAAACAAAATGACCGATGGTAATGAAAGTTCCATTGACAACAACTCTGCACAACGAGACAAGCAAAACATCCCACTACCCCCACCACCATCCCCACCACTGCCACTTCCTGGAGGAGATGGTGACAATGATTCTGACATGGGTCACGGATCGGCACATATCCCTCTATACGAGGGTGACAAAGATCCTAGATGACATTGGTTCATCTATGAGTCAACATGGGAGGCAAATCAGGTTATAGCTAAAGATCGACAGATGGCACAGTTCGCCAGTGCCTTGAGGAAAAGAGCACTGATGTGGTACATGAACTATATCGAGATAACTCCCCAAGCATCTAAAGCAGAAATTAAAGCACAATTCTTGTCTTTATTTAAACTCCAGACGCAAAACATCTGGCAACAAAAAATTGAAAACAACATCTCAAAATCCACCAGAGTCTGTCTGAGATTATGAAAAACGATGGAAAGACCTCCTCAGCCAACTAGATTATGTAATTGATGAACAACTATTAATTCAGTGGTTCCTTGCAGGTCTATCACCGAAAATTCAGCGACATATAAGTTTGGAGATGTTTAAAATGTACGAAGATGTGCTTACCAAAGCTCTGCAAGTGGAGATGGACAAATATTTCCCAGCATATCCCACGGATACTAGACAAGAAGAACAACTAGAAATCATGCAGAAATCATTGAAAGAGCTAAACCTCAAGAATTAGGATGTCTGGTATACAAAATGCTCAACAGCCGGACACGCTAAAGATAACTATCGACAAGACATAAGTCGACAGGACGTTCGATTTGTTTAGACAAAGTGCTTCTGCGACATCTGCCAAGAAAATGGAGAACACACAATGAAAGATTGCCTGTATAACATGAAAAATGGAAAAGCATCTTGGTGTGCCATTTTTGAAGTAAAAATTCATGCCACGGTCAACTACCACTTAAACTTAAAGAACTGACAAAACTACCAAGTAGTCTACCAGACAAACGCAGTTGCGTAGAACAACGATAACTACCAGCGAAGCAATGATCAAAACGAACTGAATAATCAAAGATATGAAGACCGTCAATATGAGCGTTGGTTCGACAACTGTCATGGAGGATATGGAGGTCGAGGTCGATTCTCTGGGAATCACGACAATCGACCATGTCATCCCATCTAGTGTTTCACATGCTATAAAGAAGGTCATCGAAATGCAGACTTCCCATGCAAGGAAAGAACCGATTTAAAATTTTGTACTAGCTATGGAGTCGGTGATCACTCACTAGAGGATTTCCCTACTATGCTTGATAAAATCAATAAAAGGAAAAATGTTAATGTCTTGTCATGCATTCAAAAACGTGATGTAATCAACACAAAGAATCTGCATATAGTAACCCGACAAGGAACAAAATTTGAGAGTGATAATCCATGCATAAGTAAAATAAAATAAAAGAACGATTATCCTAACCCATCTACACAAAAACAATTGTATAATGACCCAATGAATATATTTAAAAAATTTGATAGACAAGAAGA
Organism: Pseudotsuga menziesii; assembly: GCA_001517045.1. NCBI lineage: Eukaryota > Viridiplantae > Streptophyta > Pinopsida > Pinales > Pinaceae > Pseudotsuga > Pseudotsuga menziesii. Next base: position 893,805 of record LPNX010178901.1, on the reverse strand, counting down.
AGCTGATGATAGTTGACAAAGCACAGTTAAAAAATTAATACGTTTAGTACAAGATGATAACTCGGTATCTCAATTCATTGAATTATTGTATAATATGAAACACAACAATAATATAGAAAAAAAAATGTAGTCTAAACCAAAAGGACAAAAGTGATGTCGACCCACTTGTCGACCTAGAAATTGAAGGATACCATGTTCGACAAGTTGTACTTGACTTCGGCTCACAAGTAAATATTATGACTCATGACACTTGGGAACAATTGGGTAGAACTCGACTATATGATTTAGGAATATACCTCAAATTAGTCGACCAAGGTCTGATTGAACCTATTGGAGTTTTGAGAAATGTTGATACAACAATAAAAGGAATATCAACCAAAGTCGACTTTGAAATTATTGACCCTAAGGAAGGATCCATTTCCTTCCCAGCTTTAGTAGGTCGACCATGGGGAAGAAAAATGAAAGCATCAATGTCTTTAGATAAAGAAAGGATAAAACTAAGAGGGAATGGACAGAAAGTCATAGTACATATCCATCCATCCCAAGGAGAACCTTGGATAGAACCTATTGATGAAGAAATCGACATTCGACAATTATATCAAATACAAAATAATGAAGACTATACAGAACCCAATTTCTATGGCGAGCTTCACTTAGGCAATCAAGATTTAGTAGGATACAACTCAGATGCAGAATTATATGATTGGGAAGTCGAAAAATACGAGACACAAGAAAGAGGTTGCTGGATCATTCAAACAGTACAGAAGAAACAAGTCTAACAATGTTTCTTAGTTTCCATAATCCCAAAAATATTCGAAAAGAAAAGCAGGGAATACCCTACCTTAAAACCAACAAATGTAAGTATCAAACAAATCCCAAGATACATAGAAAGAGAATCACTAGTTATGCATATAGAACAAGTATCTAAAAACATTGGTGAACATGGCCGATTAAAAATCTTAGTAGAAACCTTCATAGGACAAGCTTCTAGATGGTGGGATACCCATCAATCAAGATTGCAGACATGGACAACAGCTTCGACTTAATTTGTAGAAAGATACGGAGGAAAGAGGCTAACCAAACAAGCACAAATACCTATGTTCATCCAAGGGCAGGACCCAGAAGAACACATAAGAACATTCGAAAAAGAGTGGAAAAGACTTGGGTATAAAGATGAACGTACATGGCCACACCTGTTTCCATCGACGCAATCTGACTTACCAAACAAATGGTACAAAATAGAAGAAGCACGGGGTGAAACATTTCAATGGCACGAGCTTAGAGAGAACTTCATCAAAGACTTCAACTTTATACCACAAAAACCAAGAACTATAGCAACCATTAAGTCGACTTTTGTAAGAAATCCTGACACCTCTTCTGAAATTGTGCAAGTCATGCCACATCAATTATACCCCCAGATAACCCCCAGCCACCACTAGCCAATGAACCAGTTGGAGGTATGGAAGAAGATAACCAGGCCGACATGGCAACAATCAATAAGGTAATCGACAACTTGTCCTCAAATGACGTTGATGACCCACCACCAGAAGTCGACAATCCATTATTGTTTAACAATATCCCCACTACACCAATTACACCCGAACATTCACCATTTCCACCACCACTTCCCAATCCAGAACCTCTAACAAACCCTGAACCAGCTATACCAAATCCTCCAGATACACATCCAACTACAAAGGTCACCCAAGAAAGTCAACCAGAAGTTCCACCAACCGTTACAGATTAGAAACCAGAAAACCAACCACAGTAGAATCCACCACTTGCAGATGCACAGGCACAACATCATACAGAATAGCATAAACAGAAGATAAAAAGAGACAGAAAGAAGAAGGAACACCATAAAGAATCACAGTCAACAATGGTCCACATTAGCCAAATGGGATCGACTACTGCAGTCGAAACAACAAAACTAAGAGATGAAGAGTTGGGACAACTCTTAGAAACTCTAGCCACCAAGGAAAAAACAAGAAGCCAGATCAGACGATAGCAGGTCGATGACATTAAGAATGAACAAGTCGGATTCCTGACAAAATGCAGAAAATTAGCGCAAACTATAATACCAGGGCCGATGGAAGCCGGAACCGATAAGCCACTAGAAAAAGCATATCAAATATTTGAGAGTTTGGTGGTGACCCTACAAGTACACATACAAATACAAAAGAAGATAAAAAAGAAGAGACATCCAGATTATTAATGCAACAGTACACAACATTCTCATAAGCTTACAAAGTGCTGCAAGACCACTTGGAAGAATCTGCCATTACAGAAGAGGTAGTCCGTGACTGGCCTACTTATTACAGACAAGTATTTCAGCAGACTGGACAGACTCGAGAATAGATTCAAGCATTGGAAAGAAAAAAAGGCACCGAAGAAGTAATGAGAAACCAAATACAAGATCAAGTCATACTAGAGACAACCAAACTATAGAGACTAGAAAGACAAGCACACTAGTGGGTACAGCAAACACTCCCAAGCCTAGAGAAACTAGATACAATATGCCCACATATGAAAAGATTACTAGAAGCAACAGAAGAAAAAGATCAATTCTTGGGACCCGACATGGAAAGTATAGCAGACCTGGCCATCCAGGAGAAGATGTTGACTTTATCAAGCATCACAACATTGGCCATTGACATCCAGAAAGTACTACAAAGTTGGACATAATTTCAACATCAACCAGCCGTTACTGTGAAAGCAATCGTTGAAGTATGCATACAAAAATGACCAACCATCTGACTACATAGCCCATGAAAACAAACAATAAAGTAACTATCTCAAACAGTACAAATTTTGAGTACCTCCCCTATTTATTCGAGACGAAGAAAGATTTTGTTCCTAGGGGACATGTTGGAGGAGCTAGTCGGTGAGCCGACTAGTCGAATATCTGACCAATTAGAGATTAGGTCGGCCACGTAAGGTCGTGTCAGTTGATCGAAATGACAGGTAGTTATATGTAACTATTTGTAAATCATATATATTAGGCTGTTGAGCTAGATGGGAACTCGGTTTAGTTCTATGTTTGTATGGACCCTCATGATATAATATAATCTGTTATTCCATATCTATGTTCTTGTCTCTTGTGTCTGTTATTTCTGTATGATTCAATGTGTATTATTGGTAACCCTCTGTGATCTGAGAGATTACAACAGATACCTTCACTTCCTGATGATTTTGTGGACCAAAGTAACCACCATAATATCTTTCTTTTCCAGTATTTTCATGCTTATATTGGTCTCTGGAATATCTTTTAGCATCCTCCAGCTGAAAAGTTATATTTTCAAGAGGCACTGGTATTTCTTTGGGGTAACTGCCAACATAGGTCAATTTTTTCCCTGATATAATGGTCTTAGTGTTAAGAAAGGTTGCATTCTTGGAATTATTTGTCCACTCATTCAGAGGATTTCTTTCCTCAAGTACATCAAGACGAGATTCATACTTAATTTTTTATTTGGACACTTTCTCTTTAGAGTTATACCACTGGATTTCTTATTCTAAATGTCTTTTACTAATTTTAGTTAGGTGTTTGGCCTCCTCTTTAATTCTTCTCTGCAAATCCAAAGTTTCCTCAAGCCTTTTCTCCTCAAATGCAAGTTCAACCTACCCTTTTAGTCCATCTTCTTGATGTCTCTTTAGCTCTTATGTTATTATGCATTTGGAGATCTCACTTTTATCTTGACCATCTTCCATAACACTGCTAAAAAAGAACATATAAAAATCTATAGCAATCCCAAGAGATATAGAAAAAACAGGAAAACTCATATGGACAAATGTAAAGAAAACAAGTAAGTGCATCACAAAAAATATCCAAATTAAAAAAAATGATTGGCAAGGATTTTATGTAAAAATGAAAAAAAAATACAAGAAATTAATCATGCTACAATAGGATTGGTCGATGTACATCTCGCCACCTCATACATACTATGAACTAAGACAACATCCAAAAATAGGTGCAACACCAAATCCATCTAGAACACGACCATAGGAAGTAGGAACAATAGAATCTTCCCACAAAGTGGTAAATTGTCCTCTATAAGGGTGGCCTATGGGGTGGTAAATTATTCTCTAAGAAGGTGTCCTCACCCTCATACCTTAAGTGAGCCCTATGTCCATATCATATTGGAAATTGTCCTCTGTAAACCTGGCTTATGGGTTATGGTCAAATCTTCTCTATGAACTTGGCATTCTCTTTAGAGGAAGGACAGTTGGGGTGATAAATTATCCTCTAAGAAGGTGTCCTTATGTATATCGGTAACTAAAATGCTGACTCTAAGAAAGAAAATTCCCCTCTCTAGAGATGGTATATTCCCTTGGGTTCAATATTTAACACATGGTTTATGGTAGTTCCTTCAAGTTCTTATAATTCCTAGTTGTGTTGATCGTATATAGTCAAGGTTAATTTCGTAGTGAATAACAGTAAGGTATGTCCATTAGTCTATGGATGGAACAGAGTTGAATGCTCCAACTTCGTATTCATTATTTCCCATAGAGTTTTCCAAAAAATACCTAGAAACCTTGCATATTGATCAAACACAATGAAATAAGGAAATCCAAAAGGTACCCACACAATAGATAAAAAATTAAATTTGTTTCATGACCCGGTCTTTCTACACGGCATAAGCACACACATTTTTTGAATCGGTCCACAACCATGAACAAGTAGTCGTGACCTCCCCTAGATATTGGTAAACCTCCTACATATTACACAGAGGTGTTTTTCCATGGTCGAGTAGGAACTAGTAACGACATTGACAACCCGGGTTTATAGTTGCTTGGTTTGCTAGTGCTACAAATAATATAACCTCTTATGTACTTGGAAACATGTGCTTGCATATTTTGCCAATACACATACCTCTATAAATTCTCCATCGTCTTCCCAACTCTGAAATATCCCGCCACTTTAGAAGGATGAGCTTCTGTTATAAACCGAATCCTTCTCTCTTGTGTTATACACAACTTGTCTAATTTGTAAAGTTCCCCACCTTGATCATGATATTCTTATTTTAAATAAGTAACCGCTCCCTGCATCAGTCGTTAAAATAACTCTCCAATATTTGCATCCTTCACGTATTCCTCTCTCAATACTTCATGGTTGTTGGTGCAAGCTACATTATCGTCCCTAAAATTGCAATTTGATACAGGGGTGGTCTAGACAACAAATCTTCCACTTTGTTTGTAGTTCCCTCATTGTACTTTATTACTAGATGGAATTGTTGTATAAATCCCATCCAAGTGTAAGGATTTTCTTGCTATAAATTAGTCTATTTTTTCTAATATTGAAGTGGCTGGTGGTTGATGTGAATCACGACCCATTTTCCTAAGAGAGTGTTTTCATTTATTCACTGCTTGTATAAGGGAATAGAGTTCTTTATCATAGGTGGGGTAATTTCACACTGCTCCATGAAACAAATCAGAATGATAACATACGGGTATTCCTCCTCCTTGCATTAGAATTAATCCCATGGCCCACCTAAATCATTCATCTCGATCTCGAAGTGTTGTTGCACACTAGGCATGGGAAAAACTAGTACTTTACTTATTATCCCTTTCATGTCTTAAAAATATCTTTGTTGTTGTTGTCCCCTACGAAAACTCTTCCTTTTTGTTTTCACAACATGAAGTGGTGTATCTATTGCTGAAAATGAATAATTTTTTTTGTTGCTAATAAAGTGTTTCTCCCATGAAACTTATTACCATTCAATAACATTCTACCCTCTTCTACAATGTATCCTAAATAAGAAAAATATAGAGAGAGATAAGCAAAAATGAGAGAGAAAAAGAGAATATTACAATATTTTTATGATAACTTTTGATACCAAAGTTAGATTGGGGTGCTCTTGGTACTGTTGGAAATGTCTCGTCAAGGGATACAAATTTTGAGTTTTGAGCTTCATGATATTTCTCACGGTTTGGACGGGGAGTGCATTTTTGTAAATATGGGCATGAGGAATATCCAAAAGCATCTTTTCAAAGATTCTTTATGAAAAGCATATTTTAACGCATCTTTGAGAAGATTCTTTAAATTAGATACCTTATGTTTGATTAGTAACTTTATTCATGGATGAAATGAATGTTAGTTGACATATTGTAGTGGATGTATTACTCTTATGAAATATTGAATAGGAAAGCATAAAGTTTTGACATAACCTTTTAAGGTGGAATAATATTTACAAGTGGTTTAAAAGATAGCAAAAGCAAAAAATTTACCCCATTTTCTCATAAGTACATCGAGGAAGTTGGGTTTGTTACAAATAGTATCAGAGGAGGTTGTCAACCCTCAGACCTAATGGACTCATCGACATATAGGTATGTTGTGAACTATGTGATTTGAATACAAGATTTTACGATTACTTATTGGCATGCAAGTTATAAAAGGAATATTGTTTTAATGTTAAGATTATCAAAGTACATGAATTAGTTCGCTTAGAATTATTTTCAATGCATGAAGTTAGTTGCATAAAATGAAATACATGAAAGGTGATATGTTTGATTTATTTAAATGGTAAAGATTGGTGAATGAGAAATTGAATACATTATCATGCTAACAATAGCTTAATTTGACGTACATATGCAAGACATACTTATGTTATTTTACTGATGAGTAAAGTGCAACTCTATGTACCACTATTGAAAATTTTGCTAGAATAGTTTAGTGCATAGTGAGTCTATTTATGATAAATAATTAATGGATACATGATGTAGTTAAACTAGTAATTGTTTAAACAGTTTCATAGGTAATTAAGGTTACGACAAGTAAGGTAAAAATTATGATTAGAAAATTGAAAGAGAAAATTAATGAGTAACATATGCAAGTAGAAGTAACTAATACATAACTGTCAACATGACAAGTTAGACTATAAGGACATGACCTTGATTTCATGTAGATTATGTATGATAGTTGCACAATGATTGTGCATAAATATAGACATTGTTATGTCTAGATTATACATTCTGTAAAATATTGGTTTTTAAATGCATCAAGGAAGAAACTTGTTGATAGTTAGTTTTTACGCTTGTTTAAAATTACATTGAGAAAAGAGAACCTGATGTGAATAACCTTTGCAAAAAGTTGTTAGTATAATGTACGGGTACATTTGTTAATAAGAAGCTTCACCAACTAAAGAAAAGGTAATGAAAATTGGTAATGACAATTCAATCCTGTATAAAGTAAGGAATAGTTTTGCTTAAGGTGCAAGGAAAATAAAAGTAGATATGACTAAACTGTCAATAAAATAATGCATTGATAATTTACAAAAGTACATATTGTTGCATCAAGCTGATTTGATGATCATCCAAATAGTAACTTGTTAGTATATAGTTTACTTTATGAGAATACGATGTAACGTATTTATGACAATAAATTGTGAGCAAAGAATGTAGGTACACATGGTAGATGAGACAAGCAAGGACAAAAGATAAATCCCATGATGGAAAAAGGTAGCATCTACAATCAATGTGATTCATTGAATATTATGAAATGTTAGCAAGATGTTATCATCTGATTAAACAAAACACATTTTGGAAAAAACATAGTTTAGATAACTTGACATGCTGGGAATATACTTGTTAGAGGTTCTCAAAATTCTACTGAAAAATTTGAGTATAGTAAATATAAACTATTAGGAAATTTCATAGATATTAAAATTTTGATTTGAAGTGAAATTAATAATCTCTGGAACATTGAGTATGCTCAGTGATGATTATGATATTTCATTCATTCAATATTTATTTTTAAATGGTATTAAATATTTTCCATTATGATTGACAACGTCTTTAGATTATTGTAGAGACTAAACTATGGTAGTACCAATAAGACCATAACTAAAGAATTGAATATGAATATGAATATATGAAAACTACAAGAAAGAGAGAGACTAAGTGGATGAAGAGTTATAAAAATTTTGAGCTAATCACGAGAATGCCTTGGGTTGTAAGGCTCTTAAACTTAAAAGAAATTTGTCTACATTAAATAGAACCAATTAATGAAAATGAAATAGAAAATTGATTTGGGCTTGAGCTTGTTGGGCTTTAGAGCACCCAAAGTATTTAGTTTCATTATGCATAACTACAATATGTAATGTGACTTAGAAAATGAGACTTGGTTTTCAGAATAAACAAATTGAAATATTGAAATGGTTGAACACAAAATATTTATGAATTAAGTAGAGCTGCTATGGAGCACTCGGAAGAGGTGTTAGTCTATGAAATTTTTGATAAGTTATTACAGAGTTTCCAGTGAACACTCTTGTTAGGTGTTAGACTTTGTTGAACGCTCTATGATATTAAGTCCTAGGCCTAGGAAAAGAGCTACCACTGAGCACCCAGAGAAGGTGTTAGGCTCTTAAGCAGAACTGCCAGAGAGCACCGAGGTGAGGTGTTAGGTTTTGTAGTGATATTTTTGTGATGATTAATATTTTAGGATAAGAGATATGTGGGTTTTTAGATTCTATGTAGGAGATACGCCCGGGAGATGTAAAACAACGATGAAGGGTATCATCTTGGTATTAGATAAATAAATATATACAGGTTGAGGAGGCCTACATGTGAACTACTGGTTTCGTGAGGAGATGACCCTCATGTATATATGCATGCCAAAACTTCTAAAAGAAGATTTCATCCAAGTGTTGGAAGCATCAGTGATTTACAAAAGATATATGTGTGTGAATGTTATGTTTGGTACTTTATGCCTCATGATATGATAAAGTGTGGAATGTAAAGTTATATGTGTAGTGAACCCTTGTGTGATAAAAGGGTTGTTATTATATGCATTAGAATTGCTTTCAATTATTAAATGTTTTTTAATGTCCGGGAAAATTATAATTATGCACATGTCATGTTAGCATAATATGATTACTTATATTGTGAAACAAGTGTAAATTATTAAAGGTAATGTAGACAAGTACTACCATACCAAAGGTATGGATATAAAAATTGAATGTGACAATGTTATGTGTCAAAGGCTACAAATGCTTGGATGATTATGTTTTAGATCATGAAGTTTATATTATTATTATGATTAACATTTGTAGTGCAAATACATGAATATTATGTTATAGTCACAAGGTAAAACTTTCAATGAAAAGCTAAATTCTAAACGATTGTTAGAAAAATGAAAATGCATTAATGATTTTTCCATAGATTATGGATTTATATATATGTGTGTGTCATGAATAATTAACAATGTTGTAGATATATCTTGAAATCAAGACTAAGATCTAGAGGAATGTTATGAAAGTAGCAATAGTTTTTGTAAACATAAAATATTACTTATATTGAAAATTTATGTTTATACATATGTTTATGATAAACATTGAATACCTTGTAATGTTGTGTAGAACATGAGTTGTAAATGGAAGAGCATAAAAGATGGCAGAAACATGTAAAAGCAAGCATGGATAATTGAATATTTTCATGAAAGAATGAAGAAGGAATTTTGAAAGACTCCAACACTGAGGATGGTGTAATTTATGGGGGTGAGTATGTAACATCTCTGGTAAAATTATTAATTTCCATTTTTCGGTTAAGGTTGAACCAGCCAAAGGAAACAGTTAGGATAGGGAGCGGTTGTGCCTTAGAAACTAATTTTTCTGTGGGGAATATAGTTTTCATGCAGGGGATTTTTGAAGGGGGCAAATCCATATATATTTGTATTTTAGCAAAGGAATACCTCCATGGTGTTGAAAAAGAAACGAGTCAAGTTTGGAGTTGGAGAGGAGTACGTGACTTCCAAAATGGATTTGGTGATTAGACTGGGAGAAATTATTTCTTCTTACCCTGCTGTTGTGATGAATCGATGGAAAAATATAGGAAGAGAACAATGAAAATATGGGGAAAACCGACTCATTCTTCAAATGAAATCTAGTAAGAGAAGCTTTACATTTTATTTTTGTTTAAGTATATTAGAGGTTATAAGAAGAGAGATACAACTCTTCTCATTATATTTAATTACTATTAAGTTTGCTATGTGTGAGAAAGGGATGGATCCTTTTGGAAGGTTGGTTGATCCCTTGTTATTGAACTTATTGTCTCCTCTTAACTATGAATAGAGTCATAGAGAGTGCAAGCTCTCTTGAAAGCAATTTCATCCCAATCCTGTAATTTCCACGATCATCAATAATAAGAGAGACAACACTTTTCTTGATATTAAGTGTAGATGAGAAAGGGAGTTCTCCATATTGAGAGAATAAATCACTTTTTTGGGTTGTGGCTATAGATAATCTAGATGGTTGATTTCGTAGAGTCCTCCCTCTCTTGTTTAGGTTGCAAACTTTTAAAAGGGGGCCTCTACATGAGGAAACCGAAAAAATTGTTTAAATTGAAGAACAATTCTTGTTGAATGATGAGTGAAACCCTAGTCCTTTGTTTGCAATATTCTTATCGGAAGGAGTGGAACGTAAGCCTCCTTTATTCATTGAATTAAGCCTTCCCAGCTTCTTATTTCCTTGGATTTTTTTTATAGTCTTCATGGAAATAAACTCTACTGACGAGATCGATTCTCAGTCTCTCTCTCTCTTATAGATAATAAATATTCTTACCAGTTATTATTGTCAAATTTAGATCTTCTATAATGCATTTTGATTTAGTTTTGTCTTCCATTTTTTTAAAATGAGTGAAACTTGGCTGGCAAGGATGCAACCTTTATGGTTTCAGGATGATAAAAGCATAGACACAACCTTAACAGAAATCATTTATGTGAAACATTTTTACTTAATTAGAAAATACACAATTTTGAGATATAGGGTGCAATTATATTTGAATTTGATACATCCTCGGTTAGCAGACGCAATAAATTGTTGCAAATGCATGATTAATGATAAAGGTTGTGCTTATGTGTGAATTGTGTGTACGTAAAGTTAAGAGAGCGCATTCCATAGTATAATTTATTGATTTATTATCATTGGATTTCATTACTAAATACTAAGTCTGAGTGGAAACAACGATCTAGGGTATGATCCTTGGCTCAACTTGTTTTGTTATTAGTAACACAAAAAATACATTATGTATTGAAAATATGGAATTTGACCCAATAATGGTGTGGCCCCATAGTCTTAAGTTCTAGTTACATTAAATTAATAACATGTGTAGTTATATATTTGTTTAAAGAATTTAGAAGGTATCCCTTTAATGATTAAGATTTTAAATATATGACTAATGATTAAGATTATTTATTCTATTTAAGAGGTATAGGAAGCCAAATAAATTTGTAAAGGAAGAATTTTATAATCTTTACTTGGAGAGTTTAAGAGAAAAGAATGTGTATTTATTAGTCCATGATTAAAAAGGTAATCCTTGCAATAAGGCTATCGAAGTCTTGGAAATATTCTTTGTAAAAGAGACTAGAGGAAAAAGAAAGTAAATCGTAGCAGAGGAGCTGCAAAATTGTAACCTTCTTTGTTGGTTAAACTTAATAAAAAGATTAAAAACTTTGGTGGATGTAGCCCCTAGTTAGGGGTGAACCAAGTATATTGGTGTTATTCTTGTATCTATTACATATGTGTTTTTTTATGTATGTTGTTTCAAGTGATTTAAGTTATTGCTTTGCAACTTGGTCTTTCTAGAATAGACGATTTATTAAGATGTGGAAGGGTTGAGTTGATGAAATTTTTATTGTATAACATAATTATAAAATTTTACTTTGAAGGTTATAGAGGGGTGTTCATGTACTATAATACCGAAATTTAATGATAAAGCAATGAGCAGGTTCGATTAAAGTACCCTTCTAAAGGTTAAGTAATCTTATTTAAGTAAGGTGCATATTTGTAATTCCATCACTTGTTGGAATTTACATCATGAAAATATAATAATAACTAGCATATGTGGAAAGACATTTATAAAAGAATTAAAGTAGAGTTTATAAGTATTTATTGTGAAAAGGAAACTACTAATCTATGAGGTAAATTAGATCCCTTATGTTTGATTAGTAACTTTATTCATTTATGAAATGAATGTTAGTTGAAATAATGTAGTGGATGTATTATACTTATGAAAGATTGAATAGGAAAGAATAAAGTTTTGACATAACCTTTTAAGGTGGAATAATATTTACAAGTGGTTTAATATATAGAAAAAGTGAAAAATTTACCCCATTTTCTCATAAGTACATCAAGGAAGTTGGGTTTGTCACAAAAGGTATTAGAGCAGGTTGTCAACACTTGGACCTAATGGACTCATCACATATAGGTATGTTTTGAACAATGTGATATGAATATGAGATTTTACGATTACTTATTGGCATGAAAGCTATAAAAAGAATATTGTTTTAATGTTAATATCATTAAAGTACATGAACTAGTTTGCTTAGAATTATGTTCAATGCATGAAGTTAGTTGCATAAATTGAAATACATGAAAGGTGATACATTTGATTTCTTTAAAATGTAAATATTGGTGAATGAGAAAATGAATACATTAGCATGCTAACAATAGCCTAATTTGGTGTACCTATGCAAGACATACTTATGCTATTTTACTTATGAGTAAAGTGAAACTCTATGTATCGCTGTTGAAAATTTTGCTAGAACAATTTAGTGTAGAGTGAGTCTATTTATGATAAATAATTAATGGATACATGATGTAGTTAAACTAGTAATCGTTTAAACAGTTTCATAGGTAATTAAGGTTACAAAAACTAAGGTAAAAATTATGATTAGGAAATTGAAAGAGAAAATTAATGAGTAACATATCACTACAACAAAACGCTGTGATTAACATCTCTTTTAGCTTCCTTTTTAGCGTCCACTATCACTTTCAGTGTATTTTTCATCATTTTTTGGACAAAGTGGACGCTTTTACATGGGATGGCGCTTTTAATGGCGTTATTTGTGTCCATTTTTAAAAGTTGGAACTATTTTGGACACTAATTAGCATCCCAATTAGTGTCCCAATTATCGTCCCAAATAACGTCCCAATTAGCATCCCAATTAGCGTCCCAATTAGCATCCCAATTAGCGTCCATTTTTAAAAGTTGACACTATTTTGGACGCTTATTAGCATCCCAATTAACGTCCCAATTAGCGTCCCAATTAGCATCACAATTATCATCCCAACTAGCATCCAAGTTAACGTCCCAATTAGCGTCCAAAAAAACATCCCATATAACGCCAAGAATAGCCTCCAAAAAAACGTCTTGAATAACATAGCACCATATATTAATCCAAGGTTAGCGACAGGAATTGATCCATGAATTTCAGCAGGAAAAAAATCCAACATAGTTCTAAGTATAGAGCCAGGAATGGTGCCTAGAAAACATCCATCATAGTGCCAGGTATAGCACCTGGAATAATGCCAGAAATTTCGAAAGGAATCGCGCTAGGAATTGCACTAGGTTTAGAGCGAGGAATTGTGTTCAGAAAACGTACGACATAACGTCAGGTATATCAATTTCAATGTCAATGACCATGATTCATGTGATATTACTTTTGGATCTTGATTTATCATAGTGGCATGTAAATGATTGTAATCATGGCACGTAAAGGCGCCCTGCATGTTGACTATAACAAACATCATCTTTTCTCCATTCATGTGCTCCCTAACTGTTGTGTAAGTGCCAACATTACCTAGCCTTAATCACTATCTTTCTCTAATTTTATCACATTAGCATGCGCATGTTAAAAATACACTATTTTCACTGATCAAGCTCCCATATTTGAAGGGGATTTGCATGTGACTTTCTGACATACAACCACCAACTATAAGGTGCCCCTTTTGCAAGTGTATGATTCAACCTAAGGCAAAATCTACTACAAGAACTGCACCTTGAAGTGCCAGAGATCCACTAGAGCAACCAGGCCCTGCATATTACTTATTAGGCATATACTACAGGAATTGCACTCTGTATTTGATTGAGTTACCCTATTGAGTGCACTATAAAATATTGTGTAACCAGACCAATCTTTGAGGAAAAATTGTAGCATAGATATTTACTATTGTTTTTCTCTATGATTCAAATGAGCAAAAGTAATCTCGAGGTGTCTTTAAATTTCTTATTAAACTCTTTCTTATCATTGGTTGGACATTTATTGTCAACGGATCTACTAGACACCCATTCCTTTAGAACTATGCTATTGGGAGTGGGGAGCGGGGAGCGGGAGGGGAACAAAAAGTGAAATTTTCAAAAGCTCCCGTTTTGGGAGAGTTTTTTGTATAGTATATATTTTAATATATTTTGATGGATTTATATCTAAAAAACATGTAGGATGTTGAATTAGCTATATATTGCATGGATTAAACCATGTAACATCAATCATCTAGTAGTTACAACTTATAACATTATCATCAATTGATCAACCATAAAAACCTTTGTAGGAGTTTGGCAAAGAAGGGAGGTACCATAACATTGTCATCAAACGATCAACCTAGTATATGAGATTTTAGTATAGGAAAGGAAGGGAGCACCTTGGGAGAGTGCTCCCAAAAATAGGAGCTCGCTTCCAAAGGAAGTGAGCTTTAGGAGCAGAAGCGAGGGGGTGGGGGGTGATCCCACTCAACATAGCTCTAGAATACCTTTATGATCAAAATCAGTCATCTTCAGGACAATAGGAATAACCTGACATTCCTTAACATCAATGGGTGTGTTGCTCATTATTGTTTCATTGAAACTTTAGGTGTCTTTGTGTTGCAACATCCTATGGCCACTATGGTTGTAACCTTAGATTCTAGAGCATCTGAAGCTTTAGTGACCAAGGAATCTGTTGAAGTGTTTTATTCCTTTGATTTTATTTCATGATCAAGTGAAGTGTCCTCCAAAGAAGATAAATTTGTGTAAGTCAAAATACTAGGATCTAAATGTACTCCCTGAATTATAATATCTTTTCCATCCTTCATATTGCCTTTTCAAATCTCTGGCCAAACCATCTTGATAATTCGACACACTACCAAATTCTGTGACAAGCTCTTCTGCGGAACTGAATTTCTATCCCAAATAGGGTTTGAATCTAAAAAGTGGACCCCATGGATCTAAACTACTTATCTATTGCTTCAGGGACCACAATTATCATCAAATCATTCCCAACATTGCTTCACTGATGTCTCCACCAAGTGTTCCAGAAATGGTGATTGAAATCATCCTGAATTTGCCTTGATTTGATAAACAAGCCAACAACATGAACTATCAATTAAGATGATGTTACCACTCATTATGTCCTTACTGTCATCATTCTTTGTATGCCAGTTCCTCATGTACTGAAGATGAAATAATAAAATCTATACATCAATTCCTATATGTCATGCTAGGCTTGCATAATAGTGGTAACATTATATTTGTTGTAATGTCTCTTCATGTTTTCTGTTAGAGGTTTGTTACTGTCTCCTTACTGTTGTATTTACTACGCATATAGACTATGTATTTGTATCAACTTCATCAAAACATTCAATAGAAACCTCCTTGTAAGAGATGGTACCTCATTAGCAAAGTCTAGACATATACACACTGAAAAAATCTTAAATCTCATCAATCTAAATGAACACCTCATTAGCAAATACACATTGGGGAAAAATTTGTGTTAACAGGTCCATAGTTGGAGAAGAATTAATTATACTCACACTAGATGCTATGAAAGATAGCAAATAATGTGCCCATGTTATTGAAGAGATTGTTCACCCTTCAGAAAAATAAATCACCAAATATATTTTACTCAAAATCACTCTCACAAACTCATAAATGTAAATTGTTGTGATTTATGTGTTTTAGTCTTGAACCACAGGAAAACTCAAGTGGCAACTGTTCGTGATAACTCATTTGATTAGTCCCTTAAATTCCACTGTAGGTAATTCCTAACTGATGTTCAAACCTAGCATGCATACCTCAAAGACTAATCACCTTACCTAAAAGTAGGATAACCAGTTAACTAGTGCTCTGCTTTCTTAAATGAGGCTACAACTACTATTGTAACTAAGCCTTAAATGTATGTTCAGTTAACTAAAGGTGTGCAGCTCTGAATGCCTATGGTTTGTACTTTTCTATGTTTGGAATTACTTAGTTAAGATCACCCTGAATGGTTCCAACAAGATTATTGATATACTTATGTGCGTTTGAAGCCTCCTAGCTAAACTGACTTAACATAAATGAGTACATTTCATACATATTCCTTCAAACCACATTATGTTTAGCATCCCTTTATGGAGAAGTAGCCTTGTGCACACTTAATAAGGGTTATTTGGGTGTATCCATCCTTGGTTGAACTCTATTTGACCACATGGAGGATTAATACTAGACCAATCTATCTCTTTGGAGTGGTATCACATTTGAAAGATGATGATTGCAAAATAACCTTTGGTTTTCCATGGACCACCCTCTCTTATAGCACATATTTTGATGCATTCACACATGTTTTTCTTGAAATGTTGGCACATGTTTCTAGGGTGCATTCTTCTTGTTCTCGTGATTTGAATACCTTATTTCTAGGGTGCATTATTCTTGTGCTTATGTTTCTAGGGTGCATTCCCTCGTGCATTTATATACCTTATTTGTTAATAAAAAATTCTTCCTTGAATCAAGGAATCTGAGAAACCACTTAGCTAGAATTGTAGTCGCACGCCAGACCAGTAAACCACGTGATAAGGCCATCCTAAATGTTGGATGTAAGAATTATCTATCCAACAATAGGTAAAACTATCACCATAGTCACATGAAGTTTTGAATGGTTTCTCACTTTCTGGTTGAGTGTGGGTTTCCATGGAAAACAAAGGGAAAAGAAAAAATTACCCATATATTTAAGGGAAGTAGGAATTTAAAAAACAATAACGATGTCGATGATGAGTGAATGACTTGTTTGAATAAGAACCTAATAAAAATATGAAAACAAGGACCACTCAAGTGGACGTGAAAATAAGTTTGGATCGCATTTATATTTAGCTCCTAAGTTACAAACGCAGATCTTTTAGTATTTGTTCGCGCATTCTTTTCTTTCTTTCAGTCGAATCGCCAGAATGAAGGGGAGGAAAGGCTCAGATACCTTGGATTTTTCTAGGATGCTGCTCAAAAGGCCATGGCTCATATTTCTAGAGTCTACAAGTATGCCAGAGAGAAATCGAGGGCTTTAAAACAAGGGGTTTATGCCATCAAGGGAGTTGTTAAGATTTTTGTCATGCCCATCTACCAGAAGGTCGAGGGAAAGCCTTTCAAAATTCTACAATTCACAGAAAAAAAGTTGGGTAATGTGATCAATCAGCTTGATAGTTGTGCACCACAAACTATGAAATCAACGACTTGTGAAATTTATCGCGCGACAAAAAGGGCACCAAAAGTTTCCAGGTCCGTCGTAACCGATGTTGGACAAGTTGGAGTGGTGGAAAAGACCAAGGAAATGGAAAAGACTTCGTATTCCAAATAAGAACCCTCTGCCAAGAACTTGTATAACAAGTATGAACCTGTTGTAGAGAAATGGTGCATCTTGGTTTGGTACAAGATTCGTGGGTTTCCTTTTGTTCCCCAGCTTGTAGACTCCGCTTATTCTACCCAGTGTTTATTGTGTTGAGAAGTATAATTATGGGGTTCAGTATTTGTATGAGGTGGAGTACCAAGTAGCAGCCTACCTCCCTGTTGTACCTGTCGAGAAGATTAAAAGCACAATCTACAGGGAATTGGAAACGAAGGAAGACAAGCAGATCAAAATAAATCATGAAATTGAAGATAAAGGAGATACTTCTGAATCTCACTGATACGGTTATGTTTGATTTGTAGCGCTTCCTATTGTGAAGCCAAATTTTGAGGGATGTATTTGGAACTGAAGCTAATAGGTGCTGTAATTTATTTTGGTAATTTTTGACTATTCCATTGTGCATTGGCCAGTGATGCCTACGACTATTGTACAATGTCGGTGGTTTAATACTATACGTTCGAAATGTTGCAAATTTTTTCTAGGAAAAAAATATTTTCTTTCTTATTGATCGTTTCCACCCCTTACATCACTCTTTCCACAGGTATCATCAAGGTTTTGGAGTTTTTTACCTACAAAGGGATATTTTCCTCTCATCTACTGCCACTATCAGGTGACTTTTCATATTCATCCATTATTTTTTCCATCAAAATTCAGATACAATTTGTGGCTTGTGTTTTCCTAGGTACGAGTTTATTCATTATTCTAGTCAATATAGATTTGTCAAGTTTTCTATGAGGGCTTGTGATATTTTCTCAACTCACTACTTTTTCAGCTAGGGTTTGAGTGATCTGCCCAAGCCCTCTTTCTTCTATGGTTATTTTTTATGTATAGATATTAAATCTCTATGTTTAAATCAGGATTTCTGTAATTTTTGGTCAGATGCTTTTCTTGGGTAAGGGTTTATTCATTATTCTCGTCAATATAGATTTGTCAAGTTTTCTGTGCCTGGATTCCATCCTAACTACCTCAATATTGGCCTCATTGACCTAACCTAAGGACCGGTACCTGCTCTGAGCACCGTACCAGACCAGACATGAGAGTATTGACTCGACTATTGGTAGTTGGGACTCGTTCATTAATCAATGGGTTTAACCAACGTAACCTTCCGTGGGAAGAGACTTGGAATTTGACAAGCATTTTCCCGTTTGTGAACATTTTTCCATCAAATAGGGGTAAAAATTGACCAAATTCATTTTTTTAAACGTTTAAATCTTTGGTAGAACATTAAAATGATGGTTTAATTTTTCATAAAAACTTCATTATGCCTATATACAGTGTTGGAATCCAAAAGGTTCAAGTCCAGGACATCAATGGCCACTTGGCAGGCTTGCACGGTGGCACCATCCATGTGAAGTTTGCAATATTAAATGCCCATTACAAATTTCCATGGCCCAACCCATCTGTTAATGGATTATGGTAGTGAATGGCATTGAATGTCGCTATGTGAACAATGAATTCAACATTTTGGTATTTGGTGTATCTCCCATGGTATTTTTTGGGATAGGAGACAGGGGATGATCAAAAGGAACTTAAAGTGGAGTTTTTCAGCCCGGTTGAATATTGGACGAATGCATTGCCCATGGGAAATGGTCGTTTGGGAGGCATGGTGTGGGGTGGAGTCCAGTCCAATTTATTGCAGCTCAATGGTACATTTTATTGCTATTTATATCACTTCTGTTTTTTAGATTTCTCATTTGAAATTGCATATGAATGATTACTTTGTTTTTCCATTCTCCTAGTCATGGATTACTGTTGTTTCTTCCCCCCAAATGCAAAAGAAACAGGTGAAATTGAAATCAAAACCATTGGTGGGTGTCATTGGTGGTTTTTGTCATAAATTATTGTTGTTTATTCCCTGCCAAAAAGAAGACAAATACAGATGACATTGAAATAAAACCATTGTTAGGTGTTATTGGTGGTTTGTGTCGTAGGTTACTGTTGTCTATTTCCTCCCAAAAATCAAGAAAAAACAGATAACATTGATCAAAACCATTGGTGGGTGTCATTGGTGGCTTGTGGAATAGTGAAAGTTGATATCACACTCACCATCATTCGAATCTCTCTAAAGACATGCTTGTATTGTGTTTATGCCAGTGCTAGTAAAAGAGACTTGGATTGGGTATTGGTATAAGTTTGGGGCAAATTTGTCTGAAACCGAGACATGCTTTTATTTGTGTTTGTGCCAGTTCTAGTGAAATGTATTGGACCTTGGCATAAGTTTGGGGCGACTTTGCTTGAAACATCAAACAACTTCTTAGCTGAAAGAAGCTTGAGGAGTTGAATGTTGCAAACTAGGTTTTCTTATTAGCACTATTTTTCAGAATGGAAGTTAGAAATATCAGGAAAAAAAAATTGTGGTAGACACCTGAGGAAATATAAGCTAGATAGAGTCAACCATTGTTTAAACAACCAACAAAACATACTTAGAACTTACAACCAATTTTGAAGATAAAATCTCACATCTACTAGCTTGACTGTAATTTGTCTTCAGAAATGTTGATAGTATCAGCAAAGCCATTTCTGAAAGCAATTCCCTTGGGAATGACAAATCAAGGTATGAATGCATTTATATAACATGGTAGAATTCTCAATATTTCGGCCTTATCCAAAGTTAGAATTGATTAATGAAAAGAAATATTGGAGTGATTAATGAAAAGAAAGATTGGAATTTCTTTAAGAGTTTTTTCAAAATTATTTTCAGATAATTTAATTCTTGTAGAGCTATTTGTTTAATTTGCAAGTGGGGAAACTTGAACCTTGGTGGATGCATTCACCACCTAGAAGCCCCCTATGACTTCATTTAGTTTTTGAATTGGATTTCTATATCTGGATCATATTTTCTTATAAAGTAGTCTTGTCTTACTCAAACATGTCTACATTGCATTGAAAATGACAATAATTTTTAAACAATCCTTCATAAAAAATATGAACATACTATACATATGATTCATTTTCCAAGTATGGAATTCATAACTGCTGCTGGTATAGGATGGCATAGTTCATTCTCTATTACCTTGTCTTGCAATGGATTTTCTTTTAAGATTTTCGCACTATAGGATTTTTCCAGTCATCTATACAAGTCACCTGGTACTTGCCTTAATCTTGACATTCATATCAACCTACCTAGTACAAAAGTTTTCAAGGTAGAGAGGATAACTTACAAACCTGATCTCATCACATTTTTCATATTTACTACTTGAAACCCATTTGAAGCAAGGTATGATATGTGTGTCTCAACGATTATATATTTGTAATTTATATTTTATTCAGAAAAAAAAAAAAACTATTTGTTATTCGGAGATGGTATCGAAATTACATGCAACATGTGCATATTGCATTTGTAGAATTAATGGATATTTCATTTCTGCCCTTATAAAAAATAATTCTCAATCCTGCTCTTTTTTTCTTTCTTTCTTTTTTAAATCAACCCACCCCATTGGAAAGGTTCTACAATATATTTTTGTCTTTCTTCTTTTTAATCTCAATCCACCCACTCAACCCACTTTATTGGAAAAGGTTCTTCCACAATCCTCTTTTTTTTTAATTTCTTCCATAGTAAATAGCTGAATACTGGATGAACACATCTTGCTCTTGAGGTTTGTGAAATTGGTAGGAATTGTTGAAGTTCTTTATCCCAAACAAACAGTATGATGCAATTACACATTATAGGAGGTATGTATAGTGAAATGATGTCTTTCCTTACCATACTATAGTTACCAGCCAATACCAAGTGTTCACTTTCACCAACTAATGATTCACTTATTCTTTGTAACTCGTTATCATTTTTGTGAAGATTCCAACTCTAAGATAAATTATATCAGACCTTATTTTTCCAAATATTATTGTGGTGAATGTCTTTTAAATATGCAATACTTTCATTATATATATGGTGGATCTTTCTCTTGAGGTTTGTGAAATTGGTAAACATTGTTGAAGTTCTTTATCCCAGTTTGAAGCAAATACACATTATATGAGGCCTATATAGTGAATGGGTGTTTTTCCTTGCCATACTATAGTTACCAGCCAATACCCAATGCTCACTCTTTCACCAACCAGTGATCCATGTTTTCTCTGTAAGTGGTTATCATTTTTGTAAATATTCTAGCTCTGAAATAAGTTATATCAGGCTTTATTTTTCCAAATATGATTGTGGTGAATGTATTTTAAATCTATAGTACTTTCAGTATATATATGGAGGATATTACTCTTGATAATTGGTAAGAATTGTTGAAGTTATTTATTTCAGACAAACAGTCTGAAGAAAATAAACATTATAGGATGTTTGTATAGTGAAAGGGTGTTTTCCTCCCCATACTATAGTTACCAGCCAATACCAAGTGTTCACTCTTTCACCGACTAGTGATCTACGTATTCTCTGGGAGCAGTTATCATTTTTGTGAAGATTCTAGCTGTGAAATAAATTATATCAGACCTTATTTTTCCAAATATTATTGTGGTGAATGGATTTTAAATCTGCAGTACTTTCATTATATATATGATGGATCTTTCTCTTGAGGTTTGTGAAATTGGTAAACATTGTTGAAGTTATTTATCCCAGTTTGAAGAAAATACACATTATAGGAGGTCTGTACAATTTGAAGTGTGTTTTTCGATATATTTTTATCTCATAACTTGGGAACGCTATCCATAAGTTCTCGATCAAGGAACGTGTACCTGTGCAAGGTCTCCAAATGCTCTGGGCTGCTGGTATAGCTGATTTTTGTCTCCATCCTCAAAATATATTTGGTTTTGATTTTCTTTCTCACCTTAGTAAGAGAATGACATTATTTTCCTACATCCCACTCCAGATAAACTAGACCAGAATATTTATTTTCATATTTTGAATCCAAATAGGGATGTAGACAAGAAAGTGTCAATACATGTTAAAGATAGAGAACAGGTACAAGCTCATGGCCTCAAGTTATGAGATAGAAATATATCGAAAAACACCCTTTCACTGTATAGACCTCCTATAATGTGTATTGGAGAAGTCACGATACATGTTGTCATGAATTCTCCTTATACAGTGATGATAAAATTGTATGGAACACACATGAAAATATACCTCGAGAGAGAAAATATTAATGTCCTTGGTCTTGTCAGTCATGTGTGTAAAAGGGGTTGTTTCCCCACCTTTATTGTACACCTTGGTCTTATGGGTATGGGGGTTTCCTTACCACCTTGTTTCGATGCTTAGTAGACTTATGGTACTTTTGGTCCTAGCACCCTTGTTGTATGTGGTACCATGAGAACCTTAGGATGTGACCCTTCTACTATTTGTTAGAGCAGATTGTGACCCCTAGGACTTGGGGTTGTTCAGACTTGAGCTATGACTCTTGGATGCCACCTATGCTGGGCTATGACTATTGTGTGTGGTCATTGAACTTGAGTTGTGACCGCTATGAGGTGTTTGTACAGAGCTATGATTCTTGTGGGTTGCTAGGACTCTGACTTGACCTTGATTGGTTGCTAAGATCTCAGTTGTGACTTGTGTTAATCTTCTTGAACTGGTTGTGATCTTGTTGGTGCCTAACTGTGTTTGGGGTTGGGTATCACTGTTGGGGTTTTCACACTTGGTGATTGAGTCATATTGACTGCTACTGTATGTGCCTAACCTTATTCCTAACCTTTTTTCTATCAATGTATGCCAACTATTTCATTGTTGATCTTGTCATTTTAGTGACAATATTTGATCCTAAAAGTATTTGAGTATAAGGCTGATTCAAACCAAATATGAACCGGCATTGTTATTTATTAGTTGCGGGTCATTAGTTTGTTTTTTGTACTATATTATTATTTATGTTCTGTACATTTCATATGATGAAGTGTATCTCAAGGACCAACTTTAACACAGTGACCATCGGAGTGTTAAAGTTAAAAGAGATGAAAGTTATGTTTTCTAAATTTATCTTGCCTTTCTACAGTTGTACCAATTTTTGGGTTGAGTATCACTGATGGGGTTTTCACACTTGCTGACTGATTCATATTGACTGCTACTGTATGTGGGGATGAGTATCACTGTTGTGGTTTTCACACTTGGTGACTAAGCCATATTGACTACTACCCCATATTGATCTACCCCATTTAGATTAGCTTTTCGTTGAGCAATATGTAATTTTTAAAATTTCTGGTTGTTGAACATCTGCTAGATTATAAATTGTTTTCCTTGGATTCAAACTTTAGAATTCATAGTTTAAGGACATATATAATGTAATGTGTCTATGATTGCACAGAATGAGAGGGTTGTAGCATAGAGTAATATTGAAAGTACTTCAGATCCATCCCATTTGGATTATATTTACTGAACACTTTGAAGTGGGTGACCAATAAATCGTTTGAGTAGCTGGGTTGATGATAGTTAGCAACTTAGAGGAATGAATGGAACTATTATAGAATTAGGAATTGAGGATACTTTTTTTTCTTAGTTATAGAGGGCTCAACTAGTTGATGACACAAAATTAGATTAGGCCCACGATACCACTAGATCACAGGAAAAAGGTGATGCTATTGCCTCACAAGCTGCAGATGTTGGTAATTTAATGATAGAAACTTTACAATCATAGGATAATGATGTATAGAGAACCAAGGAACGTAATCAATCCCATGTTGAAGATAGTACAATCTATCATCCTTTGTCGACCATTAGATACTCAAAGTTGTGTATTAATATTTTTTACCATTATAGAGGACTCTGTAAGTTAGGTTCCCAAATTATTAAAGGGTTCTAGCTCAATGGAAGAGCACCTGCCTTACAAGCAGGAGGTTGGTGGTTTGATTCCTCCATTCCCTAATGATACTATAATATCGGTTTAAAAAAACTAAATTAGTAAGCAAAAAATAAGAGATAGGCGACCAAACAAAATGACCAAAACTTGTATATAAAATTACTAAAAACGACTAAATTAGTGACCAAAACATGAGAGATGTGAAACTAGGCATTAAAAAGGATGCAACACGTGGCGGTAATGATGAAGCCAAACATGGAGTTGATATGGTAGAAAAATAAGACATTACTTTGGATGCAAAAGATGGCGCTACATAGCCCATGGGGGGCAGAGCAAGTGGTAAAGTGGAATTGTTGAAATTGGTTGTAATTGGAAGGTTTCGTGTTCAAATACCCACCAAATTTACCCGTGCGCCATGGTTCAAGCCCGGTGGATGCACCTAGGGGTATATTGGTAGTGGGATTGGATCTGTGGACCCCGTGTCATGCGAGTACCTGCCCGTCCCCAGTTGTCGATTCCCCTAGTTACAAAAAAAACAAAAAAAAGATGGTGCTACATAGGAAGCAAAATATGGTGCAACAATAGAAGAAATATTTGGCGTCATTTTGGTAGCAAAACACGATGCAAAAAAGGAAGTAAAAATTGGCACATATTTGGAAGTAAAACATGCTCCAAATGGGATACTAAAGTGGTAGAAAAAATGGATGCAATATTGGATGCTAACATGGTGTTATTAAGGATGTAAATATGGCGCTAATGAGGGTGTCATTTAAGAAGCAAAAGTAGACACTCGCTAGGAAGCAAAATATGATGTTATTTAGGAATCAAACGTCGACATTGTTTAGGAAGCAAAGTTGGACGCTATCCTGGAAGCAAACCTTGACGTTGTTTAGGAAGCATAGTTGGACGCTATTCTAGAAGTAAAAAAAGAGACGCTATTTTGGATGCCATAAAGGATGCTATTTAGGAAGAAAAAAAAGTTTTTTTTTGAGACGGTTTAAGTTTTGTCCATGACGCGTCCCATTTAGCATCTAGTTTTACCACTCAATGTAAAAAAAAAATTACACTAAAAAGGGACGCTAAATGGGATGTTAATTCCAGGATTTGTTGTAGTGTATGCAAGTAGAAGTAAATAATACATAACTGTCAACATGACATGTCAGACTATAAGGAAATGACCTTGATTTCATGTAGATTATATATGATAGTTGCACAACAATTGTGCATTGTTAGATTTTAAACATTAAGCTAGCATATCATTAGGATATTTAACTGAGAGAACAATAAGAACAGCAATCAAACACAAGAGACAATGAACACAGTGTTTTTCTTCAGGGAAACCATAAATGGAGAAAACCCCACAACTTCCTTAGAGATAGAATCAGCACCAAAGTGAAACCCAAAAACAGTAAGACAATCTCCCGACAACAATAAGATCTTTCTTCTTGCCCCAGTGTCTTTCTCTTCCTCAATTATGCGCTACAACTAAGTGTGTATGAGATGTGTGATAAATAGAGAGGTCACCTCTCTATTTATACTAATTCCCGACATGACTAAAACCCTGCTAGGGCCGACCTCACTAGGAGAGTCTAATAGCCCTAGTGTCCCAGAACTGCGGGGACTTTAACCCTTAGACAATAGGAGGGTTACCCGCAATGACTTGACATGACTTGTTTACATTATAGATCCTCCCGATAGGAACATCGGGTCATGACATGACATAAGAACATCCTAGAATAAACATCGGGTTACAATAGATAAGAAATACAAGTGAATACATTCCAAAGTTACAATTACATCAACACTCCCTCTTAAATAGGAAGGTATTATCTCGACACAATTTTCATCACTGGTCTTCTTCTATGGATCTTCTCGTCATCTGCATCTTCAAGTCATCTTCATCTTCAAGTATTCTTCATCTTCAAGTAATCTTCGTCTCTGGATCTGGATCATCACTCAATCTGGATCATCATCACTGGATATGGATCATCACTCGATATGGATCATCTCTGGAGCATCATCTCTGGATCTAGATCATCCCTCGATCTAGATCATCTCTGCTGGATCATCAATACTGAATCTTCACAAGTGCTATCTCATGATTCTTCTCATCATAGGAAGTTCTACAGAGCCAGCCTTTTTTCTTGCTGGATGTAAGCCTAGCCACCATGTAGGTCTCCCTCAGTGCTTATATCTAACACTTAAGTCATAATGGCTCGCCCAACACTTATATATGATCATGTAGGAACTAATCCTATAATCATATCAGAAAGGCAACTCCCGGCACTCACATCTGACCATATGGTAACATAGCCCACAACCCTGTCAGAAAGGCCCAACACTTATATCTGATCAACCAATGATCGAAGAAAGGGCTAGCACTTACACTTGGCCATGCGAGGAACCAATCATCCATGCCAAAAGGCTCTTGCACTTACATCTGATCAACCAATGAACGAAGAAAGGCACTGCACTTACATATGATCAACCAATGATCGAAGAAAGGCACAACACTTATATCTGATCAACCAATGATTGAAGAAAGGCCCAGCACTTACACTTGGCCATGCGAGGAACTAATTGTCCATGCCAAAAGGCTCCTGCACTTACATCTGATCAACCAATTATCAAAGAAAGGCACTGCACTTACATCTGATCAACCAATGATCAAAGAAAGGCACAACACTTATATGTGATCAACCAATGATCGAAGAAAGGCTCAGCACTTATATATGATCAACCAATGATTGAAGAAAGGCTCTGCACTTACATTCGACACATACGAGGAACCAATCCAATAATTATGTTCGAAAAGGCATGCACTCACATCTGATCCTGTAAGAACCAATCCTACAGTCATATTAGAATGCCCCCAGTCCTAGACTAAGCTACTTGGTAACTGACCAGGTGCCTCCATTCTCTAGGAGAATGGCAGTTTCCCTTACATCTATCCTACTTGACAGAATGGCCAGCACTCATATCTGACATGGAAGGAACCAATCCTTTCACCATGATAGAATGGCTCAGCCCTTATATCTGACCTACTCGTCAGAATGGCTATGGATCTCAACACTCATATCTTACATGGAAGGAACCAATCCTCTCACCATGACAGAATGGCTCAACCCTTATATTTGACCTACTCATCATAATGGCTATGGATCTCAGCACTCATATCTGACATGGAAGGAACCAATCCTCTCACCATGATAGAATGGCTCAGCCCTTACATCTGACCATGGAAGGAACCAATCCTCTCACCATGATAGAATGGCTCAGCCCTTACATCTGACCATGGAAGGAACCAATCCTCTCACCATCTCAGAATGGCTATGGGTCTCATCACTTTCCCTTGGAGGAAACCTCGATCTGGAGAACACCAAGCTTCTCCCTGGAGTACTCGAACTTCACCCTATCCAATGGCTTCGTAAATACATCAGCTATCTGTTCCTCCACCGCAACATACTAGAGCTTCATTTCTCCTTTCTATACCATATCTCTAATATAGTGATACTTGATCTCGATATGCTTCGACTTGTCATGGAACACTGGATTCTCTGATAACTTCACGCAACTCTGGTTGTCACAATGTATACAAGTAGCATCCATATTGGACATCAAATAAATTAGACAGTAGCTTCCGCAGCCATACTGCCTCACAACTAGCTGAACAAGCTGCGACATACTCTGCTTCAGCTGTACTTAGTGCCACATAGGATTTCTTCCTGCTAAACCAAGAGAACACACCTGATCCCATACTAAAGCAACAACCTGAAGTGCTTTTCCTATCGATGGCACTGCCTACCCAATCTGAATCAACATAACCCTCCAGGTTGATCTTTTGATTCGCCTCGTACTTGAGCCCATAATCAATTGTACCCCTCAGGTACCTCAGAATGTTCTTTGTAGAAATCAAGTGAACATGTCTCAGATATATCAAGAACTGGCTCAAGGTGTTCATAGCAAATCAAATTTCTGGTCTTGTGTTCATCAAATACATCAAGGACCCAATCATCTGACAATACATCATGGCATCAACCATATTTGATGAAGCATCACTCAATAGCTTCAGGTTAGATACCATAGGTATGGCCATAGCCTTGCAGTCCATCATCCCAAACCTCTTTAGGATCTCTAGTGCATACTTCCATTGTCCGAGGGAGATTCCATCTGCATTCTGCCACACCTCCATACCTAGAAAATAATGCATCATACCCAAGTCCTTCTTTTCAAACTCAGCAGTAAGCTTTCTCTTTGTATTAGCAATCAACCCATCCATACCTATTACAAACAAATCATCTACATATAGTAGAAGCATCAATGGGTTGCCATCTTCAACCTTGTAGTAAATGTTGGAATCTGATTTACTCTTGGTAAAGCCCAAACTGGATAGAAAGCTGTCAATTCTACCGTACCATGTCGTAGGTGCCTGTTTCAAACTGTACAGGGCTTTCTTCAATCTGCACACATGAGACTCCCTGTCATGTATCTCAAAACCAAGTGGTTGTTCTACATACACTTCCTCTTTAGCTACACCATTCAAGAAAGTAGTCTTGACATCCATTTCATTACTGCAGCCAAAGCAAGTATTGTTTTGATGGAAGTGTATATGGCCACAACAGAAAAGGTTTCTTCATAATCTATTCCTTCCTTCTGTGAGAAGCCACGAGCCACAAATCTTGCCTTATATTTTTCAATGCTACCGTCTACAGCATGCTTGATCTTGTAGATTCATTTGGAAGTTACAACTGACTTCCCTTCTGGTCTTGGGACAACATCCCAAACATCATTCTTCATGATTGATTGATACTCTTCGGTCATATCATCCTTCCATTCTTTCCATTCTGCCGCTTCTTCATAGTTGGAAGGTTCTTTATTGATAACATCACATAGTAAAGCTACATATACGGAACAAGATCTGGTTCTCTTTCTTTCTCTATGATTCTCTTCTAGAGCCCCATATATTTCCACACCTTGGATAATTTCTCGTACCCAAGTAGGTTTCCTATTGTGAGGATTCTTCTCCTGAGGTGGATCTACAGGTCTTTGTGGTTCTTCAAATTCTCGATCTTCTTATTGAATTTCTTCATTCATGGTTGTATCATGAATTCTGGGTGCTTCTGCTTCTTCAGTATCTTCGGCATGTCTCTTCCTGGATTTGTTGTAGGCTGTGTCTTCATCAAATGTTACATCCCTGTTGATGTCGATCTTCTTGTATCCTGGGAAGTATATTCTATAAGCCTTTGAGATTTCAGAGTATCCCACAAATATACCCTTGTTTCCTGAAGGATCTAGTTTTGTTCTCTTTTCTTTTGGTATGTGTATGTACACTGGACAACCGAATATTTTATGATGGATGATTTCTGGTTTCTTGCCGGAGAAGACTTCTTCATGAGTCTTGTTCTCGAGTACTCTGTGTGGAGTACGGTTCTGTACATACACCGCTGTTCTGGCTACTTTTTCCCATAGATGCATAGGAATATCTTGATCATGAAGCATTGCTCTTGCAGCTTCCATGATGGTTCTATTCTTCCTTTCTGCAACCCCATTCCGTTGTGGATTGTAAGGAGTGGACAACTCACTCTTAATCCCTAATTCTTTGCATAAGTCTTTGAATTCATTTGATGTGAATTCTCCGCCATTATCTAATCGAAAGGTCTTGATCTTCTTTTCTGTGTGATTCTCGATCAAGGCTTTGAATTCCTTGAACTTGCTAAAAACTTCATCTTTGTTCTTCATGAAGTAAATCCATGTCTTCCTAGAAAAGTCATCAATGAATGAAACATAGTATACATACCCACTTAGTGAGCTTGATGACATTGGTCCGCATACATCGGAGTGGATGATTTCCAAGATTCCTTTTGCCTTGCTCTCGCTACTTGGAAATGTGTTCTTTGTATTCTTTCATTTCACATATCCTTTGCAGACCCCTTCATGTTTTGCTTGAATTTCTAGAAGACCTTTAACAACTTTGCTCGCAAGTGGTAGTGCTCTGTAAATGAACATGTGCAAGCCTTCTGTGCCAAATTTCATTTGGCTCTACTGTGTCATGGACCATAGCTTGTTTTGGATGGCTCTTCATCTTGTATAAGCCTCCTTCTTGTTCTCCAATCATTATTGCATCATCAATAGTCTTTTCTCTTGGCCACATGATGACTTGGCCATCTATAAATGCAACCCTCGTACATTTTGCATCCAATGCTGATATGGATAGAAGATTCTTCTTCAATCCTGGTACAAACAAGACATCTTTCATTTTTATATATTTTCCGAAGTCTAGCTTGTAGGAGGATTCACCACTACCTTTTATGGGATATTGGTAGTCATCTCCAAGCTTCACCTAATGGGATGAATTATGTTCGAATAGTTTCTCAAAGGATTCCTTGAAACCTGTCATGTGCTTGGAATTCCCATTGTCAATAAATCCAATCTTTGCTTCCATGAGTGACAGTTCCCGTGAGAGGAGAGATCAGAACATATTCATCTTCACTTTCTTGTTTTACTCTCTTCCTGGGAGGATCATCATCCTCGGCAGTGTGAGCATGATGTCTTCTTTTGGAGTTCTTCTTCTTCTTGGATCCATTCTTATTCTTGGGATGGTTTTTAGCAAAGTGTCCTATTTCATTGCATGTATAACATCTGAGTCTGGATGGATCCCTTCTCATAAATTTATTTTTCTGATGAGAATGCTTACCTTGGTGATGATGTTTTTCCCTTCTTCCTTTCTTGGAGTGTACTATGAGAGATTTATCTTCACTTCCCATATTTTCTTCTCAAGAAGCTATCCGAGCTTCTTCTTGAGAGCATTCTTCGCACAGTCTATTGAACTTGACCAACTTCTTTCTAGCACAGATTCCTTGGATGAAAGAATCCCATGACCTAGGGAGGCCATTCAATGTTGTCATCACAATTTATGCATTCTCCACTTCTTCATCTATAGCTTCTAGTTGTTCTTTGATCTGGGAGAACCTTGTGAAGTATGACTAGATGGTCTCCTCATTCTGGATCTTGACATTCTTCAACTAGTTCCTTAGAGTCATCTTCTGATTGATGTTCTTCCCTTCAAACAATTTGGTTAGGGCATCAAACATGGCTTTAGGTGTCTTGAGGGAGGACACCTATGGAATGAGGTGATCCTTGATAGAATCAGCAATGATCCTCTTTTCCATAACCAACTTATTCTTATGTAAGGCCTTGGCCTCATCTCCCTCTGGAATTGGAACCTCCTCCTG
Source organism: Pseudotsuga menziesii (assembly GCA_001517045.1). Taxonomy (NCBI): domain Eukaryota; kingdom Viridiplantae; phylum Streptophyta; class Pinopsida; order Pinales; family Pinaceae; genus Pseudotsuga; species Pseudotsuga menziesii. The sequence continues at coordinate 862,453 of LPNX010178901.1, read as the reverse complement.
GATATAGGAGTCCAACTCGTTTTCTTCAAGGACCAGGGAGATCCTATACTTCCAGGCTCGGAAGTTATTATCTCCCTCAAGCTTTTCATCAAGCTTGGTATGATGAGACATCTTAACTGAGAACCTCAAATGGAAATACAAAAGATTTAGATCTTACCAAGTCAAGATCTCAGAGTTGGATTTGAAGCTGAAATCCTGCAGTACTGGTTCAGGAGAAGATTAGGGTTTTGCTTTTTCGGAGTTCTGTCCAACCAAATGCTTTTAATTTGATCCCTAACTTCTATTTTGGGGAGAATATCAATCTAGGCCTGGGCTCACTGAAAAATTCCACTTCTGTGAAAATCCCTAATTTTCGGCAGCAGTGTTAGGTCCAAAACTGAAAAACCTCATAATTGGATTCTGCTTCAACAAAAAGATGCGCCCTAGGGAGGAGAGTTATTCCACCCTACTTTTGCTTAAAATCTGTGGAGAGAGATCCACAAAATAGGAAGCCCTAGTTCCCGCAGCTGCATAGTTTCTTCTTCTCATGTTAGTTGTGATACCATGTTAGATTTTAAACATTAAGCTAGCATATCATTAGGATATTTAACTGTGAGAACAGCAAGCACATCAATCAAACACAAGAGACAATTAACACATTGTTTTTCCTCGGGGAAACCATAAATGGAGAAAACCCTGTAACTCCCTCAGAGATAGAATCAGCACCAAAGTGAAACCCAAAAATAGTAAGACAATCTCCCGACAGCAGTAAGCTCTTTCTTCTTGCCCCAATGTCTTTCTCTTCCTCATCTATGCGCTACAACTGAGTGTGTATGAGATGTGTGATAAATAGAGAGGCCACCTCTCTATTTATACTAATTCTAGACATGACTAAAACCCTACTAGGGACGACCTCACTAGGAGAGTCTAATAACCCTAGTTCCCCAGAAATGTGGGGACTTTAACCCTTAGAAAATAGGAGGGTTACTCACAATGACTTGACATGACTTGTTTACATTATAGATCCTCCCGATAAGAACATCGAGTCATGACATGACACAAGAACATCTCGGAATAAACATCGGGTTACAATAGATAAGAAATACAAGTGAATATATTCCGAAGTTACAATTACATCAACACTCCCTCTTAGCTAGGAAGGTATTCTCTCGACACAATTTTCATCACTGGTCTTCATCATTCGATCTGGATCATCTCTGGAGAATCATCTCTGGATCTGGATCATCCCTCAATCTGGATCATCTCTATTGGATCATGTATACTAAATCTTCACAGGTGCTATCTCATGATTCTTCTTGTCACAGGAAGTTCTACAGAACCAGCCCTTTTTCATGCTGGATGTAGGCCTAGCCACCATGTAGGTCTTCCTCAGTACTTATATCTGACACTTAAGTCAAAATGGCCCACCCAACACTTACATCTGATCACGTAGGAACTAATCCTATAATCATATCAGAAAGGAAATTCCCAACACTCACATCTGACCATGTGGTAACATAGCCCACAACCCTATCAAAAAGGCCCAGCACTTACATCTGATCAACCAATGATCGAAGAAAGGCCCAACACTTACACTTGGCCATGCGAGGAAGCAATTCTCCATGCCAAAAGGCTCCTACACTTACATATGATCAACCAATGATCAAAGAAAGGCACTGCACTTACATCTGATCAACCAATGATTGAAGAAAGGCACAACACTTATATTTGATCAACCAATGATCGAAGAAAGGCTTAGCACTTATATCTGATCAACCAACGATCGAATAAAGGCTCTGCACTTACATTCAATACATACAAGGAACCAATACAACAAGTATGTTTGAAAAGGAATGCACTCACATCTGATCCTGTAAGAACCAATCCTACAGTCATATCATAATGGCCCCCAGTCCTAGACTGAGATACCTGGTAACTGACCAGGTGCCTCCATTCTCCAGGAGAATGGTAGTTTCCCTTACATCTGTCCTACTCGACAGAATGTCCAGCACTCATATCTGACATGGAAGGAACCAATCCTTTCACCATGATAGAATGGCTTAGCCCTTATATCTGACCTACTCGTCATAATGGCTATGGATCTCAACACTCATATCTTACATGGAAGGAACCAATCCTCTCACCATGACAGAATGGCTCAGCCCTTATATCTGACCTACTTGTCAGAATGGCTATGGATATCAGCACTCATATCTGACATGGAAGGAACCAATCCTCTCACCATGATAGAATGGCTCAGCCCTTACATCTGACCATGGAAGGAACCAATCCTCTCACCATGATAGAATGGCTCAGCCCTTACATCTGACCATGGAAGGAACCAATCCTCTCACCATGTCAGAATGGCTATGGGTCTCATTGCTTTCCCTTGGAGGAAACCTCGATCTGGAGAACACCAAGCTTCTCCCTGAAGTACTCGGACTTCACCCTAGCCAATGGCTTCATAAATACATCAGCTATCTGTTCCTCCATCGCAACATACTGGAGCTTCACTGCTCCCTTCTGCACGATACCGCTGATATAGTGATACTTGATCTCGATTTGCTTCAACTTGTCATGGAACACTGGATTCTCTGACAACTTCACTCAACTCTAGTTGTCACAATGTATACAAGTAGCATCCATCTTGGAGATCAAATAAATCATACAGTAGCTTCCGTAGCCATACTTCCTCACAACTAGCTGAACAAGGTGTGACATACTCTGCTTCAGATGTACTTAGTGCCACACAGGATTGCTTCCTACTAAACCAAGAGATCACACCTGATCCCATACTAAAGCAACAACCTGAAGTGCTTTTCCTATCGATGGAACTGCCTACCCAATCTGAATCAATATAACCCTCCAGGTTGATCTTCTGATTTTCCTCGTACTTGAGCCCATAATCAATTGTACCCCTCAGGTACCTCAGAATGTGCTTTGCAGCAATCAAATGAACATGTCTCGGATCTGTCAAGAACTGGCTCAAGGTGTTCACAGCAAAGAAAATGCCTGGTCTTGTGTTCGTCAGATACATCAAGAACCCAATCATCTAACAATACATCGTGGCATCAACCGTCTCTGATGAAGCATCACTCAATAGCTTCAGGTTCGATGCATAGGTGTGGGCTCTAGTGCACCTAAAGTATTTAGTCTCATTATACATAACTACAAGATGTAATGTAACTTAGAAACTGACTTAAATTTCAGAATAAACAAACTAAAATATTGAAATGGGTGAACACAAAATATTTATGAATTAAGTAGAGCTGCTATGGAGCACCTGGGAGAGGTTTTAGGGTCCGAAATGTTTGATAAGCTAGTATAGAGTTGCCAGTGAAAACTCTTGTGAGGTATTATACTCCGTTAAGTGCTCTATGATAATAAGTCCTAGGCCTAAGAAAAGAGCTACCAGTGAGCACCCAGAGGAGGTGTTAGGCTCCTAAGACGAACTGCGAGAGACCACCAAGATGAGGTGTTAGTTTTTGTGATGATTAATATTTCAGGATAAGTGATATGTGAGTTTTTAGATACTACGTGGGAGGTACACCTGAGAGATGTAAAACCCTAATTAAGGGTGTCATCCTGGTATCGAATAAATAAATATATACATGTTGAGGCGGCCTACACGTGAACTAGTGGTTTCGTGAGGAGATGACCCTCATGTCTATATGCATGTAAAAACTTCTGAAAGAATATTTAAGCCAAGTGTTGGAAGCATCAGTGCTATACAAAAGAGGTATGTGGGTGAATTTTATGTTTGGTACTGTATGCCTCATGATATGATAAAGTGTGGAATGCAAAGTTATATGTGTAGTGAACCTTTGTGTGATAAAAGAGTTGTTGTTATATGCATTAGAATTGGTTTCAATTACTAAAGGTTTTTTAATGTGCAGGAAATTATAATTATGCACATGTCGTGTTAATGTAATATGATTACTTATATTGTGAAACAAGTGTAAATTATTAGAGATAATTGAGAAACGTACTACCATACCAAAGCTATGGATATAAAAATTGAATGTGACAATGTTATGTGCCAGAGGCTACAAATGGTTGGATGATTCTACTTTAGATCATGAAGTTTATATTATTATTATGACTAACATTTGTAGTGAAAATGCAGGAATATTATGTTATAGTCACAAAGTAAAGCTTTCAAAGAAAAGCTAAATTCTAAAGGATTTTTAGAAAAATGAAAATGCATAAATGATTTTGCCATAGATTATGGACTTATATATATGTTTTTGTCATGAATAATTAACAATGCTGCAAATATATCTTGAAAGCAAGACTAAGCTCTAGAGGAATGTTACAAAAGTAGCAATAGTTTGTGTAATGTAATATCCCAAACTGATATTTTCCTGTTTATGTGTATACTGTAGATGGCTAATAGACTTACTCCTTAATCAAATAGGAAAGCAAACCCCGAACTTTGCATTCAAATATGTGCCCTAGAAAAATACTAAGATGCTATAAAATAGGAGAAATCAATGCATGTACATACCAGTATATAGATCAGCCGATGGTGAGGAGACTGGTCCCAGCATGCAAGGATTCTACTGGAGGAATAAGGAGATACACCAAATCGTCCTCCACAGGTGAATGCACCCTCCTCTCAAACTATATAAGCTCCATAATAATAAATAAGCTGCTGTTGGAAGCCCGGATGATGTGCACTAGGGTTATAATACCCCTCTGATGATTATGGAAGCAACATGTGGAAGTTCTGAACCATGTAGGTAGGAAAATGAATTGCTTTGCCTCTAATCACGGTGACACGGTGTGACGGTGAAACCCTCTGGCTGGATGAATAACCAACATCCCGGAATAACTACTAAATGCAACCTGATGATGAACTAGTGTTGAACCTCGATGATCCAACCTGATGATGAACTAGGGCAGATAGATTTCGTTGCCAAAATACACCAGTTAGCTGAGCATGCGCTCAACCCCAACTTAGCTCGCCGAGCTCTCCAATTTGACTCCACAAATCAATTATCACATAAGTGACTTCTCCATTCACTTTATCTTTCTTTTATAACTCTCAACTATGAAAACCCTAACTTTTGACCTAATTAGGTCACTTTATCTTCTAATTTGTAGTTGACTTGCATGCTTGCACATGGAGACTTAATTGGGTGCATGCATCATTAAATAATTCCTGGATGTCATGCATGCAGGTGGCCTTTGGATCTAGTGGCCCTCTTCGACCCAATGGTGATATAATATTGATGCCCTAGATCTTCTATATATGGCATCAGTCTTTAGCTGATTCCTTGACTGTCAGTACCCGTTTGAACCTATAGGAATCACATAGGTTAGTGGGTTGGTCCTCAATGCCTAAGCAGAAGAGGACATTACAGTCCTCCCCGCTCAAATTTGCTTGTCCTCAAGCAACTGTAAAGTTGGGTGCTGCAATACCTGTTCTACCTCCCAAGTAGCCTCCTCTATAGGCAGATATTTCCACTGAACCAGGTAATCTCTGATGATTTTGTTCCTCAGTTTCCGCTCTCGCACCTCTAGGATGTGCTCCTAAATCAGAACCAATTGCCCCTCGTCATCAATGGGAGGCATCTCGGAAGATGTAACAATATATTGACCAACCACCTTCTTGAGATTGGAGACATGAAATACGTTGTGAATCTTTCTCTCTGGGGGTAGTTCTAGCTCATATGCTACCTCTCCGACCTTCCAAATTATCTTGTATGGACCATAGAAACTAGGTTGGAGTTTTTCTGCTCCTTTATTTTTAAGAGATGACTATCGGTAAGGCTGGAGGCATAAATAAATGAAGTCTCCCACCTCAAAAATGTGCTCAACTCTGTTCCTGTCTACATATATCTTCAGTTGATTCTGAGCAGCCTGCATGTTCTCCCTACGTATCTTGAGGATATCTTGACCCTCCTGAATCCACTCCTTGGCCTTGGGGGCCCTGGTATCGCCAAATATCTGGTCTGCAAAAGTGGAAGCATCATACCCATATAGGGATCGAAAAGGGGTCATCCTAATGGTCATATGGTAGGTGGTGTTGTAACAATGTTCACCCAAGAGTAACCATTTGATCCATGTCCTCTGCTGGCCTGATATGTAATTTCCCAAGTATCACTCAATCCATTTATTAACAATCTCTATCTTCCCGTCACTCTGCAAATGATAACTTGTGCTCATGGCTAACTCGGTCCCCACTAACCGAAAAAGCTCTCGCCAAAAGGCTCCTGTGAATTTGTTGTCCCTGTCACTGACAATGGTCTTGGGTAACCCATGGAGTCTAAATACCTCTCTAAAAATTATTTCTGCTACTTGTGCTGCTGAATAATCTGATGATATGGCAAAGAAGTGAGCAAACTTAGTCAATCTTTCCACTACTACGTACAAGTAGTCTCTGCCTTGGACCTTGAGCAGCCCAGTAATGAAGTCCATAGAAATGCTCTCCCATTTCTACTCGGGAATAGGTAAGGGATGTAGTAAACTAGCCGAGTGGATGTGCTCTATTTTGTTTTGTTGGCACAAGCTGTACTCCCTCACATGTTGTATCACATCTTTCTTGAGGCCCTTCCATGAGAACCTTTCTCTAATATGTCTATAGGTCTTGAGAAACCCTTGATGCCCTGCTAATGGTGAATCGTGCGATGCCTGTAATATTTTCTTCTTGAGGGGAGACTATGGAACCAAGAATATTATGTTTTTGTAGTATATAATATCATCAATGACCCTGTACCTATCATCCTAAATTTGTCCATCCAATAGCTCACAAGCAAACTTATCTTTGGAGTACTCAACCAAAAGATGAGACCTCCAATCTGATGAGATGCTCATAAGGGATAAAGTATTTGATCATCTAGAAAGTGCATCAGCCACTACATTGCTCTTCCCCTTTACGTACTTAATCTTGAATTCATAAGCCTGAATTTTACTTACCCATTTCTGTTGTCTCTCGTTTAGCTCTTTCTGCTCTAGGAAGTATTTCAGGCTATTGTGATCTGTCTTAACCTTGAACCTGGCACCTACTAAGTACTACCTGAACTTGGTTATCATATGGAGGATAACTAACATATCTTTGTCATATATTGAATAGTGGTTCTCATGGTCTTTGAGCTTCCTTCTCTCAAATGCAATTCGGTGGTTGTTCTACATCAAAAATGCCCCAATTCCCTCTCCTGAAGCATCACATTCTAACACAAAGGATTGAGAAAAGTTTGGTAAAGCTAATACTGAGCATGAACTCATTACCTCCTTCATTTTCTCGAATTCTTGTTGTGCTACCTTCGACCAACTAAATGCTCCCTTCTTGGTAAGATCTGTGAGGGGTGTGGTCATCTGTGAGAATCCACTGACATACCTCCTGTAGTAGGTGCAAAGGCCCAAAAAGCCCCTCAGTTCTATCACATTTTTAGGTGTAGGCCAATCCAAAATTGCCTGAATCTTCTCTAATGCACCTGGACCCCATTGGCCCCTATCACATGTCCTAAGTACAACATCTCCTGCATGTCGAACTCACACTTGGACATTTTGGCATATAGTGACTGCTCCTGTAGAATACCAAGTACTTCATCAATATGTCTCAAATGTTCTTCCCAAGTCCGACTGTATATCAATATGTTGTCGAAGAATACCAGAATATATTTACGCAACTGTGTCCTGAAGATATCATTCATGCATGATTGGAAAGTAGCAGGTGCATTAGTGAGCCCAAATGGCATCACTAGAAACTCATAATGTCTGTAGTGGCAACAAAAAGCAGTCTTTGGAACATCCTGTTCCCTGACCCGAATCTGATGATACCCTGAGCGGAGATCAATTTTGGAAAAGTACTTTGCCCCCTATAGTTCATCCATTAACTCATCAATCCTAGGGATGGGATACCTATTCTTTATGGTCTTCTTATTGAGTGCCCTATAATCAATGCACATGCGTAAGGTTCCATCCTTTTTCTTCACTAGCACTACGGAAAATGCAAAGAGACTGGAGCTAGGTTTGATGTATCCCAGCTTGAGTAGTTCCTTGATTGTACTCTTGATCTCATATTTATACCTCTTGGGATGTCTGTAAGGAGTGGTGATAACTGCTTGGGTCCCCTCCTCTAACTCAATAATGTGCTCAAATACCCTATCTAGAGGTCGACCTGCTTCTGTAGTAAGGCCTCTATATCTGCTGGATGTTGTGTGGCCTCATCTAGTGGTTTCCTAAAGGTAACCACACACTCTGCAACCCACTCAATATCTCCCTGTTGGAGTACTCCCTCCATCCTATGTGATGTCACTGCTGTGGGAGGATAGGTATTCATCCCTCTCAATACCACCTTCTATCCTTCTACTCCTATAAACTCCATCTCCATGGTCTGGTAATTTGTGGAATACTTCCCTATGGAATACAGGCACTGAAATCCTAGTACCACATTCATGTCAAGTACATCTACCACATAGAATGTCTCTATCATTGTATAATTCCCAAGCGTTACCTTTAATTTAGGAAATCTCTGACTACACTCCATGGTATGACCTGCTACTACTACCGAAAACCCATCAAAGCTCTTAGTCTGAATGTCTCTCTTTTTAACCCATGCAGCATCAATAAAGTTGTGTGATGCCCCACCATCTATCAGTACTCCCACTCTATGGCCCTGTACGGTACCTCTGATCTGAAGAGTGTGGAATATAGGAACCCCTGTCATGGTAGCAATGGTATGTTCCGAGGCTTGTCCCTCAGCAACTATCTTTGTCATCTCTCCCTACTCCTGATCCTGGTAATCCTCATCCTCAACACTGTTGGAATAATCCTCTATGTAGTAGGCCTTTCCTTTTCCTGAACATATGTGACCTGGTATCCATGGTTCCTGCCAAGTGAAACATAACTTTTTTCTTCTAAGGTCCTGTTGGGTATCATTGTCCATCCATTCTTTCTTGGGCCATGGTTTCCTTTCTTTATCTTTAATAGGAACATTGGTCCTGGGAGGAAACCTATTTTTGGGTATTGCATCATGCAAGTCTCTAGTCCATCTGATGGCATCTGCTAGGGTGGTGGGCCTATAAGACTTGACCCATCCCCGTAAGGGTTCAGTGAGAGCCTCAATGAACAACATAATCAACCTGCTCTCTGATATATCTGTGACCATGACTACTATCCTATGAAACTTATAAATAAAAGCATCTGCACTCCTTATCTTCTTGAGTTGTGCCAGCTCCCTAAAGTGTACCTCTAGATCCTTCCGATCAAACCGCTCAATGAGCCTCTGTGTAAAATCTGTGTATGAGGTGATGGTGTTGTGACCCAGTGTCGCTAACCCATGGTACCACCACTCATGTGCTTCTCCATCCAAATGAAAAGTAGACAATTTAATGGCATCTGTCTCAATCATGGGGTTGAGCAGGAAGTATGTATCCAACTTCTGCACCCAATTCCTAGCTCGGCCACCCCGGGTGCCCTCAAAGGTAGGGATAGTCAGTTTTCCTATGGTGCACTATAACTCATAGTTCTGGGTGAATGTCCTATTGTAAGCTTTGGGTTTGTTCTTACTTTTAAAGTGGCAGAAGTCAGTGAAGGTCATGGATGAATGGAATTCCTCTCCTAAAGCCCTATATTCTCTTAGATAGGCACTCATGGGTTCTTCTGGTTTTGCTTGTGCTAGAGGCACTGCAGCTGGACTATCTAAGAATTGAGGCATGGTAGGTCAGAAAGGCTTGTATATATGGGGATGGCTCTGCATGTTGGTATGTAAGTGCTCCCTACTACTGCTGGTGGATACCCTATCACTGTTGGGAAATAAGGGACTATGTGGGGTGGGCCCATTCTTCTCAGTCATTTTCCTGAAGGTGCTCATCATTCATTTTTGCCTAGTGGTGAGTTCTTTTATGGCTGATATGAGACTATTGAAAGCTATTTTATCATCATCGGCCATTGTTTCTTTTCCTTTTTCAAACTGATACTCTCTGTTCCCCAAATTTATGTCCTCTAACTCCTCTTCTCTATCTCTATACCTCTGTCTCCTATGAGTAATGTTGTATGGGTCTCCTAGATTCATTTAAATTTTTGCATGCCCACAGCTGGCAAGGAAGATAGCTCTGATACCATTGTAATATCCCAAACTGATATTTTCTTGTTTATGTGTATACTATAGATGGCTAATAGACTTACTCCTTAATCAAATAGGAAAGCAAACCCCGAACTTTGCATGCATGCAGTTGCATGCAAATATGTGCCCTAGAAAAATACTAAGATGCTATAAAATAAGAGAAATCAATGCATGTACATACCAGTATATAGATCAGTTAATGGTGAAGAGACTGGTACCAGCATGCAAGCATTCTGCCGGAGGAATAAGGAGATACACCAAATCTTCCTCCACAGTTGAATGCACCCTCCTCTCAAACTATATAAGCTCTAGAATAATAAATAAGCTGCTGCTGGAATCCCGGATGATGTGCACTAGGGTTATAATACCCCTCTGATGATGATGGAAGCAACATGTGGAAGTTTTGAACCATGTAGGTAGGACAATGAATTGCTTTGTCTCTAATCACGGTGACACGGTGTGACGGTGAAACCCTTTGGCTGGATGAATAATCAACCTCCCGGAATAACTGTTGAATGTAACCTGGTGATGAACTAGTGCTGAACCTGGATGATCCAACCTGATGATTAACTAGGGAAGATAGATTTCACTGCCGAAATACACCAGTTAGCTGAGCATGCGCTCAACCCCAACTTAGCTTGTCGAGCTCTCCAATTCGACTCCACAAATCAATTATCACATAAGTGACTTCTCCATTCACTTTATCTTTCTTTTATAACTCTCAACTGCAAAAACCCTAACTTTTGACCTAATTAGGTCACTTTATCTTCTAATTTGCAGTTGACTTGCATGCATGCACATGGAGACTTAATCGGGTGCATGCATCATTAAATAATGCCCAGATTTCATGCATGTAGGTGGCCTTTGGCTCTAGTGGCCCTCTTCGACCCAATGGTGATATAATATTGATGGCCTAGATCTTCTATATATAGCATCAGTCTTCGGCTGATTCCTTGACTGTCAGTACCCACTCGAACCTATAGGAATCACATAGGTTAGCAGGTTGGTCCTCAATGCCTAAGAAGAAGAGGACATTACATGTAAACATAAAATGCTACTTATATTGAAAATTTATGTTTATGATAAACATTGAAATACCTTGTAATGTTGTGTAGAACACATATTGTAAATGGAAGAGCATAAAAGATGGCAGAAACATGTAAAAGAAAGCATGGATAATTGAAAATTTTCATGAAAGAATGAAGAAGGAATTTTTAAAGACTCCAACACCGAGGATGGTGTACTTTTAAGGGGGTGAGTATGTAACATCTCCAGTAAAATTATTAATTTCCATGTTTCGGTTAGGGTTCAACCAACCACAAGATATAGTAAGGATAGGGAGCGGTTGTGCCTTAGAAATCGATTTTCATGTCGGGAATATAGTTTTCATGCATGGGATTTTCAAAGGGGGGGACTCAATATATATTTGTGTTTTAGAATAGATACACCTCCACAGTCTTGAAAAAGAATCGATCCAGTTTTGGATTTGGAGAGAAGTGCGCGATTTCCAAAAATTCACTGGTGATTGGACTGGGAGAAACTCTTTCTTCTTACCCTGTTGTGATGAATCCTTGGAAAAATATAGGAAGGGAGAAATGCAAATATGGGGAAACCCATCTCATTTTTCAAATGAAATCTAGTAAGAGAATATTTACATTTTATTTTTGGTTAAGTAGATTAGTGGTTATGAGAAGAGAGATGCAAATCTTCTCATTATGTTTAATTACTATTAATTTTGTTATGTGTGAGAGAGGGATGGATCCTTTTGGAAGGTTGGTTGATCCCTTATTATTGAACTTATTCTCTCCACTTCACTCTGAATAGAGTCACAGAAAGCGCAAGCTCTCTTGAAATCAATTTCATCCCAATCCTTTAATTTCTATGATCATCAATAATAAGAGAGACAACACTTTTCTTGCTATGAAGTGTAGATGAGAAAGGGAGTTCTCCATATTGAGAGAATAAATCACTTTCTGGGTTGTGTCTATAGATAATCTAGATGGTTGATTTCCTAGAGGCCTCCCTCTCTTGTTTAGGTTGCAAACTTTTGAAAGGATACCTCTACATGAGGAAACCGAAACAGATTGTGTAAATTGCAGAATAATTCTTGTTGAATGATGAGTCAACCCCTAGTCCTTTGTTTTCACTATTCTTATCGTAAGGAGTGGAACGTAAGCCTCCTCTATTCGTTGAATTAAACTTGTCCAGCTTCTTATTTGCTTGGATTTTTTTTATAGTCTTCACATAAATCAACTCTGCCGACGAGATCAACGTTCGGTCTCTCTCTCTTATAGATAATATATATTCTTACCAGCTATTATTGTCAATGTTAGATCATCTATAATGCATTTTGATTCAGTTTTGTCTTCCATCTTTTAAAATTGAGTGAAACCTGGTTGGCAAGGATGTAACCTTTATGGTTTTAGGATGATCAAAGTAGAGGCGTGGCCTCAATAGAAATCATTTATGTGAAACATTTTTACTTGATTAGAAAATCCACAATTTTGAGATATAGGGGGCAATTATATTTGAATTTGATACATCCTCAGTTAGAGGACACAATAAATTGTTGTAGAATCGTGATTAATGATAAAGTTTGTGCTTATGTGTGAATTGTGTGTGGGTAAAGTTAAGAGAGCGCATTACATAGTATAACTTATTGATTTATTGTCATTGGATTTCATTACTAAATACAAACTTTGAGTGGAAACAACGAGCTAGTGTATGGTCCTTGACTTGGCTTGTTTTGTTATTAGTAACACAAAAAATACATTCAGTATTGAAAATATGGAATTTGACCCAATAATGGCGTGGCCCTATAGGTTTAAGTTCTTAGTTACATTAAATTAATAACATGTGTAGTTATAGATTTGTTTAAAGAATTTAGAAGGTGGCCCTTTAATGATCAAGACTTTAAATAGATGGCTAATGATTATGATTATATATTCTATTTAAGAGGTATAGGAAGCCTAATAAATTTGTAAAGGAATACTTTTATAATCTTTACTAAGAGATTTTAAGAGAAAAGAATGTGTATTTAGTAGTCCATGATTAAAAGTTAAGCCTTGCAATAAGGCTATCAAAGTCTTGGAAATGTTCTTTATAAAAGAGACTAGAGGAAAAAGAAAGTAAATCGTAGCAGAGGAGCTATAGAATTGTAACCTTGTTTGTTGGTTAAAAGTAATAAAAAGATTAACAACATTGGTGGATGTAGCCCCTGGTTAGGGGTGAACCATGTATATTGGTGTTTTTCTTGTATCTATTACATATGCGTTTTTTTATGTATGTTGTTTCAAGTGATTTAAGTTATTTCTTTGCAACTTGGTCTTTCTAGAATAGATGATTTATTAAGATGTGGAAAGATTGAGTTGATGTAAATTTTATTGTGGAAAATAATTATAAAATGTTACTTTGAAGGTTATAAAAGTGTGTTCATGTACTATAATACAAAAAATTAATGATAAAGGAATGAGTAAGTTTGATTAAAGTACCCTCTTCTAAGGGTTACGCAATCTTATTTAAGTCAAGTGCATATTTGTAATTCCATCACTTGTTAGAGTTTACATCATGAAAATATAAGCATATGTGGAAAGAGATTTATAAAAGAATTATAGTAGATTTTATAAGTATTTATTGTGAAAAGGAAACTACTAATCTATGTGGTAAATTAGATCCCTTATGTTTGATTAGTAACTTTATTCATGGATGAAATGAATGTTAGTTGACATAATGTAGTGGATGTATTATACTTATGAAATATTGAATAGGAAAGCATAAAGTTTTGACATAACATTTTAAGGTGGAATAATATTTACAAGTGGTTTAAGATATAGCAAAAGAAAAAAAAATTACCCCATTTTCTCATAAGTGCATCGAGGAAGTTGGGCTTGTTACAATTACTCAAAGAATAAGGAAGCTTGTATTGCAGTATTTAATCTTTAGGGACGAGCATACCATTGGTGGAAGCAATTGAAACAAGTAGAAGGCTTGGATAAAAGACAAATCTCATGGAGAAAATTTCAGAGGCTATTCAAGAAAGAGTATTTATCCTAGAAGTATTATGACAAGAAAATGCGAGAGTTATTTGAACTCATCTTGGGTAATAAAACCATGGAGGAGTATGAAAAGTGTTTCTTGGAGCTACTTGGCCATGTCAATTTCATCTAGGATGAGAATGCTAAAGTTCGGTGTTTCCTTAGTGGACTTCCAATATATTACAGAGATATAATTACATATAATGAACCCCGAACATTAAAAGAATGTGTTGGAAAGGAAAATTGCATGTTTGAAAAAAGTAGAAATAGACATGAAGTGCATAAGTCAGTGAATGGCGGGCTGAAAGAAAAGCATGATGTGAAGGAGAAAGAGGCTATACGTCTGGATGAGAATAAGGAGCATTTCACTTCTTTAGGGAAGCCAATTGTAAAGTTTGGTGCAAAGGTGGCAGAGCCAGTGGGGCATTGACCTCATTTCTAATTGAAATGTTGGAACTATGGAGGAGAGCATTATGTCAAAGGTTTCCTAAAGAAAATAAATAATCAACATGTAAGCTTGCACAATGTGAATAATCTTTTACAGTGGGAGATGTAGGTGGAAATGTATCTCGGTGGTGTGCAACTTTAAGTAATCAACAAGAAGAGCATCAAGCACCTAGGGCAGAAGTGGAAGGAAGAACTAGATTGGGATAGAATGAATAGTATTTTTAGTGACAAGTCCATAGAATGAAAAAAATCCCAATGGACCCTTCACATCCTTGAAGCAACAATTTGAATAGTAAATAAAAGTTTGGACATGGCAAGAGTATCACATCTTGTTTTGGAAGACTATATAATGCAATTACGGCTGAAATATTTTTGGTTGATGTGATTTTGAACCATGTAACACTGAGGATGGTGTTTATCTTAAAGGGGATGGGAATGTAATATCCTCGGCTAATACTCCTGGTTGTTTAATGTAAATATTTAACTTCTTTAATATAAAATTATAAACTGGCTTCGGTGGTGTTAGTACGTTGAATAGAAAGGGGACTGGTAAATTCACCAAGGGATAGTGAGGGGAGTTTTATAGCCTAGAAGGGGTCTAGGTCATAACCTTTACAACTTTGTAAAATTTTAGAATACACTTTTTAATCTTTTATTTATCCCAATCCTTGTTAAAACTTGTTTAATCTTTCATTAGAGGAAATTTCAACTCAAAATGGGCCTTCTAAAGAAAATTAATAAAATAATAGTTAAAATAATAAATTAATATTTATTAATTTTGGAGGAAGAAAAGAAAAAAACTACTTTTTTGTTTGTATTTTTGACATATCTCCCTGTGTTTTTATTCAAATTTCGATCGTGAGAGCTCGTTGGATGCAAAATTAAATTACTCATCCAATGAGTACCCACTCGACATACTTTTGACAGGCTCCACTACCCCAAAAACAAGAAATACCTGAAAAAATGTGACGATGATGTCATCATCACATTTTTCAGGTATTTCTTGTTTTTGGGGTAGCGGGATCCATCAAAAGTATGACGATTGGGTACTCATTGGATGTGGAATTTAATTCCACATCCAACGAGCTCTCTTGATTGAAATCTGAGTAAAAACATAGGGAGATATGTCGAAAATATGAACAAAAAAGTAGTTTTTTTATGATACATATCCCCAATTTTATATTCAAAAATTGTTTAAGACCTATACGGTATTTCAGATTTAAAGAAAATCCATTGGCTAACACATGATGACATGCAATTTTAAATAGAGTTAAAAGGCCCATTTTGAGTTGAAAATTCCTCGAATGAATTTTTTTTTATTTTGCTATGTTTGATTAAAAAGGTGGTTAGAGGAGGGTTAGGTGGAAAGTAAATGGTGTCAATGGACACGTTGTTGTTATGGGGAAGGATTTCCCATGCATGTTGGTGGTTTTACACTGAAGGGTGTGCAACATAAGAGGAAAAGAGTTCACAGAGGGAATGGGGTTGTGTGTTGTGGGTGGAAGGTTGGAAAAACACATGCACTCACTGAGGTTGAAGTGTTAGGATTAATTATAATAATCCCTTGACCACCATTGTATAAATGTCATTTCCTAGCTTAGGATTATATTTCCACTTCATTAGTTCCACGGGGAAGTAATATGGGGCACACCTACCACCTGATGTGTCATATTGCATGATTTTGGGAGCTCCAAAGACCAATCCCTATAATTTAGGATCCCACGCTAAGTCATGGGAGTCCCACCATCAGTTCACCCTAGTCTGTGTTTAGTTATGCTCCAATGAACATCAGTTTGTTTATATTCAGTTATCCTAGCACCACATATGCATGATTTAAGGGAGTTAGGTTCCTTTTCTCACCTACCTTGGTCAATTAACTAATTGTGAACTGATTCAATTGTACGGAGTTGCACTAGTGAGTCTATAGTGGTGATTTTCCCATAGTTAGTGATATCTGGATTCACTCTAAGTCATGGGATTCGAATCACTCCTAGAGGATTCAAATTTCCTTTATTGTATTATGATTGTATTACTTAAAAATGAATGATTATGAGAGTGATGTTATGTTGTCAAATTTTTTCCTCTTGTCTATTTAAGTTCACCATGATTGTTTGATCAATGTACAGTGAATTTCTTCTTCCTCCTTCAATATTATTTCATAGTGAGGTTCAATCCAGCCTGAATATCCTGAAGATTTTCTAAATTAAACATGGTATCATAGTAGGTAATCAGGCTAACTTCAATCCTCATAAACTTCCATTGATGCACCAAAACCAACTAGGTTCCCCATAATTCCTAATATATGTGCCTTGCTCCCTCTGTATTTATTCAGATAAGTCTAGCATAGTGTCAAGCACCTTGATAATGTGCACCTGTCGAATAAGAGAGTGATTGAGTTCATTTTACTTGGAATTTAAATTGTTTTTGTAGGTGATTTGAAGAATTTAGAAGAATTGTGTTGTTCATGAAGTTGTAAAATGGAGAATCCAACAACCTTAACACCCAGGATCCTCACAGCCTTCAACTATCTTGATTGGTGGGTTGATATTAAGCTTGTGTTGCGCAACATAGGTTTGTGCAAGGTCATTATGGGAAAGGAGGTCGAACCCTAACATCCTCTAGAGAAGTCGAAGTATCAGAAAAAATTGGAAGAAGCATTTGGTTTCATGTACATTTCTATATCCAGAGAGTTACTCTTGCACCTTGATGGATTAAAAAATCCAAGATAAGTATGGAATAATATTGAAACACTGTTTGGAAAGAAAGAAGATATAAGAGGTCATATTCTGGAGAATGAACCGATTTCTCTTCAACCCAACAATTTTGAAACCATCTAGCAATTCTTCTCCAAGTTAAAATCCTTGGTCATGCGGTATAAGCAATGTGGGATTGAGAAGAATGATGAGCAATTGGTGCTCTCTATTCTAAGTAAACTTGGCCCAGAATTATCAGTGTTCATATCCGCATTTCATTCCGGGAGACTTAAAACTCCAAACTGGCTAATTCCATCACTTGATGTATCCACAAAATCTCTTATTCGAGGAAAAGATAAGTTGATACATATGGGAGCCCTCAGAGCCTCCAAAAATCAAGCTCTCTTGGTTGGGCAGACCAAGAATGCACAATCCAAAGGAAAACAAAAAGGAAAGGATAAAATGAACACCGAACTAGAACAAAAGGAAGAGTTTGATCCATCAGATGGAACCTTGGGCTCTAATAAGGACAAGCATCAGAGGTTTGATAAGGGAAAGTTCTCCTACTGTAAGAAAGGAAACCATAAAGAGAAATGTTGTATAAAGAAAACCTTAGATCAGATGTCAATACTTCTTGAAAAAAATAATATTTCCCTCCCTAAAGGTGGAAGGAAAGTTGATTCTAGAGACAAGACTTATGACCATGAGAGATGCGATGCACTGAAGGATGGATTTTCAAAATATCAATCCTTCCTCATTGATCCAGTAGGCTCCAACCACATGGTTTCCTCCAAATAATCATTCTCTTCATAAATATTATTGATGGTCCAAGTATTCACATGGGAGATGACACTCATATCCAAGTTGAAGGGAAGGGTACACTAGTACACTAAAATTAGAAAATGGAATGTTCAAAAATGTCTTATATGTGCCCTCTTTAGTAACAAATTTGTTGTATGTATATCATATGACTCATACAGGATCACCAAAGAAAGTTTCATTTGAACTTGAATCACTGGAGATCTCAGATATTTCTACTGGGAAGCTGATAGTGAAATGTGTTGTAAACCATGCCTCCAAATCATATGAGTTCTCACATTTTTTTCCATACTCAAATCCAGTGCAATCTCTATAGCCATTTAAAAGGGAAGGTAAATTCATTCTAGCTAAACCATTTGCATATGATGATGTTCCTATAGATGTTTCATATCCAAGATCCAAAGAATAGGAACCAGTTGAATCATATCTTGGTATTGAAGATGAAGCTCAAACAGATATAGATCCAGATCTAGTCGCTACTCCCAATCCTAGGCCTAAATGGGCTCAAAAGTCATTGAGGCTGATGGGAACATGGATAGAGATTCATTTGAAAAAAGGAGAACCAGATACCAGTCTCAAGATGAGAACCTTGTGTAATGCCATGAAAATACATTTCTCCCAAAGAGATGCTATAAACTCCAAGAGAGGTGCTACATGATCGTGAGGTATGATCAATAGTTCTGCATAGTGGCTTGACGTGATTCACTAAGATAGGAAGATATGGATAAGGAATATGAGTCACTCAATAATAATGAGACATTGGATCATGTCTCTCTTCCTCTAGAAATAAGAGACAAAATTAACTTTCGACATGGTAAATTAGAAGAAGAAATATACATGAAAAAGCCTGAGGGGCACACTGATGATTCTCTCTTGATATGCAAGTTGAGGAGTCCATTGTATGGGCTCAAGCAAGCCTCTAGGGAATGGAATCCCAAGTTTAATTCTTCCATAATGTTACATAGGTTCAAAAGATGCAAGTTTGGTTGCAAAAGTAGTAACATTTCTTCTTCTATATGGCATGCAATTGGAAGAATATAGAGAGTTAACATGCATTGTATCAAGGAACTAGTTCACACAAGGAGCATCACATTGCATTACTTCTCCATATTGGTGCAGACTGTAGAAATTTGTCACAAATATTTTTACTCATGAGAAATTTGTCTCTTCGTGTGAACGCTTGATCCAATTGCCTGCAATTCATTTTTTAGGGGGGAGGGGGGGGTTGTTCCCATGAGGTTTTCCTGATTTCCTCGGTTTATTGAGAAGTTACCTTTTTGCATTAGATTATATGGGTGGCCTTTCATCTCAGTTTCCATGGATCAGGTTTTCCAAGTTTGGATTAAATGGGGGGGTGTTAGGATTAAATATAATCTTCCCTTTCCCACCTTAGTCTAAATTCCATTTCCTAGCTTAGGACTATGTTTCCACTTCATTAGTGCCATGGGGAATTCATCTGGGGCCCGCCTTCCACCTGATGCACTAATTTGCATGAGTATGGGAGCTCCAAATATCAATGCCTATAATTTAGGAACCCACACTAAATCATGGGATTCCCACCATCGTTGACCCTAGTATGTGTTGAGTTATGGTCTAATGGGCACCAGTTAATTCATCTTCAGTTATCCTAGTGCCACATTTGCATGATTTAAGGTATTTAGGCACCTTTTCTCACCTACCTTGGTCATTTAACTGATTGTGAACTGATTCAATTGTCTAGAGTTGCACTAGTGAGTCTCGAGTGGTGATTTACACACAGTTAGTGATCTCTTGAGTCAGCCCAAGTCATGGGATTTGAATCACTCCTAGAGGATTCAAATTTCCTTTATTGTATTGTGATTGTATTACATACAGATTAATGTTTATGAAAGTGATGTTATGCATTCAAATTTTTTCCTCTTATCTATTTAATTTCACAATGATTGTTTAATTATTGTCCACTGAATTTCTTCTTCCTCCTTAAATATTCTTTCATAGTGAGGTTCAATCCATCTTGAAGATCTTGAAGCTTTTCTAAATTAAACATGAAGAGGGGAAGAGGAACTTGATGAAAGGGGAGTGCACAAAGGGAAGGAAACTGCGTGCTATGTGGTGAAAGGGTAGTGTGTTAAGGAGCCCTATGTTGGGAGAAAACTAGGTTTTTATGTTGAAACATGAGAGCAACATGCAAAATTGGTGGAAAGTGCCTAATTGTATGAACTCAACTCTTTTTCCCTATTTTTTTGTGTTAATATGTTTGTTGATTGTTGTGTTGTGGTTAATTGAATGGTCAATTATGCATGAATCTCTCTAGTTTAGTTTTTGGGTGCTGAGTAAGCAGTGATGAGTTTCACTGTCATGTTGTTGGAAGGAGACTAGAGTGGAAAATTGTGTGGTTTGGCATTGAATTGGAAAAATCCAACTTCATGTATGCGTGTATACATGTTTAGAACCCTTGTTTTTAGGAGTGTGGTCAATTTTTTTTTCCTAAGTTGGAAATGAATTGTAGATCCCTATGTTTGGGAGGTTTAGGAAAATGATATTTCTGGGTTGGAAATATATTCTAGTTCCTTGTATTGGGAGTGGTTGAATGTTATTTCCTAAGTTGGAAATACTTTCTAGATTCATTCCTTTTGAATTGTAGCCATGTTATTTTTTGAGTTGGAAAGAGATTGGGATAAGGGGAGAATTCCTCTGGTGAATTTACAAATCCTAGCTTGGAGGTGGTCTCTGAGAGATAAAATAATATAGGCCAAGAAAAGACTTGTAGTTGGGTGGAGCATGGTAGCCACGAAGCTCTATTCCATTAATTAGTTTCAAATAAGTGTTCATGGTTTAAAAACATCTTGTAATTGCTTATGTGTCTGAATTTTTGAATTAAATCAAATGTGCATGTAGTTATGCTAAAAACTACTTGACGGATAAATTATTGATAAGTTGTGCCTTGTGGTTGATAATGCCATCTGTTTATGGTGTTAGTCTATTAATGTTTTGGAATGACTATCACTTAGATGGGAATTGAGCAATCAAGTCACTGAATTGTTAATGTTGATGAATTATGTTTTGTTGAAGTAAAAGAAATAGGTTGAGAAGGTGCATCCTTGTTAATGGTATATGTTTTTAACATATCAAATAAATGTTATGTATTTGAACATTGAGTATTATGTTCATGATTGATTATTAGTAATTATTTGCTTAAGATTTGTTATGGAAGAAATATGTTTAAAGGTGGTTGGAATGATTGCTAAGCATGCTCTGTACTATGGGACTCTTGAACTATTGTAGACAACGCTAAGGGTCCTTTGTAGCTATAGCATGACCATGATTTCTCAAGGGTTGACAAATATCTTGCATTTTGAGCCATTGGAAGGTTGTAACATGATTAATGTACTCATATTGATAATTTGTTCGTTGTTATAGGATTATTTTTGTAAAAGAAGCAAAGAGGGGCATGGTATGTATGAATTTTTCAACTTCATGAATATTGTGCTAAAATTCATAATTGTATTAAAAGAAAATTTTATAATTCCTTGAGTTGTTTATAAGAACCTGAAGGGAAATTATTACATGTGTTAAACTCTATTTTTGAGAAGAGATGTAAGACTGTGTAATATTGTGGGGTTCCTTAGTTTATTTTAGACCTATGTATTTATCCCTTTGGCATGAAAGAGAATGGTTGTTTGGATAGAATCTTAAGTTTGTGAGATTTTTTATATTTAAAATTTAACTTTTGGGACTAGATGGTTGTAACATTTCATTGCTTGCATAGTCTAGTTTGACTGTTGATCGAAGGTTTGTAAAACTAGTTGGTTTTGATATGTTAGGGCATGAACTTGTTTATTTTATTCATGCCGATTTTTCCCTTGCTCCTTTGTCTCATACCAATACCCCGATTATCATGGGGAATTAATTTTTTTCTTAAATTTTTTCTTAAAACACAAGGCATGGTCGTGAAAACACTCTTCAACATTCATGCTTAAGCATAAAACCCATTGTAACATTCATTGCACCCTTGACATATCCCTTCTATGACTGGAACACCTATTCCACACTCCGCCTTCCGCACTCCACTTTCTGCCTTTTGCTGCGGAATTCGGGAACTGGAAAACATAATGTGCAACTGAACTTGGGAATCAAAACTCAACCTTCGACGAAAACTATTTACCACTTTTTTCCTTCTGCACTTCCTCTTCCCTCCTTCCTCCCTTCCACCTTCCACTTGCGGAACTCAAGAATCAGAAACTCCAAAGTTTTACGGAGTGAATTTTCCATCTTCTGCCTTCTGCCTTTCTGCCTTTCACTGAGGAACTCAGAACTTGGAAACTTAGAATTTTGATAGAATCATTCAACCACATTCTTCTCTGCATTCTGTCATTCCAAATTCCTCTTTCTGACCTCAGATTGTGGAAATCCAAGAAATGACAAATTTATCTTTCGACCTTCGACCTTCCACCTTTCTTCCTTTTGCTGTGGACCTCAAAAATCAGAACAACAACCTTTTAACTTCGCCTTTTTTTGTTCTGTCAAATTTTTCCTTCCTAATTTTGCCCTCCACGACGAACTTTGAAAATCAGAAGTCCAACTTCTATTTAGGAATTTTAGCCCTTTTTTTGCTTCCGCCTTCTGCGGGAGGATCCCAAGGTGCAGAAAACCAACATTCTTCCCTGTTTCCACTTCTCTTTTCCGGTTTCTGCCTTCCTCCTTCCCCAGGTGGATTTCAAGGAGAGGAAACGCTAAGTTAGATGCATTTTGACTCTGTAACAGGCTTCTAGCCTCCATGAACTTAGGCAAAATGCATTGAAACATACAAGGCATAAACAAATGAAAATGCAGGGACATTCATTCAATAATAACCTATACTTTAACTCATTCATAAGCATTCAACATAATCATTTCATTCATAAGAAAATACATTGCAGAAATAACACAACAGAGAATACTTATCTTGAATAATGAATATGTATTGCAACTAGCTATGTAACTACAACGTTCCACCCAACCATAGGCCAGTGTGTTCATTAAACTCTAAAAACCACTGCCACCCCCGAGCTGGGCATGATTTCCACAAGGAAATAAGGAACATTAGAGTCACACATAGTCATGACATAACACACAGTAAAACCAACCTACAGTTGGGTTTCTCAGGATGCTAAGGAAATGACTCACCTTGTCAAATGCATACCAAGACTAAGCCAAACCAACCAACAATTGAGTTATCAGGATGCTAAGGTAGTGGGAAGGTAGAATTGCTAAGCTAGTGAGCTCAACCACAGAGCTATGGACACCTACACCAAGTCTATATAGCTTGGAATTCCACAATACCTATACACCAACACAAGGAAGCATCCCCTTCTCTGCTCAATAGTCCCTCAGTCTATGCCTTCCCTTCCAATTCTCTTTAGGGTGTGCATCGAATATTTGGAAGCCCCTCTTGATCTGTTTGTGAGGTTCCTCTCTTCACTAGGTTTATCATCCAATTATGGGCCTGTTCCACTCCTAAGTCTTTCATACCAAAATAGGTATGAAAATAACGACAATCCCACAAGGATACACTGCAACATGGGCTTCACTTTGAAAAAACATGTCCCAACACTCTGCTAAACCAAAAAAAAATTCTCTACGACTCTAGATGATGAACCATGCATAATCGTGAATTAACAATGAATGGAATAATACCATCTTGAATTCTGGGGGACAACAAAACCCATATCACGACTAAGGAAAGGCATACTAGGCAAGCATTACATGGTTTACTTGCTTTAGAAGCAAGAACAAATCTTCCTATACTATAGGCTCGTAGGCTTGCTCAGACACGAGATCAGACTACCATGCCTTGCTCTGCCCAAGGAATTAACTTACTAAACCAACTTCTAGAAGAAATGAATGATTAAGGATAGAGGACAAAAAGGTAGCTGAGGGTTCATGGGTTTCCCCATTGACATTTGGTCTCACCCAATTGGCTCAGGAGTTTGACTAACTCCCCTTCCTATTCCTTTTGAAATCAGCCCCCCGTCTCTTTCACGTTGCAGTGCATAGCTAGTTGTGGTATTTTATTAATTGTATATTTACATGGTGTTCCAAAATATATATTGTTCCTGACTTAGCACCATAACCATCGGTATCAACCTTGATCACTAATACACAAAACACCAAATCAATGGCAGGTCCTTGGCCTTGAACTCCTTTCCATGGTTCCAATACAATATACACATCACGTACAATTTAATACCATGGGGTCAAAACCGGGGTATTACATTCCCCTCCCCCTTCAATAGCACTGGCATCAGTGCTTTTCAAAATTGAACAAAAATGGATGTGCCAATCGCATGGCATCCTCTAGCTCCCATGTAGCCTCTTTGGGACCGTAGTCCTCCCACTGCACCTTCACTTGTCCAACGGATTGATTCCAGAGCACTATGACCTTCCTGTCGAGGATGCGCAATGGCTCAGTTTGGAACTCTCCCTTGGGTTCCACTTGGATCACATCCCAATTTCTCACATGGTTAGGATCATGTACATATTTATTAAGAAAATAAACATGTAAAACATTATGACCTCTAGTGCTAGCAGGAAATGCAATTCCATATGCAACTGACCCTATTCTTTCAAGAACTTCAAATGACCCACAATATCTAGGTGACAAGTTTGCACAACTTCTAAGCTTCAAGGAACTCTTCCTTTCCCTCACTCTAAGGTAAACATGATCCCCAACACTGAACTTTATATGCATTCTATGCTTGTCTGCATAGATTTCCTGTCTGTCCTGGGCTGATTTCAGGTTCTGCCTGATCTTTGCAACCTATTTATCCATTTCCTTGAGAAATTATAGACCACCAATCACAATCCTATTCACTGGATTATCCCAAGTCACTGGTGTCCTACACCTTCTTCCATACAAATATCCATATGGACTCATCCCAAAGGATGCTTGTTATCCATTATTATAGGCAAACTCTACCAAGTGTAAATAATTTTCCCACTTGGATGGCTTGTCCATTACATACACGCAGAGCATGTCTTCAAGAACCTAATCCACTCTCTCTGTATGTCCATCATTCTAAGGATGGTAGGCAATGCTGAAGTTCAGCTTTGTACCCAAATCTGCAAAAAGACCCTTCCAAAAATTGGAAGTAAACTTGGGATCTCTGTTAGAAACTATTTCCTTAGGAAATCCATGCAATCTAAAATTATCCTTCATGAATATTTACACAATGGTATCAATCTTATACGTGAACTTGACTGGTATAAAATTTGATGCCTTTGTCAACTTGTCCACCACAACCATGATGGAATCATGTTGTCTCCAAGTCATTGGAAATCCTGTAATAAAATCCATGGAAATAACTTCCCATTTCCATTATGGAATTGGCAAAGGCTACAATAACCTTGCTGGGTTTTGATGCTCAACCTTTACCTGCTTACATTTCATGCACTTAGAAATATACTTAGCAATGTCCTTTTTCATTCCTGGCCAAAAATATTGCTTTCTGGTTGTAGTAATTATTTTCTGATATCCTGGGTGACTAGAATATGGAGCTTTATGGATCTCATCCATAACAATTCTCCTCAAGTCTTCTACATTTGGAATATAAATTCTGTTCTTATAGGTAAGAAGTCCATCTTCTTCCAATTCATACCCTCATACTTCTTTTCAAGGCTTTGCTATTGCAACTTGTCCTCTATCTGCACATACATTTCATCCTTAGCAGTATGATCAAAAATCTGTTGTCTCAAATCTAAATGGCAAATATTGAGGGATTCCACATGCATTTCATGCACCTTCCTGTTAAGTGCATCAACATCTTGGGGTCCATTAAAACTTTGTCCCCTTCTTTTGCAAAGAACTAATTGAATGTGCAACCTTGGAGAATCCTTCAATGAACCTCCTATAGTATCCCGCAAGTCCCATAAAAGATCTCACATATGTCACATTTCTTGGGGTTAGCCAATTCATAATGGCTTCAATATTTTCAGGGTCCACGGATATTCCCTCCTTTCAGATAATGTGACCCAAATAATGAATTCTATCTTTATAGAAGTCACATTTGCTCAAATTTGCATACATATTATTCTCCCTTAGCAATTTTAATACCATTCTTAGATGTTCTTCATCATCTTCTTCATTCTTAGAATAAATAAGAATGTCATCAAGGAAGACAAGAAAAAACTTGTCCAAATACTTACAGAAGACACTATTCATAAGAGACATAAATGTAGCTGGTTCATTGGTGAGACCAAACGGTACCACTACAAATGCATAATGTCCATACCTTGTTTTGAAGGTTGTCTTATGAATATCTTCATCCTTAATCCTTACCTGATGGTAACCAGACCTCAAGTCAATCTTGGAAAATACCTTTGCTCCTCTCATCTAATAAAAAAGGTCATCATTTCTAGGTAAAGGGTATTTATTCTTCACAGTGACTTTGTTCACCTATCTGTAATCAATACACAACCTGAGTGTACCATCTTTATTTTTCACAAATAGCACTGGTTCTCCCCAAGGAGACACACTTGGCCTGATATACTTCTTCTCCAAGAACTCTTGCAGTTGCATCTTCATCTCTAGCAATTCTGGTGTGCTCATCTTGT
Source organism: Pseudotsuga menziesii (assembly GCA_001517045.1). Classification (NCBI taxonomy): domain Eukaryota; kingdom Viridiplantae; phylum Streptophyta; class Pinopsida; order Pinales; family Pinaceae; genus Pseudotsuga; species Pseudotsuga menziesii. The sequence continues at coordinate 835,838 of LPNX010178901.1, read as the reverse complement.
AGGGTCTCTTGGACTCTGGTGCTACTCTGGGCACAAGGTCAATTGTGAAATCAATGTCCCTTTTTGGAGGAAGTCCCGGGATCTCATCAGGAAAAAAAATCCTTGAATTCCTGTAAAACGTGAAATTCCTCCAACCTAGGAGTTTCAACCTATGCTGCCTCCAAAACATGGGATGCATACAACTGGAAACCTTTCCTACAGAACTTCTTCAGTTGCATTGTTGAAATATTCCTAACAGAAATCACCTTTGGAATGCCTCTTACAACCCTTGGATTTCCTTCTTCATCCATGCATTCAAAAGTGTTATTATAGCAGTCAATATTTACTCTATGAGCTTCTAACCAATCCATTCCAATGAGAATATCATAGGAACAAAGTGGCAGAACATTTAGATCTGCACAAGTGATTAACCCATCCATCTCCAATGGACATTTCTCTACCACTTCACTAACTTTTCTCTTGGTTCTAGTGGCTAGTTGAACTAACCATGATTTGTTATTCTTTGACTTCTTAAAAGCACAAATCTCAACTACTCTAGGAGTAATATAACTGTGAGTAGATCCAGGTTCAATCAAAACATAAACACATTTCTCAATAATATTACCTGCAACTTAAACCATAGTTGGTTAATGATCTTCCTAACGGTCCTCTAGTGCTGCATAAATTCTAGGGACAGTCCTTGCTACTTGGTCCACAGTTTTAGCTTCTTGGATGTTGTGAGCTTGACTCACATTCCCATTTTGATGCAGACAGTTCCGACGTAGATGGTTTCCTCCACATCCCCAATATTGGAGTGTTTCTCTGATCTCTTTCGAATCTCTTGGCCTGTCTCCCATCACTCTAGCTGGCTGAGCCATGACTTGTGATGGCTTCTTTTTCTAATTTTAGAAATGAGAAGGTTTGAAACCTTTCTTCCTTTGGTCAAACTTCTCATTCTTCTAGTCTTTCCATGCCTTATGGATATCAGGTTTTCCTTTGTTCTGATCATAACAATACTTATCCTTCCTGATAGCCTCTTCTAGAGTTCGAGTTTCATCAACTTCAATTCTGTCTTTGTAAGACTTACGTATCCAACTCAGAAAACACTGGATTCTCAGTTTATCATCTCTGATATACTTGACATACCTTAAAAGCTCCAAGAAATTATTTTCATATTCTTCCATGGTCAATAGTCCCAATTTCATCTCATGGAACTCTTTAATATTGTCATCATAGTATATGTCAGAGAGGTAGTTCTTCCTGAAATACTTCTGGAAATGCTTCCACACAATCTTCCTTTCACTGATCTTCTTCACTTTCCTGAAGTGATCCCACCATATAGAAGCTCTTCCATTTAGATTGAAGATAGCTACTCTTGCTTTCATATTTCCAAAGTAGTCTTGGACTTGGAAATATTTTCTCATCCCAAGAAGCCAAGATTTGGCTTCTTGATTGTTCTTTACCTCACCATAAAATGTAGGAGGCTTAGACTTCTTGAATTCATCACGTGAACTGTTTTGGTAACATCTCTTTCTCTTATTCCTGTGAGAAGAAGAGATTGAACCCCTAGTGGATCATTTAAAGTTATATGATCCACTAGAAGACCTTTTTCTTCTTCTGGCACTTCTCCTACTTCCTTCCGAATTTACTGCACGATGGTTAGAGTTCATCCACCTCTTTATATCTATCAAAATATGCAACATGGATGCATTCAATTGATTCTTCTCTTCTTGAACTTTTAATCATTCTTTCATTGTCTTCTCTGTAACTTTGCATCTCCATGCGTAGGCTTCTCATGGTGGCTGCAAAATCTAGTGGAGTCTCTTGAAATCTTCTCCCATTAGAATTTGTATCAACATTTCCAACTTGGATGTTTTCTCACATGGCATCTGCATCGGGCCCATAGGGATCTTGTGCATCATTCATGCTATAGGTTTTCATGGTTGAGCCCAAAACCAACTTTTCCAATTGTACTATGACTCTGCAAAAATGTGCTAATGAACATCATTGTTAGCTACACCACAATTTCAAAATTTAAATACCATGATTAGCTGCAATGTTGCACCCTATAATTCTGAAAACTATTGACTTGTCCCATCCATTCCCAATGTTGTAACCATTAGCTCTGATACCACAATGTCATGTACCCATACCCCGATTATCATGCAAAATTAAAAAAATTATTAAAGAACCATGGTTCTTCTTTTGAAACATAAGGCATGGTCATGAAAACACTCTTCAACATTCATTCGTAAGCATAAAACCCACTGTAACAGTCATTCTGCCCTTGACATATCCCTTCTATGATCGAAACACCTTTTCCACACTCCCCCTTATGCACTCCCCTTTGCTCCTTATGCCGCGGAATCCGGGAACCGAAAAAAATAATGTGCGACAGATTCATTTGGCCTCTTTTTTCCTTCCTCCTTCTACCCTTCCACCTTTCACTGTGGAAATCGGGAATCAGAATTCAACATTTGATGAAACCATTTATTGCTTTTCCACCTTCCGCACTTCCGCTTCCCTCCTTCCACCCTTCCACATTCCTCTTGCAGAACTTGGGAATCAGAAACTCCAAAGTTTGATGGAGTGAATTTTCCATCTTTCGCCTTCTGCCTTCTGCTGCAGAACTCGGAAGTCGAAAACTTAGCATTTTTATGAAATCATTCAGCCGCATTCTTCCTTTTACATTCCTCCATTCCGACTTCATATTTTCGACCTTAGAATGTGGAAATCCATGGAAGGATGACTTTATCTCTTGTCCTTCTGCCTTCCGTCTTCTTCCTTTCTTGCTTTCACTATAGACTTTAGAAATCGAAACAACAAATTTTTACCTACATCGTTTTATTTTCTACCAACTTCCACCTTTCGACTTCCACCCTCCACAGTGGGCTTCAGAAATCGGAAGTCCAACTTCTCTGTAGGACCTTTATCCCTTTTTCCGCTTATGCCTCCCTCCTGCTGCGGGCATCCCGGGGTGTGGAAAACCAACGTTATGCCCTGTTTCCAATTCTCTTTTATGGTTTCCGCCTTCTGCCTTCCCCAAGCAGATTTCAAGGGGTGGAAACGCTAAGTCAGGTGCATTTTGACTCTCTAACAGGCTTCTAGCCTCCATCAACTTAGGAAAAATGCATTAAAACATACAAGGCATAAACAAATGCAAATGCAGGGACATTCATTCAACAATAACCTCTACTTTAACTCATTCATAAGCATTCAATATAGTCATTTCATTCATAATCAAATACATTGAAGAAATAACACAACAAAGAAAATTAATCTTGAATGATGAATTTGTCCCACAACTAGCTATGTCACTGCAATATTCCACCCAACCATAGTCCAATGTGTTCATTAATCTCTCAACACCACTGTCACCCTCGATTTGGGCATGATTTCCATAAGGAACTAGGGACCATCAAACTCACACATAGCCAAGACATAACACACATCAAAACATAGTAAAACCAACCTACAGTTGGGTTTCTTAGGTTGCTAAGGAAATGACTCACACCTGGTCAAATGCATACCAAGACTCAGCCACACCAACCAAAATTTGGGTTGTCAAGATACTAAGGGAGTTGGAAGGTAGAATTGCTAAGCTAGTTAGCTGGACCACAGAGCTTTGGACACCTACACTAGATCTATCTAGCTTGGTATTCCACAATACCTACACACCCAACACAAGGAAGCATCCCCTTCTCTGCTCAACAGTCCGTCGGGCTATGCCTTCCCTTCCAGTGTTCTTCAGGGTGTGCATAGAATATTTTCTAGCCCCTCTTGATCTATCTGTGAGGCTCCTCTCTTCACTAAGTTTATCAGCCAATTCTGGGCCTCTTCCACTTCTAAGTATTTTAGACCAAAACAGGGATTCACATCACAACAATCCCACAGGGAAACACAGTAACATGGGATTCACTTTGTAGAAACAAGTAGCAACACTCTGGTAAACCAAAAAATGCCCTGCGACTCTGCATGTTGAACCATGCATAATCGTGAATGAACAATGAATGGAATAATACCATCTCGAATGTTGAGGGACAACAAAACTCATCTCGCAAATGAGAAAAAGGAATACTGGGCACGCATTCCAAGGTTTACTTTCTTTAGAAGAAAGAACACAACTTCCCAGACTGCGAGCTCGTAGGATTGCTCAGACATGAGATTAGAATGCCATGCCTTGCTCTCCCCAAGCCATTAACTGCCTCAATCAAATTCTAGAAGAAATGAATGATTGAGGATAGAGGACAAAAGGGTAGCTGAGGGTTCATGGGTTTCCCATTGACATTTGGCATCACCCTATTGGCTCAGGAGTGTGACTAACTCCCTTCCCTATTCCTTATGAAATCATGCCCCCATCTCTTTCACGTTGCAGTGCATAGCTAGTTGTGGTATTTTATTAATTGTATATTTACATGGTGTTCCAAAATATATACTGTGCCTGAATTAGCACCATAACCATCAGTATCAACCCTAATCACCGATACACACAAAACCAAATCAATGGCAGGGCCTTGGCCTTGAGCTCCTTTCCATGATTCCAATACAATATACACATCATGTACAATTTAATACCATGGGGTCAAAACCAAGGTATTACATCCTTAATTAGAATCTTGTTGTGTAATCCATGTATGATTAGAGATTAATATGTGTTTTCTTGGGCGAGACTTGATGCCATATTCATGGTGAAAATCCTTTGTGTTATGTTTGTTTTTCCTTAACCGTTTTTCACAAAATAGGTAAGTTTTGGCCTATTTTTATTTGGGTTATTGGAGCAATCAAGACCGTTTATTTTCGTGTCGATTTAATCATGTTTGTTGATCGATTTGTGTTGATTCTTTATTTTCAACATTCTGACATCAAAAATCAGAAGTCAGGGTAATCATTGTTATGTTTGTCAGGTAGGTGTTGAGTTCCAACTTCCAAGGTAGTTAGAAGTCGAGTGTGTTCATTGTTATTTTTGTCAGGTCAGTGCCAACTTTTGACCTCTAATGTGCCAACATCAGAATTTGGGTGTCTATATTTTGTTTGAAGTTATGGGTGTGCCGACTTCCAAAGCTTGATGTTGGAATTCGAAAGCTATTATTTGTGGTTATGTTTTCCATTTCCGAGGTGCCAACTCTCAACCTTCGACATGACAATGTCGAAAGTAGGGGTGTTCTGGTAGCAAGTGTATCTCAGAGTCGACATTTTATGTCATGGTTGATGCTTATGTTCTATAAGGAGTATTTGGGATTCCAAGGATGTTTTATAAGTTAATTTTAATGTGATTACTATTTGATTAATGTTTTTAAATTGAAATTAGGCTCATTTAATTTATTCGATTTGTGTTTCAATTTTTACGCTTTTGTGTGTTAGTGATTTAATTAACGCTCAAGGTTGATTGTTTTATGTTTAATGGAAAATTTTCTTAATTCCTTAGGAATTTTGGATCCCGTACATATCTCTTTTATTGCTTTTGGATATCAATGGGTTTCAGTGTCTATGTAGCGCAAAGGGTGCATTGCAATGTATTTAAAAATATCAATGTAGTTTAAGGGATGTGTGCTTCCTCATATTTATATTGAATCTAAGGTGTCAAAAGAGACCCTCATTAGCTTGCACCAACCCTATAATATATTTATTTTTTGGTTAATTAACTCTTGTTAATAAGATACCATGTCTTATAAGATCTTTCTATGTCGAGTAAAATATTTATATTTTCGTATGCTGGAATTGACTTCTCATTTCTCATAGTATTGTGAAAGATCATAACTATCAATATGTGTAGATCACTTCAAAAAAACAAGAGATGGATACATGTTAAGTTGAGTGAGAACCAAACAAAGGAAGGAACCTAAGGCTATCTTATTGTGAAGCCTGTACTATTTACTAAGGATGTATAAGTTTTCCCAAAATTTTGAAATTAAAACTTGGTGGGATAAATGGAGTTATTTAAATAATATAAGTTTACAATAATAATAATATGATAATATGATTTTTTAGATGCAAATCCTATAATCTCATAATCAAGTCTCAAAATTAAAGGAAACAAACCATATTATATTCTCTTCATCGAGAGCACGTCTATGACTAAGTATCTAATGTACAAGAACACTATAAACATGATGAATGACAAGAGGCTTCCTAGTATTGGTTCATACTCTAGTTTAAACACCTACACTTTAAGCAAGGTTGGAATAAATATACCATGTCTTGGCTAATCATTGGGGAGTAGAGGAAGATGAATAATATTAAAAGTACTATTACATCTAAATTTCAGGAGAAGTTGTGGTTCCATAAAGAAGTTCTCACAATCTCCATAGTGAAACATAATTTCTCACAAGCTCCAGAGTGAAACAATTCCTACAACGTTGTGGGATGAACGAATTTGTCATGTTTGTGACAATAAGAGGGTTGAAGATGAAAATTACTTTCTAATTAAATGTTCTACATACACTCACATTAGGGTGCATTTTCAAAATATTTTCTACAATACATTAGGGTGTAATTTCATAATATTTTCAACAATATTGACTTTCCTAACCTTTTAACTCATCAAAACTATGGTGACCTAGAACTACTTCTCTAAAATATATTTTAGCACAAAAATAAAAGTCTAAATAGAAGCAAGTTGATCTTAGTGGATGTTAAAATCCATCACCATCATCATCATATTAATGATTGGCATCGTCTTAGAGAGAGGGAGAGAGAGAGAGATTTGTGTGATTATTATTTATCCTACATTAAATTTATTATTATTATATTTTTAATGTTGTAGAACATCTCAATTTCAAGACAATAGCATCACATCACAATCATAAACTCATTTACAACACCAAAATATTCTATAGGAGAGAAGGAAAGATTTATTAGATCTACTATACAAAGACATGAGAAACCTAACTATTTATAACAACATCAAGAGCCCTAATGAATAACTATTACAACTCGATAGTTAAAGATGGCTTAATTAAACTTACAAATTTGAAGAGTTAGCTTACAAATTTGAAGAGTTGTCTTACAACTATGACAACTATAAAATTGCATAGGTATCTAGAAAAGAATTTCAACATCCCCCCTAAAGAAAAATGTTGGTATTTAAATAAAAGAATTTTTTCTATGTACAAACTCTCATAAGAAGAGAATATGAGAAAAATCCCTTTGGAAGAAACAAATCCTTTCCCAAAGAGAGTAAAAGAGAGAATGTATGAAGGAAGGAGGCCTCAAGATGATCCCCTGTGACATTTTCCTTCACTCCAAGCGTCATTAGAAATTATAGAAAATGAGGTGATTCCAAAGGTAGTGAAGATGTATGAAAATTGCTCCCAAGATGAGAACACAATTCTTAATGAGATTTTGAATAAAGTGCATGTGAGTCGTTATGTTTTTTTTCCTTTGATGCTCCACTAGGTTGTGAAAAATCTGTATGGAACTGTGGTTATCATACCAAAGAGCAGAGGGATAATATTTCAAAATTTTAGACTTTGTCATTAGCTATCAAACCCAAAAGACGCCTTGACCATCTACAACATTATACTCAAGTTCTATAGAAGATAATGCAATGGTTGTTTTTTTCTTACAATACTAGGCAATTGGATCAGATGATAGATAAAAACAAAATGTATACTTTTTGTCATCAACTGAACCAACCTAATCAAAATCAAGCAATCCCACAAGTTGTGAGAAACCTCCTGCAATAAATAATGAAAATGTACGATATAACAAAAATATTAGAGCATGATCAGAGCACATAAGGAATTTTATTGATCACATGCCACTTCGATGGGGAAACCTCCTTTGAGAAAGCTCAATACATATAACTTGTGAATGCCTTCATTGGCCTCAACACATACTTATAAACTAAGTCTAATCTAAATAAATATTACTCCCCATTAATGTGGTATAATACAATATACTCACGAGACGACTTACAAATCATATGTGTTCAACAATAATATACTAACGAAGTAAAGAGAAGGTTGACATGGGTTCCTAACATTCCCTCACTCCTATAAAATCTTTGTCCTCAAAGCTTGACATGTGGAAATTGTTGTTGAATCTTAAGGAGTGGTTCCCATGTAGCATGCTCTTGTTGCATGTCGTGTCATTGAATTAATACCTCTGTGATGGATTGAGAGAGAAGATGACAAGTGCGCTTATTGAGGATGGCCTCTAGATCCAAAATGATGGATCCTTCATTATCTAATTCTGGTAAAATAGTTTGTGCTCTGATGTTGGTTCCAATAACCTTATTAAGACAAGAGACATGAAATACTGGATGAATGCGAGAATAAGGAAGAAGTTCCAATTTATAAGCAATTGACCCAATCTTCTCAAGAACCTTATATGGCCCATAGAACTTTGGAGTAAGCTTATGACTCACTTTGAGTTTACAAGAGGATTTATTGTAAGGATGTAGACAAAGGAAAACCATAACACTAACTTGAAAAGTGTGCTCAGAACGGTGTTGATCGGCTTGTTGTTTCATTTGGTTTTTGGACATGTGAAGATTGTCCCGCAAAATGTGAAGAATCTGATCTCAGTTTCTGAGAACTGTGTTGACTTCCTGAACTAATTAATTACTAGAGGTGTATGGAAGGATAAATAGTGTTTCCTGACCATAAACTTCTTCATATGGAGTCATTTTAGATGTGGTATGGTAGGAAGTTTTGTACCACCATTCAATTGTTAAGATTTTAAAAGTTGTTATAGAAAAACAAAAGGATCTCTGAAAGAATAACAAGCACAACATAAAAAAAGAGAACACAAATATTTATCATGGGAAACCCTTGTGGGGAATAAAAACCAACAAAAATTCCTCTATATAGACTTCAACCAAGTACAATGTAAGACCCAAAGAATAAGACTAGACTTCTTCCTCTCCTCTAGATGGACTGCTCCTTCTCTCTCTAGCACAACTACTTGAGTGCTATGCTTTTCCAAATGAGGGAGGCATCTCTCCTATTTATACTAATCAGTTGAGAGGCCTAATAACCCAAAATGGATAACTTCTCTGTGCTTACAGGGCTGACTTTCCTTGTAAGACTCAAAAATACATTTTAATAGTACTTTTGTGGGTACTACTGACCCGACTTACAATGAAGGGTTNATAATAATAATAATAATAATAATAATAATACAAAATAGAATACCTTTGGAAGTTACATTTCTTTAACACTCCCTCTTAACAAAAAAGGTATTCTACAAAAATACATCTGTACAACTAAATGGTGAATCTATATGTCATAGGAATTTTTCACAATTATATCAACATCATCATCGTCAGTGGAACATCATCATCACAAACATCTTTGGAATCATATCAAGCATAATCATCTATGCAATCATCTCAAGAATTATCATTTCTAGCATCATCTCGAGAATCATCATCTATGGCATCATATTGAGCATCATCATCTCTGGAATCATCTCGAGCATCATCTTGAGCATCATCATCTCTAGCATCATCTCGAGCATCATCATCTCTGGCATCATCTCGAGCATCATCTTCACTATCATCAGTATACAAATACTGAGTTGAGTCACCCACACCATAAACAAATGTTGGAACATCATCATCTAAAACTAAATGCAGAAACTCATCCACAAGTGTATGCAGGAACATTCTCCATATGAGAGTAATATCGTTTGCATTAACATTCACAGTCGACAAGTGCTAGGACCACTCTTAACAAGAGATTTTTCTTGTCCACAGGACCATCCATAAGTAGGATACTATCGTCTGCAAATGAATGCAGGACCTCATCTGTAAGTCAATGCAAGACCATTCGCAATATGAGAGTACTATCGTATGTAGGACCATCCTTGGCCGGTAAGTGCTAGGACCATTCTCAATAAGAGAGTGTTCTTGTCCATAGGACCATCCTCAAGTAGGATACTATCGTCTGCAAATGAATGTAGATCTTATCCACAAATGAATGTAGGACCACTCTCAATATGAGAGTACTATCGTATGCAAGACATTCCTCAACCGAAAAGTGTTAGGACCACTCTCAACAAGAGAGTGCTCTTTTCTACAGGACCATCCTCAAGTAGGATACTTTCGTCCGAAAATGAATGTAGATATTGTCTGCAAATGAATGTCAGACCACTCTCAATATGAGAGCACTATCATCTGTAGAACCATCCTCAAATAGGATACTGTCATCTGCAAATGAATGCAGATCTCGTTCGTAAATGAATGTAAGACCACTCTCAATATGAGAGTTCTATCGCCTATAGGACCATCCTCAGTTGGAAAGTGCTAGGACCACTCTCAACAAGAGATTGTTCGTATATGCAGGACCATCCTCCACAAATGAATGCTAGGATACACTCGTATGCAAATAAATGCAGGACCTCATCAATATCTTAAAATCATACTAATAAACTAAACTTGCATTTTCTGTACTGGCATACCATTACCATATCATTCTCAATAATAATATTTTCATCAATCCCTCTTTCCAGGGGGGTCCTTTCAGACTACGCCAATATTGTCTAGAAAGTGTTCAAACTTTACATGAGACATAGGATTAGTTAGCACATCATCAACTTGTTCCTTTGTAGGAACATACTGGAGCTTCACAACTCCTCTTTGCACCATATCTCGAATGTAGTGGTACTTTATCTCTATATGCTTTCACTTATCATGAAACATAGGAGTTCTATGTTATCTTGTTGCAACTTTGGTTGTCACAATAAATAACAGTTGCATCTATCTCGACATCAAACAATCCTGCCAATAGTTTTCCAAGCCATATTGCTTTGCTACAGGCTGAACATGCTGCAATGTACTCATCCTCAGTTATACTGAGGTAAACACTAGTTTTTTTTCTTTTAAAACATGATATCACACCCGATCCCAAAATGAAACAACATCCCGAGGTGCTCTTTTGGTATTCAACACTTCCTACCCAATCTGAATCAGTATATCCATACAACATTAACTCATTATCGGATACATATTTGATTCCACACTCCAATGTACCTTTTAGGTACCTCATCACATGTTTTTCTACAACTGATGAACATGTTGAGGCTCCACCATATACCGACTTTGGTGTTCAAAGTAAAACATATATTTGGTCTTGTATTTATCAAATACATCAATGAGCCAATAATATCTCTATATAATGTGACATCTACTCTTTCTAAAGACTCTTCACTCAGGAGCTTCAGGTTTTTCACCATCAGAGTGTTCATTTCCTTGCAATCCAACATCCCAAATCTCTTTAGGATCTCAATAGTATATTTTCCTTGGTTTAGGAAAATCTCATCTGGAAACTGCCATACTTCAAGAATCAAGACCCAGGAAATAATGCATTGTGCCAAGGTCTTTCATCTCAAATTTTGCCGCAAGTCTCTTCTTACATTCATTGATGAGCTTCTCCTTTCCTATAAAAAATAGATCATCTACATACAACAATAATATCATGATCCCGTAATTTTCAACCTTATAGTAAAAGCTGGAATAAGATTTACTTTTGGTAAATCTCGAGTTCATCAAGAATCCATAACTTCCTCCATACAATTCTCTAGGTGCTTGTTTTAACCCATATATTTCTTTAATATGCATACATGTGTCCCCTTGTTGTGAATCTCAAATCCCGGTGGTTGTTCAATATATAATTCTTCTTCTATGACACCATTTAGGAAGGATTTTTTTACGTCCATTTGATGTAGCTTCCATTTCATCTTGGTTTCCAAGGAAAGGATAGTTCCAATAGAAATATATCTTGCTACTAGTACAAAGGTTTCTTCATAATCAATTCCTTCTTTTTGTGAAAATCCCTGTGCAACAAATCTTTCTTTAAAATTTTCAATACTGTCATATGTTGAGTGCTTTGTCTTGAAAATCCATTTTGAAGATACTATTGACTTGTCCTTTGGTCTTAGCACTACATCCCAAACATCATTATTTATTATAGATTGGTATTCTTCGAACATGGCCTTCATCCATTCGTTCTTCTTTGAATATTTTTCAAAACATGTGGGTTCTTCATCAACAAGGTTTCCCATTAATGCCACATAGTTTGAGTATATTCTTTGTCTCTTGCTTCCTTCTAGTGCACCATATCTTCATGCTTCTTTGATTATATCATGAGCCCAAGTTGGTATTCTTTTTGTTGAGATCATCTCCTAGGGTGTTTCCATGGGTGCTTGGGGCTTTTCTAGGGCATGATCTTCTAGTATAGTATCTTCTTCAATGTTTCTAACTGGTGGTCTGGTAGCTTCTGTGGTTGTAGGATCATCCTCCTCTTCTTCATGATATACACAGACATTCATGGATTTGGTAAAGGTTGTATCTTCATCAAATATAACATCTCTTTTGATCTCAATCTGATGGAAAACTGGAATGTAGATTCTATAAACTTTTGATTGTTCCTTGTATCCAACAAATATACCCTTCTTTCCTGAAGAGTCTAATTTTGATCTTTTCTCCTTTGGAATATGTAAGTACACGAGACAACTGAATATCTTTAGGTGGCTTACTTCCGACTTTTCACCAGTGAACATTTCTTCTAAGGTTTTTTTGAGGGAACTATGATTCATTCTATTCTGAACATAGACTGTGGTTCTTGCTGCTTCAACCCATAAATGCATCGGTAGATATTGGTCATGGATCATTGCTCTGACTTATTCCATGATTGGTCTAGTCTTTCTTTCTACCACTCCATTTTGTTGGAGACTATAGGGTGAGGTAAGCTCCCTATTAATCCCAAGTTCCTTACAGAAGTCCTTAAATTCATTTGAAATGGATTCTCCTCCATTATCTGATCTTAAAGTCTTGATCTTCTCTTCAAATACATTTTTCCACAAGAGCCTTAAATTCCTTGAATTTTCCAAATACTTCATATTTTCCTTTCAAGAAATATATCCAAGTTTTACAAGAGTAGTCATCAATAAAAGAGACATAGTAGACATACCCACTTAAGGAAGTGGATGACATCGGTCTAAACACATCTAAGTGTACAATATCCAATATCCTTGTTACTTTGTTTTTATTGCTGGGGAATGGGTTCTTGATGTTCTTTCTTTGAGCAGATCCTTTACATACTCCTTCATGATTGATCTGTATCTTTGGTAGACATGTCACTACCTTGATAGTAATTGGCAATACTTTTTAGTTCACATGTGCAAGTCTTCTATGCCAAAGTTCACATGGGCTAATGGTACTGGTTGTAAGGATTTAATATGTGTCTCCTTTCAATTTGTAGATTCCTATGTCTTCAACACCAATTACAGTAGAACCATCTATTGTCTTTCCTTTCAGCCACATAAGAACTTCACCATCTATAAAACTATAAAACCTTTCTTGTCTAGAGCTGAGATAGAAAGAATATTTTTTCTTCAAACCTGGAACATATAAGACTTCTTTCATCTTCATGAACTTTCTGGATTTTATTTTGTAAGAGGATTCTCCCATTCCTTTGATGGGGTACTGATAATCATCTCCAAGGTGTACCTTGTGTGAATAGTATCTTTGGGTAAGACAAGAGAGTGAATCTTTGTGACCTGTCATATGTTTGGAAGCACCACTTTCTATAATCCAAGTGTTACTTCAATGAGCTATTGATCTTGTGAGAGCTAAAATTAGGATATACTCTTCACTAGATTCTCCATCTTCTATAACCCTCTCATTATCTGATTCATTTTCTTCAGCTGCATCGACATGGTACTTTCGGTTCTTCTTCTTGAACTGATATTTATTAAGAGGACAATTTCTAGCAATGTGCCCCATATTATGACATGAATTTCATTTAAAGGATGCATAATCCTTTCTAGGTTTCTTATTCATTTTGAAGTCTGGTGGTCTTCTGGAAGGTGATCGTATGACCTTTTGTTTCTTCCATTTTTGGTGTGAGTGGATAGATCTTGATCTTCATTATCATTTAGCTTCTCTTATATATTGGATATCCTTCCTTCTTCTTGTACACACTCTTCCCATAGTTTGATAAACTTGGTTAACCTTCTTCTAGCACATATTTATCTAATGAAGGAATCCCAATCTCCTAGGAGACCATTCAGGGTGGTCATCACCACTTCTTCTTCTACCATGTCACCAATGAATTCTAACTATTCTTTGATCTAAGATACTCTTGAGAAGTATGATTGAATTTTTTTTTACTTTTGTACCTTCACACCCTTGAGTTGGTTTCTCAAGTTCATTCTATTATTGATGTTATTTCCTTCAAACATACTGGTTAGTGCATCAAACATTTCCTTTGGAGTATTTTTTGAAGACACCCGGGGGATCAACTGATCCTTGATGGAATTAGCTATGATCCTCTTAACTTTGATCATATCCTTCTTGTGCTTGTCCTTTTCATCCTCTCCTTCTGGTTCCTTGAACTCATCTTTTATATAGCCTTCTAGGTCATGTTCTTCAAGGACAAGCATGAATCTATACTTCCATTCTCTGAAGTTATCTACTCCCTCAATATTTTCATCAAGATTGGTGTTGTTTGTCATATTTAGTGAATGAGAACTTCAAATAGAAGTATAGGGGATATAACTTACAAATTTGAGGACTGCTTTTGGAATCTGCTTCAGGATGACTTAGGGTTTCCTAATTTTCCAACTTGGATTACTTGTAGAGTTGATTGGAGGAAAAGATGTGCCTCCCCAAGGCGAGCTAGATTGTATATTTCTTTTCTATAATCTGTGGATCGAACCTTGAAAATTTTGGTGCCCTAGTTTCTCTCGGTAGTAGTGGTAGGTCAAAAAATGAAAATCCATAGAATTGAAAACTCCTTCGACATAAAGATGCACCGTCCTAGGGCGAGTTGAATGGCTCTTATTTTTTGACTGACTTATGGAAGGAACTGTGTGTAATAGTGATCCCTATCTTGTTGTACTGTAGGAAAACTATTGCAAAATGTCTTCTTTCAGGTTATCTCCGATACCATGTTCATATTTTAAAAGTTGTTATACCAAAACAAAAGGATCTATGAAAGAATAACAAGCACAACAGAACACAAGAGAACACAAATATTTATCCTCGGAAACCATATGTTGAAATATTGTAACTTCGAAGAATATCTATATGTATCTTTTGTGGTCCCCGATGATCCTATCGGGAGAACCACTTGTATTACTTTGTACCCCGATGCTTCTAATCGGAAGAACTAATAAGAGTCATGAGGTAGTCCCCTCTAATTGTAAAGGTGGGACATTAACACCCCAGTGTGGTTACTTGATCCTACATGTTTAACTCGAGCCTACATGTCGAATGAGTTTAGTTAAAGTGAATGGATGAATATAAATAGAGGTGTGGTGCTCCTCATTTTATACACACACTCTCACTTGTGTAGCGCATTAGTGGAGAAGAGAAGTAGCTGGAGAAGGAGGAGGATCAGGCTTTGATCTCCTTGCTGGTTTTATCTTTTATCTTTTATATTTTGGGGCATCTAAATTGAGGAAGCTTTTACTGGGTTTTTCCCTTTAGGGTTTTCCTAGGATAAATCTTTGTGTTCCTTTTGTATGGTTGTGCTTGTCTATCTTTCAGTGATCCTGTTTATATGCTTTTGTTATGAAAATGAAATGAAGTACTGATGTCTTAGCTAAGCATATGAGAAGTTAACATGGTATCAGAGCCACCCTGAAAGAAGACATTGTGCAGCTACAGAAGCTAGGGCCTCTTAATTTTTTGGTTCTCTCTCCACAATCAATCGGCAAAAGAAGGCTAGGCTGACTCTCCATTGAAGGGCGCATCTTTCTGTCGAAGCGGAATTCGATTCCGAGCATTTTCAGTTTTTGGTGCAAGAAATTAGGGCTTCTTGCAGAAGAGAAATTTTTTAGTGAGCCCAGCATAGGATTTCTCTCCTCATCAAAATATAATTTTACAGACCTAGATCAATATTTTGGTTGGTTGAAACTCTAGGAAAGTCAAACCCTAGTTTGACCCCGATCTAGAAAAACCCTAAATACTAAAACGGCTAAGTTTTGGTACTTTTGCTATATTCCGATATTGGCGAAGGATCAAGAGCTGAAAATTGTAGAGGCCAAAGATAAACTCCTGATGTAAACTGTGTCCAAAATTCAACCTCAAATTCGTTATATTCTTGAAGATATGATCCCTCCAAGTTAGGGTTCCAGCCTCTTCCAGAATTCATCCATAAACAGGACACCTGGGGAGAACTGATGTAGCTTGGGCTACAGAGATCCAAATGGAATTCCTAAAGATGTTCCATAAAAATCACGAAATTTAATTTCTGTGGTTTCAATTTCAGAACCAGAAGATGAAACAGTGACATGTGGAAGGCCATACAACTTCGTTGTTCTGAACAGTCCTGTAACAGGTCACCTTGGGAAAAGGATCATAAATACAAATTGGTGAAACAAATTTTTATGAAACCTGTGGTGTTGGATCAAGGACATACGAGGTTACCTCAGTACGAAATTTCAGACACAGAGGGGCAGTAATTACGAAGATATCACAGAAACAGTGACATGAATTTCTGCAGAAGCTGAATCGTCTGATTTGAAAGATTGAGATTTCCAGAATCCAAGTACATCAGTAAACTCACCTCATTCAAGCACATCTCCTGGTAAGGTCAGTTTCTCATTCCACAAAATTTCAATTTTTTTTTGTAATTCTCTAGCAAGATGACTTCAAGCACTAAGCTTGAAGACAAGCTAGAAGGCATAGAGAATTTTCGAGCATGGAAATACAGGATTGGTCTCATTCTCCAAGAGAATGATCTTGATAAGTATGTCAAAGAAGAAGTGTCAGAACCTGAAGAAGCTGAAGCCAAGGAGAAGCAAATAAAGGATATGATTAGGGCACAAAGAATTATTGCTGACTCCATTAAGGATCACTTGATTCCTCAAGTGTCATCCAAGAAGACTCCAAAAGAAATGTATGATGCCCTTTCCAGAATGTTTGAGGGAAGAAACATCAACAGGAAGATGAATCTAAGAGCTCAACTGAAGAGCATCAAAATGAGTCATGGAGAATCCATCCAAGACTACTTTTCAAGGGTTTCCCAGATCAAAGAGAAACTAGAAGCTATTGGAGATAATCTTGATGAAGATGAAATGGTCATGACTGCTCTCAATGGTCTCACTAGACCCTGGGAGTCTTTTATTTAGATGATGTGTGCCAGAAAAGAAAGCATGAAGTTTGATATTGTATGGGAAGACTGCATTCAAGAGAAGACTAGAGTGGAAAATAGGGAAGCCTTACTAAAAGCAAATGATCAAGCCCTAGCCACTCACACTAAAATAAGAAGAGGCCAATCAAACTTCAAGAGAAGAAATTTCAAGGAGTCTCATCCTCCCAAAAGAATCCAAAAGGTAAGAGAAAATCCTTCCTTTAAAGACTATTCTGATTTTGAATGTTTTCATTGTAACAAGATAGGACACATTGCCCGAAATTGTCCTAAAAAGGGGCAAGAATATATAAAGAGGATCAACAACAACAAAAGGCACCATGCCCATCTAGCAAATGAAGAAGAAGAAGAAGAAGAAGAAGAAGGTCCCCCAAGAAAACAAGCAAGAGAAGAAGATGCAGAAGAGTATGTGCTATTCTCTGCACTCTCTAGATTTTTAAATCCTGGAGAAGACACCTGGCTTATTGATAGTGGTGCTTCAAAGCACATGACGGGACAAAAGAAAACTCTGTCCAAACTTGAAGAAAAGAGCTCTCCTCAGAAGGTATCCTTAGGAGATGACTATCAATATCTGATCAAAGGTGTTGGTGAAGCAAGCTACAAACTTGATCCAGGTAATCCCCTAAAAATGAAGGATGTATTATATGTACCTGGTCTAAAGAAGAATTTACTTTCTATCTCAGCTTTAGATAAGAAAGGTTTCAGAGTTGCTTTCATAGATGGCCAAGTAGTCATGTGACCCAAAGGAAATAATATTGAAGATGCAATCATTATTGGTGAAGAAGAAGGAGGCTTGTATAAACTTAAAGGGCACTCAGAAACATCCCTAGTGCATGAATCCACTGACCCTAGTGAACTATGGCATAGAAGGCTTACCCATATCAACTACAAGGCTCTACCTCATGTGAAAAAAGTAGTGACGGGATTACCAGACATGAAGATCAAGCATGAAGGCATTTACAAAGGATGTGCAAAGGGAAAGAACATCAAGAATCCATTTCCGAAAAGTGAAACAAAGACAAAAGGTATGTTGGAATTGATTCATTCAGATGTATGTGGTCCAATGTCTTCTACATCTTTAAGTGGCTTTGAATATTATATCACATTTATTGATGACTTTTCAAGAAATACTTGGATATACTTCTTGAAAGCAAAGAGTGAAGTGTTTGAAAAATTCAAGGAGTTCAAAGCCTTGATAGCGAATCTCTCAGATAAGAAAATAAAGACACTATGATTGGACAATGGTGGAGAGTATACCTCAAAAGAGTTTGAATCCTTTTGCAAAGACTCCAGAATCAAAAGGGAACTAACCACTCCCTACAATCCTCAATAGAATGGGGTTGCAGAAAGAAAGAACGGAACCATCATGGAGGCAGTAAAGACAATTATTTATGATCAAGATCTTCCAATGCATCTATGGGTAGAAGAGGCAAGAACAGTTGTGTATGTACAGAATAGAATATCCCACAGTGCTCTTGGGTTCAAGACTCCATAAGAGGTATTCACAGGAAAGAATCCTGAGGTAAGTCACCTCAAGATATTTGGTTGTCCAGTATATATTCATATACCAAAAGAGAAAATAACCAAATTAGATCCATCCGGAAAGAAGGGGATATTTGTTGGATACTGTGAGGTATCCAAAGCATTCAGAATATACATTCCTGGATTCCATCACATGGAAATCAGTTGAGATGTGACATTTTATGAAGAGGAAGCCCTCAAGAGATCTACGAAATGCCAACATGAAGAAGTGTATGAAGAAGAGACATCTCCCATAAATAAAGAATCTACATGTCTCCCTGAAGATGAAGCTCCTGAAGAACATGACATAGCAGAACCTCAAGAACCTCCCATAATGGAAATAACAAGAAAGAGAAAGCCTTCTTGGAGAAGAGAAATTATACGAGAAGCAGAAAGGTATGGAGCCCCTGAAGGCTCCACAAGGGAAAGAAAGAAACCTAAGACCTTCTCCAACTATGTAGCCTTGATGTGTGATCTTGTAGATCAAGAACCTACAAACTTTGAAGAAGCGGTCCAGAAGAAAGAATGGGTAGAAGCAATGACTGAAGAATATCAATCAATAATTAAGAATGATGTATGGGATATAGTTCCCAGACCAGAAGGAAAGAGTATAGTATCCTCCAAATGGATATACAAAGTAAAGCATGCAGGTGACAGAAGTATCGAGAAATATAAAGCAAGATTTGTAGCCAGAGGTTTCTCTAAGAAAGAAGGAATTCATTATGAAGATACATTTGCCCCAGTAGCACGGTATACTTCGATTAGAACTATCATGGCACTTGCATCCATGATGAAGTGGGATTTACACCAGATGGATGTGAAAACATCTTTCCTAAATGGAGTGATCGAATAAGAAGTATACTTAGAACAACCTCAAGGATTTGAAGTTGAAGATAGACAAACACACATATGCAAGTTGAAGAAGGCATTATATGGTCTTAAACAAGCTCCTCGAGCTTGGTATGAAAGAATAGATGGGTTCTTGTCGAGCATGGGCTTTACCAAAAGTAAAGTTAATCCTAACCTTTACCTAAAGGTTGTAAAAGATGAGCTTGTCATCCTTTTACTATATGTGGATGATTTATTCTTGACAAGGAATGAGAAACAGATTAAGGAAAGCAAGAAGAAACCAGCAGAAGAATTTGAGATGAAAGACCTTGGGTTAATGCATTATTTCCTAGGTCTGGAAGTATGGCAAAGTTCAGAAGGAATCTTTCTCAACTAGGGAAAGTATGCAGTAGAGATATTGAAAATATTGAATATGTTGGAATGCAAAGCCTTGGCCACCCCCATGGATTCCAACCTAAATTTTTTAACTGATGACTCATCAGAGTTAGTGGATGTGACTCTCTACAGACAGATCATTGGGTCATTGATGTACTTAAAAAATACCAGACCATACATTTGTTTTGCTGTGAACACTTTAAGTCAATATCTAGTTCAACCTAGACGGGTTCACTTGGTAGCCGCCAAACATGTGATGAGATATTTGAAAGGTACTATAGACTTTGGGCTATACTATGATAATAGCCATGAGTATAGATTATATGGATATACAGATGCAAATTGGGCTGGAAGTATCTCAGACAGAAAAAGCACATCAGGTGGTTGTTATAGTCTAGGATCTGCTATGATTTCATGGTTTAGCAGAAAGCAATCCAGTGTTGCTCTAAGCACTGCCGAAACTGAATATATACCAACTTGCTCTGCTAGTTGTGAAGCCATATGGCTTCGGAAGTTGCTGTCAGGATTATTCAATCTAGAGTTGGACACTACCGTAATTCTATGTGACAACCAAAGCTGTATAAAGATGACAGAGAACCTTGTGTTCCATGAAAAATCAAAGCACATAGAAATTAGGTATTTCTACATTCGAGACATGATGCAGAAAGGAGCCACAAAGCTCCAGTATGTGAGTACTGATGAACAGGTTGCTGATGTGTTGACGAAATCTTTGTCTCGAGTGAAGTTCGAATACTTTCGAGACAAGCTTGGTGTGGTTCGAAAGGGTCTTCCCTGAAAGGGGGAGTAATTATGTTGCAGTGGGATTGTATCATCCCGGGACATATGTCCAGAAGTGATCTGGTGATTTCGGTCATCGAGAATGTGGTAGGATTGTATCATCCTTGAACTTCGGTTTAGAACGGATCCGGTGAACTTCGGTCATCGAGAAGGTGGTAGGATTGTATCATCCTTGGACTTCGGTTCAGAATGGATCCGGTGAACTTCGGTCATCGAGAAGGTGGTAGGATTGTATCATCCTTGGACTTCGGTTCAAAATGGATCCAGTGAACTTCAGTCATCGAGAAGGTGGTAGGATTGTATCATCCTTGAACTTCGGTACTCAAGAACGTGTGTTGATCTCATAATTCCTAGAGGAAGGATTGTATGAGTTCCACATCTGTGTTGATCCCGTAATTCTGAAAGGAAGGATTGTTAGTAACTCCGTAAAGACCTAAATCCCGTAATTCCAAAAGGAAGGATCATTGAATTGATCCCGTAATTCCAATAGCAAGGATTGTCTGAGTTCCACAGATGTGTTGATACCATAATTCCAATAGGAAGGATTGTATGAGTTCCACATCTGTGTTGATCCCATAATTCTGAAAGGAAGGATCGTTAGTAACTCCATAAAGACCTAAATCCCATAATTCCGAAAGGAAGGATCATTGAATTGATCCCGTAATTCCAATAGGAAGGATTGTCTGAGTTCCACAGATGTGTTGATCCCGTAATTCCAACAGGAAGGATTGTCTGAGTTCCACAAATGTGTTAATCTCGTAATTCCAAAAGGAAGGATCGTTAGTAACTCCGTAAAGACCTAAATCTCGTAATTCCGAAAGGAAGGATCATTAGTAACTCTGTAAAGACCTAAATCCCATAATTCCGAAAGGAAGGATCATTGGTAACTCCGTAAAGACCTAAATCCTGTAATTTTGAAAGGAAGGATCATGTTGATGTTTTGATGATGTTGATGTTTTTATGATGATGATGATGTACTGATCGAAAGATCAGAGTGTGATGATGATGATATTTTGATGTTTTGATGATGTTGATGTTTTTTTTTGATGATGATGATGTACTGATCGAAAGATCAGAATATGATGATGATGTTGTTGCTGATCAAAAGATCAAAGTAATAAAGATGTTGCTGAAGTTGTTGTTGATGGAGAGGTCAAAGTATTGAAGATGTTGATGCTGATCGTCAAAGTACTGATGATGATGTTGCTGATCATAAGATCTGAATATGATGATGATGATGATGTTGTTCAAATACTGAAAAAGTTGTTGCTGATCAAAACAGTCAGAGTGTTTTCGTTACTAAAGACTGAAGATTAAAGATGAAGACTACATGATGTTGAAAAGCTTCCAATGATTTATAGATGTGTTACCCTGCTGATGTTGATGATGTCCTCTATCTCTCTCCTACTATTGTTGTTGTTGATGTTGTTGTAGAATACCCTTCTCATAAAGGGGGGGTGTTGAAATATTGTAACTTCGAAGAATATTCTATATATGTCTTTTGTGGTCCTCGATGATCCTACCGGGAGAACCACTTGTATTACTTTGTACCCCGATGATTCTAATCAGAAGAACTAATAAGAGTCATGAGGTAGTCCCCTCTAATTGTAAAGTTGGGACATTAGCACCTCAGTGTGGTTAATTGAGCCTACATGTGTAACTCAAGCCTACGTGTCGAATGAGTTAGTTAAAGTGAACGGATGAATATAAATAGAGGTGTGGTGCTCCTCATTTGAGACACACACTCTCACTTGTGTAGCGCATTAGTGGAGAAGAGAAGTGGCTGGAGAAGGAGGAGGATCAAGCTTTGATCTCCTTGCTGGTTTTATCTTTTATCTTTTATCTTTTGGGGCATCTATATTGAGGAAGCTTTTGCTAGGTTTTTTCCTTTAGGGTTTTCCCAGGATAAATCTTTGTGTTCCTTTTGTATGGTTGTGCTTGTCTATCTTTCAGTGATCCTGTTTATATTATTTTGTTATGAAAATGAAATGAAGTATTGATGTCTTAGCTAAGCATATGAAAAGTTAACACCATAATGGGGAAGAAAACCCAACAAAACTTCCTCTATATAGACTTTAACCAAGCACAATGTAAGACCCAAAGAATAAGACTAGATTACTTCCTCTCCTTCAGATGGACTGCTCCTTGTCTCTGCAGTGCAATTGCTCAAGTGTTCTACTTTTTCAAATGAGGGAGGATCATCTCCTATTTATACTGATCAACTGAGAGGCCTAATATCCCAAGAGAGATGAATTATCCTTACTGCTAGGGCCAAATTTCCTTGGAAGACTCAAAAATACATTTTAATAATACTTTTGTGGGTACTTTTGACCTGACTTACAACGAAGGTTTTACCTCAAGACTTTACATGACCAAATTCATCAATGACATCCCTAATCGGAGGAACAACATATCCATAAGGGTTAATAATAATAATCATAATACAAAATAGAATATATTCCACATTTACATTTATTTAACATCAGCGAGAGGGATCCATTTTTCCCACTGATGGTGTTCTTCAAAGGTGAAGCAAGGAAGATAAGTTTCCAAAAAAATTGTTGATATGAGTTTGACCATCTGTTTGTGGGTGATATCTCAAACTCACATTCAGTTTGTTGCCAGTGTGGAGAAATACGTCTGTCCAAAAATGACTTGTGAAAGTTGTCTCGTGTTCTGAGACAATGGAAGGAGGGATTCTATGAAGATGGAAGATCTAGTCCATGAAAATTTGGGTGACTGAGGAGGAGGCATATGGATGGATAAGAGCACAAAAATCACAATATTTGGAGATCCAATCAACCACAACCAAGATTACGGTCTTCCCTCCATATTTAGGGATCCCTTCAATGAAATCCATTGAAATAGTTATCCAAATCCTTGTAGGGATGGGAAACGGTTCGAGCAATCTAGAAAAGAGTGTCATTTCACCATTGTGGCACTCGAAGGAATCGAATTTAGCCACCATCTGTTGAATGTCCCTTTTCATTCCCTTCCAAAATAAGTCATGTCATTCCCTCTCATACATTTTGAGGAACCCAAAGTGCCATGTAGAAGCATGGAGTTCATAGAAGACATCTTGTTGAAGATATGTGCTCTAGGGAAGCACCAGACGACCCTTGTATCTCAGAGAAGAGCCATCCAAAGAGTAATGCGGTACAATAGAAGGGTTATTGGCTAGCCATTGGATGATTTTAGATAATGAAGATTCATTGACATAGCCTTTTTGAACATATTGTAACCAATTCAGAATAGGCATAGAAATAGATGAAAGAGAAACATGGTCATCTAATGTGTGAGAAAGAGCATCCACCACAATATTGTCCTTACCCTTCTTGTAAGTGATGTCATAGTCATAAGCCATGAGTTTGATAACCCATTTATGTTGTGTTGGGGATGAGACTTGTTGTTCTAGGAAATATTTCAGACTCTCGTGATCAGTCTTGATGCAAAAATGATTCCCTAATAGGTATGGCCGCCACTTCTGTACTGCATGCAAAAATAGCCATCATTTCCTTCTCATATGTAGAGGCGGATAAATTCTTACCAGAGAGGGACTTGCTGGTGAATACAATGCCATGTTCATCTTGAAGGAGAACAACACCAAGTCCATTGTCGCAAGAATCACTCTCAATAGTGAAGGGCTTGGAGAATTTGGGCATAGATAGAACAGGTGTAGTACACATAGCTTGTTTCAGTTTGTCAAAATTACACTCAGCAACATGTGTTCATGTAAAAGAATCATTTTTCAATAGAGTTGTTAATGGAGCCACAATATTCCCATAATCCTTGACAAACTTGCGGTAGTATCCAGTTAGTCCCAAAAACCCACGAAGGATCTTGAGTGTCTGAGGATGCGACCAATTTTTCATGGCATCTATTTCGGTAGGATCTACGCAAAGCCCTTGTGCTGAAAAAATATGCCCGAGATACTCTAGTTCCTCCTACCCAAAAAGACATTTATACTATTTGGACCAGAGATGATGATCAAAGAAAAGTTGCATTACAAGATCCAAATGTTGGAGATGCTCAGCCCATGTTTAACTATAGATGAGGATATCATCAAAGAACACCAGAATGAAGTTCCACAAGTAGGGCCAGAATATTTTATTCATCAATTCCTAGAGTGTGGAAGGAGCATTAGTGAGGCCAAAGAGAATGACCAAAAACTCATACTGGCCATCATGTGTGCGGAAATCCATTTTAGGGATATCATTCTCATGAACCTGAAGTTGATGATACCCAAAACAAAGATCCAACTTGGAGAAAAATCAGCACCATGAAGCTCATCAAGAAGCTCATCAACAACAAGAATTGAAAACTTATCCTTGATTGTGATTTGATTAAGTGCTTGAAATTCAATGCAAAGGTTCCATGACCCATATTTGTTTTGAAAAAGAAGAATTGGTGAAGAAAAGAAACCGGTACTAGGGTGAATAATACCTTGCTTCAGTAACTCTTGAACGAGAAAATCAATCTATGTATTTTAGTGAAACATGTAGTGACAGGGCCTGATGTTGCGAGGGATGCTTTCATGAAGGAGAAGAATATGATGGTACTCTAGTATTGAAGGTGGAAACCCCACTGGTTTATAAAAGACACATGCATATCGATAAAAAATTTGTTGTAGATCCAATAGAGTAGTGGAGACCGTTAAAGGTTGCATCTAAATGAAATGGAGCCGAGTGATGACACCATGTGAATTCTTATTTAAGGATATTTTCCATATGATGTGAAATGATGATGTTGAGAGACCCTGGTTGTAAGCCCTTCAATGTGTGTTTTTTTCCATTGACTGAAAATTGCATCTAAAGTTCATCAAAATACCATAAGATGGGTCCAATTGTGCGTAACCATTGAGCGCCCAAAACCACAACACATCCTCCTAAGGGCAATGAAAACATGTCAGAGCACAAGTTATAATCTATAATAGAGATACACACATTAAAACACTTCCCTTTGCAAGGTAAGGTGTTCCCAATTGCAATCATGAATTCAAAGCTGAAGCAAGGATGGACAAAACAATCATCCCGTTTGGTGATCCAAGGGTCAATGAAGTTATGAGTGCTACCAAACGTATTGTATGAAGGAGCTTCTTGAAGAAACCCTTGACCTGCATGGTTTTTGGGGTGGTGACTACGGCTAATGAATGGAGAGATATCTTTGGATGGCCATCTTGATCAACAGTAGGCTTCTAAATGTAGTCCTGATCATCTGCTGGATCCTAAGCATCGTCAAAAATTCCAGCTACAGGAAGAGAATCCACATCCAAGAGATAGATCTTTTGCTCAACATATCAATGTCCCCAAGTGAATTCATCATCACAATTATAACACAACCATTTTTCTCTATGTGCTTGCATCTCGGCTTCACACAAATTCTTGATAGGAGTGGTCTAGGAGATGGCGTGATTGGAGGTCTTTGGAAAACCATTTTTCTGAATGGAACAAAAGAGGATTTGGAGCATTGATGATGTCCGAGCGTTATTGATTTGGAGCATTGTTGAAGTTGGAGCGTTGTTGATTTCCTTCACCAACTTATCAAGCCCGAGGGATTCCATCATTGTGTTGGTACATAAAATTTTAACCTCAAATCGGATTGAATCCTTCGGACCGTTGATAAAACAAAACCTGTAGAATGCATCGGAGAATCCTTCTATGTGATTGCTTGGTTTCTCAATTTTTTTCCAATACTCCCTCACAGTTCTAGTTTGGTGAAGTTTAGTGAGTGATCCTGTGAATTCATCAAAAGTACTAGGGCCAAATCATAGCAAAAGGAGTTGGCAAAAATATGTCCACTTTGACTCTTCATGAGCCTTGATGTCCCAACAGAACCATTGAAGTGCTTCATGTTCCAA
The DNA here is from genome assembly GCA_001517045.1 of Pseudotsuga menziesii. NCBI lineage: Eukaryota > Viridiplantae > Streptophyta > Pinopsida > Pinales > Pinaceae > Pseudotsuga > Pseudotsuga menziesii. The sequence continues at coordinate 809,357 of LPNX010178901.1, read as the reverse complement.
ATGAAAGGATGCAAGTGGGACTTTGTTGACATCAAAAGTGTTATGTAGGGTGAAATATTGTTCTTCCTTGTATATCCATCCAATCAGATCATCACCATTGAAGCAAGGAAAATCAAGCTTTGACCCAAAAAAATTGTTGGAAAAAAACCCAGTGTCTGCAGAAGACTCTGGCTATCCTCTATTGTTCATGGCTGAATGTTGAATATGGAGGCTGAGAAAATTTTCATCCATATATTGAAGTTTGGTCTTGAGGGCGACAATTCCGGCTTCCATTTGTTTTTTTGCTCCTGAACGGGTGACAATCATAACCAAGAATTTTTTTTTTTGGAAAAGGGTAGAAAAACAAAAACATTTTTTTTTTTTTAGAAAAGGAAAATTTGGAGTGGGAAAAAAATATGGTGGGTAATTGGGGTTTGACTAGGTTTTGGACAGTGTCTGAGAGAGAGGGAAGCAGAAAATGAGAATTTAAAAAGCGGGATGAAAGAATGGAAAAATTTGTTAAAGAGGGACAAGGAGGAAAAAATAGGAATTGAACACTGTGGTAAAAATTGAAGGCGATTGGGTGAGAATCGAAAAAGTTATGGCATCCCCTAGAAATAGACAAATGTGGGGTTTTGGGCTTCTGGAAGTGGAATTTAGGATAGGGTCCTCAAGGAATGAAATATGAAAAATAGAATGACAGGGGTTCCAGTGAATTCTCAAGGGAAACATAGCTAAAACAAAGAAGATATGGTGAAAAAAAAAATTTATACTCTCTTTTCAGTTGGGTGGAATGGATTTGTGCGACTTTCGACAGATGTAAGATTTGATTCAATATATGGACCCCAGGTATTTGTGGCTTCCTAAGGGTTTAGGGGATTCACTCGTCAACCAATGTTTTCTGATGACTTGAGTATTGGGGTAGTACTCCTCACTCCACAACTCACGTAAAACTGATAACCGCTTTGACACAAACGACAGCTCTTGGTTTACCTCATGAGTGGGAACTAGTCAATCGGGTAGGGGTCATTTCCCTTTTCGCTTGGAAGGTCCTCTCAATGGTCAAATACCTCAGGGGTCCTGTGGTAGTCCTCACAAAGAGTTTTAGGGCTATTCCCAAGTACTTCCTACAGTTAAGAGGATAAGGATTATTCCCTGATCCGAACTTGCAATTGAAATGAACAATGCAGTTGCAAAGAAGAAGAAATATTGCCATAATCACAACGTCGGGAAGCACTGCAAAAGAAAAAAAAAGTTGCCAAAAATTAAACCTAGTGAGCCCAAGAAAGCGCTCTGATACAAGATGTGAGAAACCTCCTGCAATAAATAATGAAAATGCACGATATAATAGAAATAGCAGAGCACAGAAGAAATTTTATTGATCATAGGCCACTTTGAGGGGGAAACCTCCTTTGAGCAAGCTCAATACAAATAACTCGTGGATGCCTTCATTGGCCTCAACACGTACTTATATACTAAGTCTAATATAAACAACTATTACTCCCCATGAATGTGGGATAATACAATATACTCATGGGACAACTTATAAAGCATATGTGCCCAACAATAATATACTAACGAACTAAAGAGAAGGGTTGACACGGGTTCCCAACACAAGTTGATAAGCCCCTAGGTTATATTGAATGCCAAACTTGGGAGTGGCCTTAATGTGTCTCAAAATCAACTTGGACGCATTTAGGTAAATCTTGTGAGGATCTTTAACTACAAAGGAAATTCCAATTCATGTATGGGCAAAATACAATAGGCTCCCTAGGTGAGTGAAAGCTAATGGCGGTCTCTTTTTGCACGTTAGATGCAACAAAACTGAAAAACATACATCCTTCAGATTACATGGGTATTTTGACATACATACACAATGAATCTTACTTCTAGTAAAATATATAAAATGTAGGAAATTGAATCACCTTTCCAAATATATAAATTTTATATATTGAAAATGTTCACTTTTAACTCAATTTTGATTTTTCTAACATTAACATTTTATTTCTTCAGCAAATGAAAGGGTATATGTCCATGTTAGTGTAGCTTTTGAATGCTTAAATGATGGAGTGAATATACAAAAATTGAGAAATATGTAGACAACAAATAATACTAGTGTGACACCATTTTTCCAAAATAAAATTAGTAATTCTAAATATTTTTTTAAATTATCTGAGTAAGTAGACCTCGAAATTAGTACGTTGAGTGTTAGTGCAACTTTTGAAGGTCTTAATGTAATGATGATGGATTGGATTTTTTATACCGTGTAGAAGTTAGTGTCTAGTAGCGCGACACATATTTTTTTATGACATGGTTGAGAAAAGAAAGAGTTATGGCATAAACATGTTTAGTTTTCTAAAAATCCAGTTGCATCTAAAAGGCCCCCCAACTTCATGCACTCACCCCCCAACTAGTTTCCTATATAGTGAAGTATTAACATGTGGTGAATTTCAATTCAGCAAAAAGTTGAATGCTTAACTGAAATGGAGTGGGTGCAAGATTGTAATGGACTATGCCAAAATGATTAAGTAAATCGATTCATGCTTTTGTTGAGAAATAGAAATCCCTTTTGAAGACTGAAGGGCATATAGACTAAGAAAATAACGCAAAATACCAAGTTATATCATATTAAACTTCTCTAAAGTGTTTATTGAACACTCTAAATCATGGACAAAGAACTACCAATGAGAATTAAATAATACACGTATGGAACCAAAATCAATAGATCAACACCCTATCTCTTAGTTTGCATTCTACCATCGAAATGACAATGATTGAAACCTAAAACAATTACAAAATTATCCATCTTCTCATACCAAGCTCAGGGAGTTGTTTTGAGACCATATAGTGTATGTCGGAGCTTGTAAACATGTGAAGGATCCTACACAAAACTAGGAGGTTGTTCCATGTAGATTTCCTTGTGCGAATGTCCTTGTACAAAATCACTCTCCACATCCATCTAATAGGTTGACAAACCTTGTGAGGTAGCAAGGGAAAGGACTAGGTATATTGAATCCATATTGGTTATAGGGACAAAGGTATTGGAATAATCTATTCCTTGAACATGTGATGTGCCTTATGGTTGTCAACATGTCCATCTGCTACATATTTCGTTTTGTAGACCCATTACAATTGTTAGAATATCATTAAAAAAATAAAGAAGAGTAGGAAGAAGTCAACATGGCCGAAAAGGCTCACATAGAGCTTATTCTATAATATAAAAAGTTTACATATATAGTACACAATTTGGTGACTACCTAACAACCACATCATAACTAAATGGATGTTAAAGTATGTTTAGGACTTTGATTAGTGTTATTCTAGAACAATATCTCAATCATAACTCCGTACAAGTCTTCAACCTAAAGCTCATGGTCTAAAACTTCATGAGTTTCAATGAATATCTTCTTGAAAAAAGACCACTAAAAATGCCTGATAATCAATGTGTCAAGAAAAATTCGAAGAACTAAAATAAAAAAGTGAACAATTGAAAATGGTTGAACATTTGTTGCTTGACAATTTGATCATTCACTGAGTAATTAGATAGAAGTTGATGTGTTCTACTAATGAAATGGTGCTCTTTGAAAAAAGTGGTTTTGGGATAACCATAAACCAAAAAATAGTGGAATCTAATGTATTCTACTACATGGGTGGTTTTTAAAATGAACACAAACTAATATGGAACTTGACTCTAAGGCTCAAAGGTTCCTAGAACATTCTCAAGGCTAACAAAAGTTGCAATTCTTCTACTAAATGGGTAGTTTTTGGCTGACCACAAACCAAAAAGGTGGTTTTAGGATGACCACAAACCAATGGGTGCTCTAGAACATGGATCTAATTCCCACTTCTAGATACAACTTTGACTCTTGCTCTAGCTCTAGCTAGAGGTTCTAATTCTTGGACATGCTTCTAGTTGTGACTCAAACTTTCTTGTTTTGATGGATCATAGGGCTTCAAAAATTGAATCATGATTGTTAATCCATATTTCCCCAAGTGTCAGATACAAGGAGAGAATCATGAAAATTTCTTTGGTGTGATGAACAAATGCATGGTTGTGCCTCCAATGGAAAAATATATCAACGAGGTGGGTTTGAGTGTTAAAACTAGAAACAATATCTATCCAAACATCTCATAGTGGTTTTGAGTGTCAAAACTAAACACAAAATACAATGTTTTGAACTATGAATATTGGAAACACATCCAAGTCTTTTAGTGTTGATACTTGTGATTCCTTGTTCCAACTCCACCCTTCAATCAAACTCAACAATTTAAGTTCAAATATTCAAATAAAGAGTGTAAGTTTCTACTGATAATGCACCCAATAAAATTAAATTCAACATAAATATTTCAAGTTGGGTTCATCCATTTATGCATCTACCATGATTTATACAATTACAATGTATTTACATCATATGCAATGTTTAAATACATCATCATGACTCGCTAAACATTGGAATTACCCTCATTATGATGAAGAGTACTTGTTTCACCCATAACACTCCTTCACATCCACGATCGTTTCTTCTTACCAACCAATATTCATCTATCTTTTTCATTTTTCATAATTTGATGTACGGACTAGTACCTTTCATTAACAAACCAAGTGTCACAACTTCTACCAACAATCACTAAAATAAAATCTAGAATTGTAATCGGAAACAACACCCTACTTTTTGTTGGCAATCTCCTCCACAGTAAACAACAATACTATTGATGATTTGCCAAGAATATCCAATCAATGCTTACCAATTTTAGAATAATGGATGACTTCAAAAGTTCGTCATAATTAAATCTGTTCTTGTAGTTTAAAAATTTGAGGATTTGGGTTAAAATGGACGGATTTTTATAGCACAATTTTGAATAAATTTGATCAAAAATTTTCAAAATCCAGGTTATAATTGTTAAGTTCTATAATTTTTGGTGCCCCAAGAGTTTATGAGGCTACTGAATCCATTTCTACCATCAAAGTCCCCATTAAAACACAATTAAATTCCAATTTTTCAAAATAAAAAAGCTAGATTCTGGCAAAAAAAAATGGCCTTCCTGTTCAAATTGTCTAATTTTTAGATGTCTCCACATTTGGCGGCCTATATTTATCAGTCTTAATAATAATTCTATGGACTATTCCAGATTCAAGAGTGAAATTGAAATATTGAAGGAGTAAGCTAAAGTCTAGAGAATTTGCACTTTTCACACTTTTTCTGAGAGTATTGAGAGTATTCAGGGACGCAATTCATTGCTGAAATTGTGGTTTTTATTGTTGAAATTGCAATTTTGACTGCTCAGATACTTAGAATTTAGAAGGTAGGCAGGGCAGAGCTCGAAGGCTCGCTCACACAAAGGAATGGCGTCAAACCAATTCAATTATCAATTGAGAACATATTACAATATATAGGTGTAGATAGTTACAACAAACCAAATTCGAGATCCAAGAAAGGCGGATTTAAAACCTCTACATGCTAATCATAGAAAGTACACATCAACCCAATAACTAGATACCTGCCTGGCATTTCTACATTATCCCAACATACCCCCTTAATGTAGAAATGGATTTTCTACAACACCTAATTTCTACCTAAGGATCTCAAAGTGAATCTTGCCAACAGGTTTGGTAAATATGTCAGCGACATTATCACTTGTGTTACAATAAATAAGTTTAATTTCCTTAGACTCAATATTTTCTCTGATAAAATGATGTTGCAGTTCAATGTGTTTTGTCCTCGCATGATAAACTAGATTGTGTGCAAGTTTGACTGCACTTTGATTGTCACAATATACTTTTGTAGGTTCTGTTTGATTTTCTCCAATATCTTCAAGAATCCTCCTCAACCAGACAGCTTCACATGTTGCACTAGGCATGGATGTGTATTCAGCTTCCGTGGATGATAGAGAAATAGTTGGTTGTTTCTTTTTGCTCCACGATATGACTCCAGATCCAATGTTGAATGCATATCCTGTAGTAGATCTTCTGTCATATGGATTTCCTGCCCAATCAGAATCAGAAAAACCTGCCATTTGAACATCAAACTTATTAGTGTATAAAAGACCAAAGTTCACTGTCCATTTCAAATATCTAAGGACTTTCTTTGTAGCTTTCCAATGGATGTCATTTGGTTTAGCCATAAACTGGATCAAAATGCTGACTGCATATGATATATCTGGCCTTGTGGTAGTGAGATAATTTAGTCTTCCACCAACTGTCGATACAAAGTACCATTTGCATCCTTTGATCCATATTGACTGCATAACTTCACATTTTGTTCTAAATATATAGCAGTATTCACAACTTCTGCCCAAAAGCCATTCGAAATATGCACCTTGGAGCATGTTGCATGCGCATTCAACTAATGTTCTGTTCTTTCTCTCTGCTATCCCATTTTGCTGAGGATTGTGCGATACTGTAAACTATTGTTGGATATCATTCTCCTTATAGTATTTCTTGAAATCTCCAGACACGTATTCACCACCATTGTCGAATCTAAGGATTTTAATGCATTTTTCTATCTACTTTTCAATCATGGTTCTGAACTCCTTGAAGTATTCAAATACATCTTCTTTCCTCCTTATGAAGTGCACCCATGTGTATCTAGATCTATCATCAATAAATGTCAGAAAATATGATGCACTTCCTAAAGATCTAGTTTGCATAGGTCCACATAGGTCTGTATGAATTAGTTCAAGCATACCAGTTTGCCTCTTTTCATAATGTACTGGAAATTCATCTCGATGTTGTTTGCCAAGAGCACATGCACTACATTCTAAATGTTCATTCTTTATTACAGGCAGACCTTCAACCATAGATTTATTTTGAAGTAAGACAATATTATGGTGGTTAATGTGGCCATACCTTTGATGCCATAGTTCCTCTGTGGTGATTACGGTGGATGCAAGTGCCTGATGACTATCTTTGCTCACATCCAGCTTGTACAGTCCTCCACATCTTGAAACTGTAGCAACAATCTTGTAGTGGTTTTGAATGTCTTTGATATGACATTGGCACTTACTGAACTCTATTTTCAGGTCATTTTTGGTTATGGTTGAAACAGATATTAATTTTTTCTTAATGTCAGGCACATACATGAAATTATGAATCTATTTCAATTCCCCATTAGATAATCTCACATTTATTATTCCATAACCCTATACTTTGTGTGACCTATTATCTCCTAAATAGATATGAGTGCCATCAAGTTTCTCATTGTATTCTTCGAACCATTCTTTCCCGCAAGACATATGTGCAGATGCACCTGAATCTATGAACCATGCGTTCTCATCATTTGTCTTGATAGAGAGAGCATCTTCATAAATAAACAATCTCAGATTTTTAAAATCATTAATTTTAGAGGTGTCTGTATTTGCAAAATTTCCATTGTAGTTTCTATTTCTAAAAAATTTCTTCTGATAATGATTTCTATTGAGGTGTCTTGGTTTTCCGCAATGATGACCATCTACATTATTTCTATTAGAATCAGTATGATCCATACCTTTCTGCTTTGGATGAAATCTACCTCTATCTCCATCCCATTGTATGCTCCATGGTTTTCCTCTATGTGTATATCGACCTCTTGCCATCAGTTCCAGGTCTGAAGCTTTAGCATCCAGATCATAGTTCTTCATTATTTCTTCTTCTTGTATTAGAATCCCTATGAGTTCTTCAAAATTTGGGGGTTTTTCTCTCGCTACAAGTGCTGAAATAAATACTTTGTAGTCTGGCACTAAGCCTTTTAGAGTGACTGTGATCCAGAAGGATATTGGTGGCCACCCACCTATTCCTCTTGGACCCCCACCACTGTTTCTTTCAGTTTTCTAGTTTCCTTAATTGTAGCACAATTTACTATTTTTGGTAGTTTTCGGGTCCTAAAATTTCGGAGCCGTTTTGAGGCCCTAAACGACGTTTTTTTTGGCATCGAATGGTCGGGCAAATATGATTCCATTCCGGACTCAATATTTGCTATTTATGGATGTAGTCCTTAAACAGATCTTTCTAACAATGTATCATGCGCGTCAAACGGAGGTAGTATGCTAAAGTTACGACCCCGGGAAATTGATGTACCAAGTTACCCAACGGGGCCCACATTAAGGTGTTTCACCTCCTAGGGTTAGGTTTTTGGATGTGTAGGGTTTCCATTGTTTCTCAATAATATATAGGCCTTCGAGCCTCATTGTAACATATAGTTCAGAGAGTTCAGAGGCATGTAGCCACCACATCTCTTCTCAGAGATAAGCTACCAGCACTCTATCTAGTTTATTTCCATTCTATATGTAAACAAGTTTTAGTTATTGATTAATGAAATGAAGTGTTATTTCCACTGCATATTTGTTTCTATGGTTATTTGTGTATTCTGTTGTGTTCCTGCATAAATCCGGATCAATGGTATCAGAGCAATCTGCTCTTTCTCGATCCTTCTTTGCATGTCCCCAACGAGGGCGGGGTATAAAGAGTTAGGGCTCGATCTGGTTGAACCTTTGCAAGATCAGCCTCGCAAATCTCGATGGCCACCCATCAGGGACAAAAATAAATACAAGGGCGTAGAATATCCTATCAAAATGTTACTCGAGGAGGCCCTTGAAAAACAATGGAACGCGATGATGGATAACTTCGCCCAGAGCCTTCAATGACTTCCCACTGGTGGCGCATCTGCATCTAGCAGCCACTCTGGAGGTGCAACCCCTTTTAAGGTACAAGTAAACTTCGACATTCCCATATTTGATGGTCAAATAGATGCAAACACCGTAGATAAATGGTTGAATCTATTAGAAGGATATTTCTTGATTCATGGCTTTTCTGACCAAGAAAATATTACTTTTTCTCTCATCAAAGCCGCCCCCCATGTCAAGGACTGGTGGGAAACCTACTATGAGAGAAAGGATGAGGAGGAACCCTCTCTGTTCTCAGTCGTACCCACTTGGAATTCTTTCCGAGATGCCATAAAGGGACAATATTATTCGGTGGGGAGCTATGAGGACAAGTACATCCAATTGACTATGCTGCGGTAGCAAAGAGATCAAGATGTGGATGAGCTGACGAATCTGTTCCATACCCTGCGTACCAAGTTGGGTATCAAAGATTCAAAGAAACATTTGGTGTTGAAGTACCACAGTTGTCTGCACAGATACATTTAGGAGGAAATGGAGTTCCTCAACATATCCTCACTTGGTACGGCATATCGGTATGCTGCCAAAATTGAGCAAAATTTCAAACATAAAAAGCGAGACTATGGATCTGCGAATCAGAAGCAAGGGAAAGGTGCCCCCAAACCACAGAACCAAGGACACAACCAAGGCATGGCAACTCAAGAAAACTTTCCAAAGCCGCAAGCAAAGAGAAACACTGCAAATCCGAAGAAGGAAGCGAGAAAGTGGTGCGGGTTCCATAAGAGCCCCACTCACAACACAAGTGTGTGTCGAGCTAAGCAGTCACTGGTGGCTGAGATAAAGGATTCTGAATCAGATGCATACTCTGACACTGAATCTGAACTCAAGAATGGGAATGACATAGGGAAGAGATTATTGATGCAGAGCCCAATGCCACTATTGCCACCACGAAGATCCAAAAGGAAGAACTAGAAGATTCAGAGGAGGAGGAGCATCTTTTCCACTCCCAGATGTGGGTAAAGGGTTCCCCACTACAGCTCATCATCGACAGTGGGATCCAAAAGAACTTGATTTCAGCAGAGGTCGTGAAGCGGTTGGGTTTTCCAACCACAGCACACCCGCAGCTGTACACCATTAGGTGTCTTCACCAAGGACGAGATCTTCGCGTCAGCCAGCAGTGTCGCCTTCCCTATAGCATCAAGCCCTTCATCGATGAGGTATTATGTGATATTGCTCCTCTTGATGTTTGTGATGTATTATTAGGTCAACCATACTTATGGAAGCGACATGTTGTGTATGATTCCTGGCCTCGCGCTGTTATTATTACATTGGGAAATAATTTGTACAGGATACCAGAGGTGCCACCCCCTACCACTATCTCTTTGGTTACTGCAAAACAATGTAGTAAGCTCATTTCCAAAACCAGGAAGTTTGTTTTCTTGATGATCCACCCTCAGGGAAAGAAGAAGATCGTGGCCACAACCTCTAGACAGGGCCCTTCCACATGACAATAACAAATGGACAAGGTCATGGAGGAGTAACGGGACATATTCACCTCACCCACCAGGGTGCCTCTCCACTATCAGGGCAAGCACCCCATCGATATGACCCTAGGTGTGCCGTTGCCCAATGGACCGATCTATCACCGCTTTGTTCTGGAGAATGATGAAATCAAGAGGCAAATTCAAGAACTGCTGCAGAAGGGTCACATTCGGCCAAGTTCATCGCCCTGTGGGAGCTTGATCGTGTTGGTACAGAAAAAGGATGGGACTTGGAGACTCTGTATTGACTATCGGGCACTGAAAAAGATCACTGTCCAGAATAGGTACCCCCGATCCCACAGATTGATGACCTCCTGGACCAGCTTAAAGGGGCAAAATATTTTATCAAGATCGACTTAAAGTTCGGGTATTACCAGGTACCGATCAAACCAACCGATGTGTGGAATACTGCCTTCAAATCCAAGGAGGGTCTTTTCGAATGGTTGGTCATGCCTTTCGGGCTGACGAATGCTCCTGCAACCTTTATGAGACTAATGGACAACATCTTGCGGCCATTCACCAACTCATTTGTAGTAGTGTACTTGGATGACATCCTGATCTTCAGCCAGACTTGGGAAGAGCACCTACACCACATCTGACAGGTCCTCCAAACATTGCGGCAGCACAAGTTGTGTGCCAATTTGGACAAGTGCACTTTTGGCATGACCCAGGTCCAGTATCTGGGATACATTATTGATGATTGTGGGGTACATGTGGATCCAACCAAGATCCAAGTCATTCGGGATTGGCCAGCCACAACTACTCTAACATAGCTTCGCAGCTTTTTGGGCCTTGCTAATTTCTACCATAGGTTCGTGTTGGGATTCTCTCATATCACTTGGCCCTTGAGTCAAGTCACAAGGGAGGAGCGAAAGAAAAATTATTTTGGTCAGAAACTCAGCAGAGGGCGTTTGCAGAATTGAAACATCGCCTCTATTGTGCCCCAGTGCTCACATTACTAGACTTGCAACAACCATTTGAGATCGAGATAGATGCCTTTGACTATGCTATTGGGGCAATCCTTACTCAACAAGGGCATCCAGTGGCATATCATAGTGAGACACTATCAGACACAGTCCGCAAATATTCCACTTATGACAAAAAGATGTATTCCATTATATAGGCTTACTGGCAATGGAAGCATTACATTTTGGGAAAGAAAATGATCATCCACACAGACCACCAACCCCTACAGTTCATGCAGACACAAGGGAAGTTACAAAATGATTGCCATCAGCAGTGGTCCACATATCTACAATAGTTTCATTTAAACATCAAGTACAAAAAGGGAAGCACCAATAATGTTGCAGACTACCTTAGCCGAACACCAATCGTGGTGATAACGACCATGCTCAACTCTTGTGGGTACGACACTTCTGATTGGCCACTTCTCTACAAGAGCGATCCAGAATTCAGCCACACATACCATACGCTCTTGGAGGGAAACCAAGTTCCAAAATTTCACCTCCAGGATGTACTACTATGTCACATGGGACACCTTTGTGTTCCTTCAAGCGAGCATGCCAAGATGATTTGGGAAGCGCACTACAGTTGGGTCGTTGGGCATTTCGGGGTCGAGAAAACAGTGGTAGTACTACAGAAGTATTTCCATGGGCCAAACCTTCGACAGGACGTCGGGAAGTACATCCGATCCTGCACTTCCTGTGCCATTGCCAAACCATCCATCAAGAAGCAAGGCCTCTATACTCCGTTGCCTACCCCTAGTCGACCTTGGGAATCCATCTCCATGGATTACATGTCAAGCCTTCCTTCTACTAAGCACGACAACGACTGTGTGTTTGTCGTCGTTAACAGATTCTCAAAGATGGCCATAATGGTGGCCTACAAGAAGAATATCACAGCAGAAGCCACTGCTAAACTCTTCTTTGAATGAGTGTGGGTACACTTTGGTATCCCATAGTATATAATCTCAGACAGGGACAGTATGTTCCTTAGTACATTCTAGTCTAGCCTATGGTCAATGCTAGACACCAAGCTCACAAAGTCCACAGCTTTCCATCCCGAGACTGATGGCCAGACAGAGGTCGTCAACAGGATGATCGTACACATTTTGTGCATGTACAACTCAAAGCATCCATGCACATGGGATGAGAGCCTCCCCTATGTACAACACAGCTATAACCGGGCCCTCCACAGCTCAACCAACCACAGCCCTTTCAGGTGGGCTTAGGATTCCAGCCACTATGTCCCATTGACGTAGCCATGCCATTTACAGCTACTCAGGCTGATTCAGATCATATCCAATTTGAAATTTCCAAGGCAAACAGCTTCATTGAGCGCATTCAGCACATTCGCCGATAGGTTCATGACATATTGGACAGATCCAATGCTAACTACAAGCAATGAAATGATCAACATCGGGTGCAACACAACTTTCAGGTGGGCGACAAAGTGTGGCTACATTTACAAAAGGAGCACCTCGCTAGACCCCACCGCAAGCTTCACCTGCTCTGATATGGACCATACACCATCACCAAGGCTATCGAGGACAATGCCTTCGAGCTCAGTATTCCACCATTCCTTGGTCTGCACCCAGTGTTCAATGTGGACCGCCTTCGGCCCTACTTTCCACCTCTATTGGACACATCAAATGTGGAAGAACAAATCACACAAATAGAGTTAAACCCCGACTACATGGAACAAGCCACAACTGATCGGATTATGGACACACAGATCAAGAACACCCGCTAGCAAAAGATCCAGCTATATCGAATTGTCAAAGCAGGCCAACTCCTTCACCAAGGAAAGTGGCTCACCGGGGACCAAGTTCAAGAGAAGTTTCCTCATCTCATGGAGGAACTCAACGCAATGGGGACCATTGCTTCCTAAGGGGGAGCATTAGAGGAAATTTGGGGTCTAAAATGGGCCTCCTAAGGAAAATAATAAAAAAATGACACATCACACTACAAATATGCCATGTCAGATTAAATCTAATGAAAATCTAATGAAAGCCAATCTAAATCGTCTCATTAATAGTAGTTGACAACTATATTGAGTTAATGTAGAGTTAAAAGATATTGGCTAAAAATATTAATGAAATATTTAGATTCTTGTGCACACATAATAAATGATAGGAAACTTTTGAATTTTATATTATTATTTTTTTAAATGAATAGACCACTACTTTTTATATATTTAATAAATGTAAAACTCAAATATATTCATTTATAATGAAAAATGTAATTATAATAGTATTAAAAAAATAAAAATAAATCACTATTATTTTCTAATATAAATTTTATATTAATTCATATAAAAAATATTACATCACATTAAATAAAAAAACAATAAACTATGTATATTCATATTATTTTTTATATTAATATAAAAAAAATTGTGGTTTAATGGGTAGGTAGGTAAGAGAAAAAAAAAAGTAAAATCAAATTTTAATATAATTTTAGTAACATTAAAAATAGTTTTTATTTTTTATTTTGTTAGTATTTAAATGTTTTATTTATTTTTGAATGTAATAATTAAATATATTTATTTTTTAAATATTATTTAATAATATTAAAAATAATAAATATCTTTTATTTAGTATTTCAAGATAAGTCTATTTAAAATTAAATATTATTTAGTTTTCTTTTTAAAAAATTGATTAATAAATGTTTTTAGTATTTCAAAATGCTTTCACTACAATTTTAATTAATGCGAAGGTTATGTTTTAGAGGAGTTGGAAGTAGTGATCAAATAAAATAGTCTATATTTATTAGTTAAAGTTTATTTATCTTATTTCGAGGTGATCTTTTCAAAAACTTAACCAAGGTGAGGTTGATATGGAGTTAGCTATTGTCAAATAAAAAATATGACACATAAGCATTATGTGTCCAACGCAACCATAATGGTTGACCAAAGATATTGAAATTCTATTGGTTTAAAAATTCAACTCAATTTAGCTCATCCATGGCATAATTTTTTATAAGGCTCATTTTAGATCCCAAATTTCCTCTAATGGAATGATCCAGGAGGATATTGGTGGCCACCCACCTATTCCTCTTGGACCCCCACCATTGTTTCTTTCAGTTTTTCAGTTTCCTTAATTGTAGCACAATTTACTATTTTTGGCAGTTTTTGGGTCCTAAACTTTTAAAGCCATTTTGAGGCCCTAAACGACATTTTTTTGGCATAGAATGGTCGAGCAAATATGAGTCCATTCCAGACTCAATATTTGCTATTTATAGATGTAATCCTTAAACAGATCTTTCTAACAATGTATCATGCGCGTCAAACAAAGGTAGTATGCTAAAGTTACGACCCCGAGAAATTGATGTACCAAGTTACCCAACGGGGCCCACCCAACGGGGCCCACATTAAGTTGTTTCACCTCCTAGGGTTAAGTTTTTGGATGTGTAGGGTTTCCATTGTTTTTCAATAATATATAGGCCTTCGAGCCTCATTGTAACATAGAGTTTAGAGGCATGTAGCCGCCACATCTCTTCTCAGAGATAAGCTACCAGCACTCTAGCTAGTTTATTTCCATTCTGTATGTAAACAAGTTTCAGATATTGATTAATGAAATGAAGTGTTATTTTCATTGCATCTTTATTTCTATGGTTATTTGTGTATTCTATTGCGTTCCTACATAAATCCGGATCAGACTGTTACTAAATCAGAGCTTTCAACAATTTTACCTATATCTCCCAATTTATCACTCAGTTCTTTAATGCGAGAAATAATTTTTTTTACCCCTTCATTAGCCTCCATCTTGATTGAAAACAATTTGGTTTTAAGAAACAAAACCCAATTTGCATCAGTTGTTTGATAGAGACCTTTGAGCATGTCCCATGTTGCCTTAGATGTCGTACAATTTCAGATCTGTGGAATGATGTTGTCTTTAATAGAAATTCTCAATGTCAGTTTTTCTTTCATCTCCCGCTTATTCCAATCTGGTAGCAATGCAGCATTTACAGGCCTCGGCTCATCACCGGTCACAATTGACCACGCATTAGCAGATTCAAGAACAGTCATCATCTTAAATTTACAATTTACGTAATTTTCACCATTTAATTTGGATGCTTCATTGATATGAGTGTCAACAAGAGGTGGATTTTCCATTTTACCTTAGTTCGCCTGATCTGAAGAGCTGATCTGTATTCAACAAGAGAAAAAAAATGAGAACTGCACCTTTTCTTCTTGTCAAAGGAGTTTCTTGGGGCATTACCCGAAATCGGTCTAAGGAGAGGCTTGGGCACCGCTCTTCCTCTTCACAGCTCCAGCGGTGCCACCGCTCCTCACCTTTGGCTGACAAGTGGTACCACCGCTCCTGCTTTGTAAATTTCGTGGAGGCACCGCTCCTCTTCTTTATGTGATAAGCGGTGCCAAGACTTCAGGAAAAAAAATTCACACGCTGATCTGAACGGCCGTGTCAACGTCATGCTCAACACGGTGTTTCTTCTGGAGGAAGCTTGCGAATCGCAAGAAACAACAACAAGGAATGAACAATCTAATCAGGAAATGGAGATACAGGCTACACCGCAGCGTTCCATTCACTTCAACACTGGGGGGCGATTCACAATGGGCACGATCTCTTCTCTTCAAGATGGGCAACGATCTCACCCCAGCTCATAAAAAATTACCAGGTTATGCACGCATGGTGATGGATGCTCTCCTTCACCCATAACAAGAAGCTCATGCATCAAATTAAATCAAAAGATGGGGATCAATCACCCTCACAGTGAGCAGCAAGTAGCAAACCACGATGGCAGTGTAATATATATATATATATATATATATATATATTTGCACCTCGTTCAATGGTCACTCGCTACAAGTGTAGATTAACGATGGCGGCTCACTCTTCTCACAGCCCAGCACTCACCCAAGCACCATACCAAGGCTCGGCTCCTTCAACGCTTGCACCCAGCACTCACCTTACGACTCTGATACCAACTTAGAATTTAGAAGGTACACAGAGCAAAGCTCGAAGGCTCCCTCACACAAAGGAATGTCGTCAAACCAATTCAATTATCAATTGAAAACAAATTACAATATATAGGTGTAGATAGTTACAACAAACCAAATCAGAGATCCAAGAAAGGTGGATCTGAAACCTCTACATGCTAATCATAGAAAGTACACATCAACCCAATAACTAGATACCTGCCTAGCATTTCTACATTATTCCAACAGAGATAGATTCAATACTCTAGTGAGATACCCCAATTATGCAATTCCAATAACTTAAAACTGCCATTTCAACAATTTCCACTAAATTTTGACGAAAAAATTCACCACATAGTGATACAAACCATCTAAACTTTAGCTTACACCAATATTGAATATTAGTTTGCATCCTTCCGGTTATGAAAAGATTCCAACACCAATATTGAATATTAGTTTGCATCCTTCCGGTTATGAAAAGATTCCAACAATATTAGCATTTAAAACTTGGCGCAAAGCTTCATCCAAACCAACCATTGTTTCATCCCAAATAACATTTTCTTCTCAGACAAATTCTTGCAATCGCAAACACGGAATCATTTACGGTTGCCTCCATCAACTGAACAGAATGGGATGTATGCTACGTCATGGTGAGCTTTTTCTTTTTCTGTGCCAGATCAACTAGGTATTCAACGAGTTTGCAATCTTCAATAGCAATTGATTCTGCAATATCGCAGCATCCTTTCTCTAACAAAGTGGTAGACTCTCTTTCAGATCGTAGACTCAGATCACATCTTGAATGTGGCAGACTTTCTCTTAGAACGCATCATCAAATCACTTCCTGCTTTGGCTTCTATGACCCAAGACTCACCGAGTGCATGTATCGTTTCAATCATTCAACAATCAAACTCTATTTTGCACAGATTTGTATGCCTATAGGGGTGTAGCTCTTACATAAAGCACTCAAACAAACCCGACAGTGTGATAGTAATCCCGCGTTAATGAATACGGATATATTTTTTTAATAGAAGTGTAACGGTTTGAGTTCAATAAAGCAAGTCCATGGCCATATGTTCGCATTTACATGTGGTTGGATCATTAACTAGTATGAGGCAGAGCAATGATTGTGTGCGGCTCATCGTTGGCCATTGAGATCTTAGCTCTCTGATATCCTACCCTCAGCAATGAGCTTGCAACCACCATCATTACTCTGCCACAGCAATTAATTTTTGCTATGTGATTAGCCTCCCACTCCAAAAAACACAATTGTCTTTCATAATGACAACATCCATTAGCTCGTCGTATTTACCAAAACTGAGTTAGCAAGGGAGTAACCTGACAATCCCCATAACCTACATCGCACCGCCTGCACCTCCAAGTGCTTCTTCTGCTTGGAATGGATAAGGCAACAACCTCTTTACAAACATCCACCATATTGCGTAAGCTACCAAACACCAGATTAGTATGACCATCAGGGGTTCCTCTGAGATGTGCATGTCCCATGAGTGCTCAGATTGGGCTCTAACTCGATGGAAAGGTGAGCTCTTCTACCTCTAACACCTGCACCCGATTCAGTGCACATTTCCTGCTAGGGTTTTAGATTTAGGATTCCAGCAGATAAATAGAATTAAATAGTTCATTCCAACAAACTGAATATAGTACCTTGTGAATCGATCAAGCAAGTTTATTCCTTTGCAGTTACCAAGAAACAAAACAATAGACCGATGAGTCTCTCAAATTAATGGCTCGACTCTCTCCAACTGAATAGAGTCACAGTGGAATCTGGAACAGCTTTAATATATGCAGGTTATAATACTGAATCGATGATTTGCATTTTGATGTCTACAAATAAATGTAAACAAATTGTGGCAGGCAGCTTGATGGATTTAAACAAACCCAACGACATATTGCAACAGGAAAATATAATTTATCTTCTCCTTTTTTATTTTCTAACCATACTTTTTAATTCTCTGTTGCATCGACAGCACGGCAAAACTAATCTTCATACACCAAGAATATTGAGCTTCAAGCAGTCATTACGATCCCTTGAGATTGGTATCATATGTGCTCTGATCTCAGCATCGCCATCTTCACTAAATTGCAATGCCCTTTCAACAGCAGAGAGGTGAGGAGTCTCGTTGTGGAAACCGTATAGAAATCTTCAACTAATCTTGAAAGTCTCGGTGTGAAGAGAATGATTCGTTAACGAGACTACAATGGCTCTAGCGATCCGTCTTTCAGTCAACAATGTTAGTCGATCAATACTTGCACATTGCAACCAGCCATTTGAAACCTTAACCGCTCTGATTCCACTATTAGAATGGCATTAAACAAATCAAGAAGAGGACAACATGGTGGAAAAGGATCACATAGAGATTATTCTATAATGTATAAAGGTTTACATATATTACATAATTTGGTAACAATCTAACAATCACATTATAACTTATTTACATTGAGGTTATTAAATCTAACAATAATGAACAAGATGTTGTCCATTAGGAAGATGAACAAGATCCCAAGTGTTTTTTTCAATAAAAAGAAACACTTTTCTATCATAGAAACACCCCATTCCATTATATTATATAAGTTAAGGAAGTTAAAACTTTTGGATTAGTGGAAATGGCGTGACTGAAAAGAAAAATAACTGCTGTATGTGAATATGGATGTCAAGGGAATGCATTGCCCCATAGCCATATTAGTCAAGTCTATTTCATTCATGAGAGTCTCTTCCTCAAATTCTATCCTTAACCAAGTAGTTTTGATGGCATATTTTCTTTTACTTAATTTGTAACTTCAAGTAGATTTTCTCCTTGTTGATTTCCATCACCAATAGAATGAACTACAACAACAATATTTCATCATATTTGTGTTCAACAAAAACAAAAATGTCACAACAATTTTTTTTTAATTACTTCTAATATTTACAAAAGAGAAAGCATAATCTAATAGGAGGCTATGTACAAAAGTAACCATAGCACTATTAACCAATTACGAGTCGTCTACCTGACAATCTATGGGAATATTAGGATAAATCCTTCGGTGGAAGTGCTCATCAAACTGGAAAACCCTTCTAAGAAAGATATATTTAGAAACATGACCAAATAACATGTATGTTTTCATATCTTCACAGTAACCAACAAAAATCAATGGTTGGGTCTTCTTCTCTATAGTTTAGTGCTTTTCATCTAGAATTAGAGCTCACGCTTGACTCCCAAATACCTTAAAAAATAAGAAAAATTGGAATTGACATTGGTACAATATTCCTCGAGAGTCATATTAAAAACTTCCCTATGAGGTATGTGTTTTCGAATGTAATTTGCGGGCGCTCGCACGAAGTTGGTTCCACTTTTTAGTGCCACTTAAGAAATTAGAAATGCACTTCCGAAGTGCAAATCAAGAACGTATATGCGTTAGTGATGGTACGTTCGGAATAACCCGAGCCCAAACACAAGGCCAAGGTTCATAAGGAAGTATCACATATGCGATATTTAACATTTACAAAACGCATATGCGATATTGAAAACTAAAAAGAAAAACAAAACAGATGCCGCAGGCCTCAAATTTATCATTTGCATAGTCGAGGATTGGGAGAGCGAAAAACCGTGTGGGTGAAATAACGCAGAGGCAATTTGTGTTTTAGCTTTTGGAGGTTGAGTTCGAGGTCGAGTTCAAGGTGGATTGGCTCCAATGGCAGGTAAATTGTCTTACCCATTTCAGTTAGTCTTCAATTCTTTATTGTTTTCCATAATTTCATAGTTTTTATAATTATTTTAAACAAATTTAATAAAAAAAATTGAATGAAATCAAAGAATGATTAAGTAAAACAACTTGTCACTTTTTTGTTTAAATCTTAACAGATAACAGAAATGAACAAGACAATGTGGAAAAGCCACCACAACCTAACCCACAAGACAATGTGGAAAACCCACCACAACCTAATGCACAACCTAACCCAAACATGAACCCAAACCCAAACCCGGAGGGGGAACAAGATCGAAACTCACAGATTATTGTGCGTTTGGCATCATTGAGGTGCCTTAGCTCATCTATTAGAGGGGGGGATCGTTTGAGAGTCTTTAGCCGATGCATTGGACACAATAACAAACATAATTGCCAATGCCCAAGGAGCTCTGTACAACATTAGCTCGTACAGAGAATCCAGGAGGCAACACTACTCCGATGGATTGAGTTATAAAGACATCAAAGACCTTAAAATTACAAAAGGCCAACTATTTTCATTATTCCGGGACCCTAGCATCGGATTGGTTTCACCCACCAGTCGAGCACACATTTCCATAGACTGGTGCGTTGAACCAAATATAAAGGCCAATTGGATGGATCGTTGGTATATGGTCTTCGATGAAGACCCTCATGGGAATAGGGACATCCCATTTTATTTCCTTAGAAAGTTGTATGCAGAATCCATCCTAGGGAAAGATGTAAACTACTTCGATATCTTAGGCTTCCACAGTGTTGTTCATGGGATGGCCCAAGATAGGAAATGGGCCAGGACGGATCCTAACTGTGTGCCACGCCCTCCACGCACACCAAAACCCCCTCAGATATATCCTCCTACAGGTCCTATGATTGAGGATACACAGGACGCATTATTTGACTTGGCAGATACATTGCTTCAACATGGGACTGATGTCCAAGGAAATGTAGACCAAGGGGCTAGCACTTCTAAGGCGGGCCCATCTACAGATCACACAGGAGATGCAGAGCGTTCAGAGCATCGTGTTACTCCACGCCATTGCACATCGTGTGGAGGCATATGATATGGCCCTGCTTCAGACTTCCGAGACGATGGATTACTTCGCTTTGTAAGTAAAACTCATTATTTTCATATTATATTTTGTTTCATATCAAAATTTTCAATTGTTTCGCAATTTATTTCTATTTAATTATCTAACAAGTTATGTGAACAAATATACAGCTAGTGTCCCATGGCACACCAGAATCGCATAGTCCACTGATCAATGTTGAGAACATTGGTGCAGCTATTAATATTGCATATGGGTTTGGTTCTTCACCAATAGAGGTAAGAACTATACTTGTTAATTTGTCAACTTTATTTACATATTTATAGTATAGATTGTAACATTCAATACATCCTAATTTTGATACAACATGTTTTATGCAGGGTGATCAGGATGACTACATTGAATCTCAGCCTATTCCCTCTCATGCAGAGGTAGATTCTCAAACACAGGTATTATTTTAAATATGCTTTTAATTATGTTTCGCTTTCTTTGGAAAAATCATTTTTCGTCCATCATGTATATGTCTCGTTTTCTTTGTATTATCTGACATTGACATATGTTACATTATGTAGGGAACCATTGAGCCATTAGTGCTTGAAGAGCACCAATGCGAGGTTGTTGCCGACCCACCTCTTCCCCCCCGCCAGGTACATGTATGTTTCGCTTTCTTTGAAAATATCATTTTTCGTCCATGTAATATATATGTCTAAGATTCTTTTTATTATCTGAATTTGACATATGTTATTTTATGCAGGATTCTATTAAGGCACCTGTGCTTAAAGAGCACCATATTGATGACCCACCTATCAGAAGCCAGCAAGTACGTTTATGTTTTTCTTTCTTTGAAAACATCATTTTTTGTCCATGTAGTATATATGTCTAAGATTCTTTTTATTATCTGAATTTGACATATGTTATTTTATGCAGGATTCTATTGAGGCACCGGTGCTTGAACAACACCAAATTGATGACCCACCTATCACGAGCCAGCAGGTACGTTTATGTATCACTTTCTTTTAATTGTGATTTTAATGATTCAACATGTACTTTTTTAATTTTTTGAAATTGTCTAATTGTATCTTTATCCTTTTGTACGTAGGAACGTGAGTTAGAAGAATATGTCCAAAAAGCGAGCTTATTCGCTAGTACAATTAGAAGTCATTTTTTCTCATTTCTACTTAATTGATCCACTGGTTACACACCTCCTCTAACAAGGCAGCAGGTAAGTTTATGTATCGCTTTCATTGTACATTTATGTATGGCTTTCCCTGATTCCATGCTTTCTCTTTGTATGTTTTTGTAGGTTTATGTACCGCTTTGACATATGTTACTTTATGCAGGAACCTATTAAGATAGTAGTGCTTGAGGAGCACCAAAGTGAGGTTGTTATCAACCCACCTATTCCCCCCATCTAGGTACATGTATGTTTCACTTTCTTTGGTAACATTATTTTCCATCCATGTAGTATATATGTCTCTGATTCACTAGTTTATATGAAATTGACATCTATGTTACTTTATGCAGGCCCCTAGTGAGGCACCGGTGCGTGAAGAGCACCAAATCGGTGACCCACCTTTGACGAGCCATCGGGTATGTTTATGTATCGCTTTCTTTATACATTTGTGTATCGCTTTCTCTGATTTGGTGCTTGAAAAGACCCAAATTGGTGATCCACCTCTTCCCCCCCAAGGTACATGTATATTTGTTGAAATTGGCATATATATTTTTTTATTGCAGCTTGATAGTGAGCAAGTGGTGCTTGAAGAGCACCTAATTAGGGTTGTTGTTAGTGAGGCACCATGACCCACCATTACTTACTCATGTACAGTAAGTAAAAATGTTATTTTGGTTTTGGAATTTGAACAAATGTAGATAGAATTTTTAAAGGTTGGTAAATTAACTTACAAAATTTGATTTATTCTGCAGTCTCCACTGATGTGACCTATCCCTCTTGTTCAGCAATGGGGATCACTAGTGAGCAGTCGAAAAAGAAAGCTAGACTTCTCTGAAGACATTGGCAGTGGCAGTGAAAGGGGGGATAACTAAAATAAATTTATAGGGGCGATACATAGATGTAACTTTTTGTTCATATACACACAAATGTACTTTTTGATCCACTATTTTGTATTATGGCCATGTGGCATGATAATTTTTGTAACATTATTTCTATACATATATAATATAAAGCAAGGTTCAAATTTATACATATATGGTTGACTTGATCTTGGAACATGATATGTGTGGTTGACCTATGCGATATAATGATATGTGTGGTTCACATGTGTGCTAACTTATGAATTTCCAATACTTAAAGGAAGAATTTACGACTCGTCAACTTTTTAACATTATGACTATCCTCAACTTTTTAACACCATAACCATACCATACACTAACAATCACAACACTATGTCATGCATGGATGTGTAATATATACCATATCATACCCTACAATACCCTATGATACTAACATCATACAATTCTAACATACAATAACATAGCCTACAATACCCTATGACACTAACATCATACCATACTAACATACAATAACATACCCTACATTACCCTATGACACTAACATCATACCATACTAACATACAATAACATACCATAACATAACATACTAACAATATACCATAACACTAAGTCATGCATGCATGTGTAATATATACCATATCATACCCTACAATACCCTTTGATACTAACATCATACTATACTAACATACATCATACCCTACAATACTAGCATCATACCCTACAAAACCTAAATTGGTTGAAGTAAACCCTAGTTCCATTTCATTATTTGTCAACCCTAGTGATAGCATGCAAAGTGGTGTTCATGAAAGCCTAGTTGGTTTCAGATTTGTACATGGCCATGTGTTTCTAGTTCCCTCTCTTAACTTGCAAATTGCTCACTAAACCCTAGTTCCATATCATACCTTGTCAACCCTAGTTGGAGCATGCAAATTAGTGTTCATGAAAGCCTAGTTGGTGCATGCAAGTATTGGTGATTATGTGTTTCTATTTCCCACTCTTAACTTGCAAATTTCTCTCTAAACCCTAGTTCCATCTCATACCTTGTCAACCCTAGTTGGAGCATGCAAATTGGTGTTCACGAAATCCTAGTTAGTGCATGCAAGTATTGGTGATCATGTGTTTCTAGTTCCCTCTCCTAACTTGCATGATTTCTCACTAAACCCTAGTTCCATCTCATACCTTGTCAACCCTAGTTGGAGCATGCAAATTGGTGTTCATGAAAGCCTAGTTGGTGCATGCAAGTATTGGTGATCGTGTGTTTCTAGTTCCCTCTCCTAACTTGCATGATTGCTCACTAAACCCTAGTTCCATCTCATACCTTGTCAACCCTAGTTGGAGAATGCAAATTGGTGTTCATAAAAGCCTAGTTGGTGCATGCAAGTATTGGTGATCATGTGTTTCTAGTTCCCTCTCCTAACTAGCAAATTGCTCACTAAACCCTATTTACATCTCATACCTTGTCAACCCTAGTTGGAGCATGCAAATTGGTGTTCATGAAAGCCTAGTTGGTGCATGCAAGTATTGGTGATCATGTGTTTCTAGTTCCCTTTCCTAACTTGCATGATTGCTCACTAAACCCTAGTTCCATCTCATACATTGTCAACCCTAGTTGGAGCATGCAAATTGGTGTTCATGAAAGCCTAGTTGGTGCATGCAAGTATTGGTGATCATGTGTTTCTAGTTCCCTCTCATACCTTGTCAACCCTAGTTGGAGCATGCAAATTGGTGTTCATGAAAGCCTAGTTGGTGCATGCAAGTATTGGTGATCATGTGTTTCTAGTTCCCTCTCATAACTTGCAAATTTTTCACTAAACCCTACTTCCATCTCATACCTTGTCAACCCTATTTGTTGCATGCAAATTGGTGTTCATGAAATCCTAGTTGGTGCATGCAAGTATTGGTGATCATGTGTTTCTAGTTCCCTCTCCTAACTTGCATGATTGCTCACTAAACACTAGTTCCATCTCATACCTTGTCAACCCTAGTTGGAGCATGCAAATTGGTGTTCATGAAAGCCTAGTTGGTGCATGCAAGTATTGGTGATCATGTGTTTCTAGTTCCCTCTCCTAACTTGCAAATTGCTCACTAAACCCTACTTCCATCTCGTACCTTGTCAACCCTAGTTGTTGCATGCAAATTGGTGTTCATGAAATCCTAGTTGGTGCATGCAAGTATTGGTGATCATGTGTTTCTAGTTCTCTCTCCTAACTTGCATGATTGCTCACTAAACCCTAGTTCCATCTCATACCTTGTTAACCCTAGTTGGAGCATGCAAATTGGTGTTCATGAAAGCCTAGTTGGTGCATGCAAGTATTGGTGATCATGTGTTTCTAGTTCTCTCTCCTAACTTGCAAATTGCTCACTAAACCCTACTTCCACTAAACCCTACTTCCATCTCATACCTTATCAACCGTAGTTGGAGCATGGAAATTGGTGTTCATGAAAGCCTAATTGGTGCATGCAAGTATTGGTGATCATGTGTTTCTAGTTCCCTCTCCTAACTTGCATGATTTCTCACTAAACCCTAGTTCCATCTCATACCTTGTCAACCCTAGTTGGAGCATGCAAATTGGTGTTCATGAAAGCCTAGTTGGTGCATGCAAGTATTGGTGATCATGTGTTTCTAGTTCCCTCTCCTAACTTGCAAATTGCTCACTAAACCCTAGTTCCATCTCATACCTTGTCAACCCTAGTTGGAGCATGCAAATTGGTGTTCATGAAAGCCTAGTTGGTGCATGAAAGTAATGGTGATCATATGTTTCTAGTTCCTTCTCCTAACTTGCATGATTGCTCACTAAACCCTAGTTCCATCTCATACCTTGTCAACCCTAGTTGGTGCATGCAAATTGGTGTTCATGAAAGCCTAGTTGGTGCATGCAAGTATTGGTGATCATGTAAGTCTAGTTAGTTTCTGATTTGCACATGGTAATGTAATTAAATGTATATTAAAATAAAAACATCAAGAAATGTAAATTTCAACAACTCGAGAGATTGTTATTTTCCGAACTCTATTTGGTGGTGTCTAAAGACACCATTCTTGGTGCCTCCAATGTGCCATAGATGGTGTTTGTATCGTAGGCACACAAAAGGCTAGACATTAGTAACATCATAAGAAAGAAAATAGAACCCAATGAAAATGTGCAAACATGATTTATAGATAACTCACCCGAGGTTGTACGATCGTGTTTATAGTGTCCAGTATCCTATGAATAATATTATGTCTGTGAATGGTATCTGTCAATCACGGGTTTATTACATTTGGAATAAAGTAAGGCTAAATAATTGAAATTGTGCTTCAGAATTCACTTTAAAGGTTAAATAACGCATCTAACAATGCACTCATACAAGTAGGCCATCCGGATCATCTCTGGTGCCGATGGTGTCCATCAATATTTCGTGCTCTATATGAGGTATCAAGTATCGTACATGTGACCTTTTTTTGTGACCAAGTGTACGCAGCTTGATATTTATACCAACTACTAGGTTGGTGAAGTGGTATACAATAGCTCTTGGTCTATAATCCTAATATACATACCCACCCTTCCTTTTCTGTTGTGCTGCAAGTGTCAAGTACTCCCCTTTTATAACCATCGAGTCAATTGGGAATTCAATATTTTCATCATCTATAACAGGTTCGAGAATGGTTTGTTTCCCCTCTAAGCAACGTGCCAACCAATAGTCAGAACCCCATTAATTATTTTTTGGGGCAACCACTGCATATATCTGAACTGTGAAAAGAAATAGGTCGAGTTAACAATATATTTTGTAAATAACGTCTTGCATTTCTAATTTCTACATAAATTAAATTCTGCATAGGTCTAGTAAATAATACATAAATTCATTTTCTTATTTAGGTACTACTCATGTACCTTCTTGTATGAGATCCGATATGTGATCATAGTCTGTAGAAATATGTGTCTGATCATATTTCAAATGGTCTATTTCATTAACCATGTTGGAATTGGTGCCAAGTGTCACTCGATCCCATGTATCAACGGTATTCGTATCCTCACAATCATCCCATTCACCGATGCTACAAGAACTGCAAAAGAAATCCTTCAATCTTGTCCAAATTTGTAGGGCCGAGTTGTCTAAGATTCTAATTGAATGAAACTGTCGAGTTTCATGCACTGTGTTCACCCGATGTGTTTGTGATCCGTCCACATTTTTCACCTCCTAGAATATTCTTCGCACTAAGTGTTTCCTTGTTGCTTGTTCTCCCATGACAAATGCACACCATTCTACTATAGATGCAACGTCTCGAAGGTGAGCACCTATAAACTTCATCTCTTCCCTTTGAAGGGAAGTTTTAATGCATGCACTAGCACCATCATGCTCTCCTTTTCCATGACCAGTTTCAAAGTAGTTCCATACATGTGGCACCTTGTATTTTATGTGCAATAAACACAACCATTCAAATACATGTGTGTTATAGCTGATTTTACCACTCCAGGTTAATCACACTTGTATGGCCTTCCCCTATCCCTCTACAAACTCCTTAGACCCCTTGGACCATTTTTTGTCATTTGATGTTTCCTTGACCATCCCTATAAACATGTGAAAATTAATGCACACGACTTTTAAACCCCTAATCGCGTATATACGCAGGTTTGACCCCTAAAACCGCATACATCGGGATGTGTGCAAAATCCAAATCCTTTTGGAGTTTTCCTTGACATGGATCCGACTCACTTGACTCTTGGCCTTCCATATGCCTTGAGATCGCTTGGATTTGACCTTTCATTACCCCTTTGAAAAGCTATATAAGGAACTCTTTGGATACATTGAAGGCATAAGAGAATTGAGAGCAAACAAACTATAGTCCATTGTTGATGGAACTTGTGCTTGAGTCTGCATCCCTTTGTCCCTTGGAGCACTTTTGTGTTCTTCCCAAGCTTGCATTTTGCTTGTAAGCTTGCTATCGAGAGATGGAGGATTGAGGTGGTGGAGGCCCAAGTGGGGGATTTAGTTTCTCTGATTCGCAGACGTGTCGACAGAGGTTGTATCCATTGTAATCTCTGATTTTATACTAATAGAAATATCTTTTCTTATCCAATAATGTATGCTTGAATGAATATTTTATCCATGGATGATTTCAAATGCTTATACATTGTTGATTATATATGCTAGAATAGATCTAACACCCATATATAT
Organism: Pseudotsuga menziesii; assembly: GCA_001517045.1. NCBI lineage: Eukaryota > Viridiplantae > Streptophyta > Pinopsida > Pinales > Pinaceae > Pseudotsuga > Pseudotsuga menziesii. The sequence continues at coordinate 781,387 of LPNX010178901.1, read as the reverse complement.
AGTATGCTTGTCTTTTTTACTTTTTGTTGAGGATGTGATTTATCAATTCAAGTTGAAGTTGGAAAGCTCAACGAAGATCTACTTCAACCGTCCGGAATAAGGTACAAGGTATGATCCTTTAGTGTTAGATATTTGATTTCTATTGCATATTGGAAAGGATTGATTTCTGGAGTCAAGTTGTCTGTTGTGGTACCCCAAGCCATAGGAATTTCTCTCCATAACAGAATTGGTGACTCTGCTGGGGAGTTCCTAGTAGTTGTCCTTTGGGGGTTTTCTATTGGCATTCAATGACTTTGAATTGCTCTTTTTCTCTTGTTTCTGTGTCGGGTCTGGGAGCATGTTTTCCTATTAGTGTCTGATTGGTGTGAATTTTGTCTTAGCTTGTCTGTTTGCCTTTATGTTTATGCACCTTTCTTCCTGTACACGAGTTTTTAAATCACAGTCGCGTATATACGCAGATTTCACTGCTATTTTCGCGTACACACGCAAGTTTACTGCGAGCAATCGCGCATGCCCTTGGTTTTTCCTTTTAGAGGAATCTGGATGAATTTTGATGATTGCTGAGTCTCCTTTGATACTGCTAGAGTCTGTATACACCTCTATTTCTGACCAGAGACATTTTTCTTAGGGTAAAATTTCTTTTTTGAAGAATGTTCTTGTTATGGCATTTTTTATTTTTTGTTTTGGGATTAGTGCATTAGATTTCTTTTACCTTTGTATTTTTCTTGAGTGCTGCTTGAGTGTGCTTGCAGAGTCTGGGGGTTGTAGAGCCATTCTTTTGCTTTAATATCTCATTTTTATTTCAAAAAATCCAAAAATATTTGCTTATCATCTTGCATTTTGCATAGTACTTGCACTAGATTTTCTTTGGAATATTAGTCAAGATTTCATATAGGAAAGCTTGCATTTATCATTTGAAGAAAATTGTGCATTTCACGTAGTAGCATACCATGTTTTTCATAGACACAATGCATTTGCATTGATTGTTAGGTGTGCATTTTGCTTCATGTTGTGTCATAACGCCATTAGTTGCATGACCATCTACCTCTTTTGAGTAATAAAGCCAATTAAAATCAATGCTTAATTAAAATGAACTACACTATTTTATTTGATAGGGTTCACCAACAAGATTATGTTTTAGGGTCTTGGAATAGTTCATTGTGAGTAAATTCTCCAAGACCACTAAACAACAACATGTATGTGTCTGTCTAGGTGAGTGTGTGAAATTACTTGGTATAACCAATGTTTCTCAGGATCCTCCTCTCAAAAGGGAGTTAAGCACGAGGCAATGTGAGCGGTTATTAATTGGGATGACCCTTAGTCATAACTGAGTAGCACTGGAGATATTTCTAGGATTGTATTTGTATTTGGGGACTCTTTTGAGAGTTTCGGGCTTTGCTACCCTGCCCATACGGCCAATCCTTCCTGCGACTATCCTCCTGAGCATTGATTATATTGAGGTGGCCTTAGTGGCCTTACTTAGGATATCGAGAGGGTACTCTGCAGGGGTTATTCTGCGGATGTCCCAGCCAGGTTGGGGTCAGACAACACAGTTGCTTTACGCGTTGAAGCTGAGGGCCACAATATTTGGTTACATACCTCTGCTTATTGTGTATGGGAGTCTCAAGCCTCTCCTAGGAAAGACATACCTGCTTCATTCGGGAGCTAACTTATCCTACCCTTGATTGCTTGTGTTTGGATTTAGATTTTCTTGGTGATTGCTCTATGCATGTTAGATTTCCTAGGGTTTGCGTAGATAGAGAGTCTTTTATATTTTTTGAGCCATTGTGGATTCGGGTGCGGCTCCTCATCGTTCTCGTTGTTTAGCATGAATTTCACCTTCTACATCTCCTCCTCCTTTGGGAGAGAGAAATAGATAGTCTAGGCGGACTACTTTGCACATCGATTCACATACGATGGGAGACCATGTAGAAGGTATTCCTGAACCACCTTTTCCCATTCAAGTGGAATATGGGGAGTTTACTCCTAACTATGATCCTTCACCTGATTTGACTGAGTTAGGTCTTGTAATTTCTGAGATAGGTACTTTTCATGATAAACCTACTTACTCTAGTGTTGATCCCCCATTGACGCATCGTCGGTATGGAATGCCGGAAGATGATGAGACTCATTTTGAACTCTCGAGCACTAGTTATGGTAGTTATGGTATGTCTATTTTTTCCACACTTGATTTGGCATTCCATGTCGAGTCTGAGTTTGAGCCAGCTAACACTATGCCTAGGGGCACTCTCATTCCTTACCATGTGGAGATGTTTGGGAGCACAAGTCACATTGCACCTTCCATCTCGGCGATGGAAGCTACATCACATATTCCTCCTAGGTCTAGGGTTAGTGATCCTATTAGGATACCAGATCCGAGACGAGTGACTATAGGAAATAACACGTACATAATTACGCAGGTCCTTTCATCCTCTATCCCTAGTTCTTCGAATGTTCACCCTCCACCTCATTCACATGGTCCTTTGGGCTGGAACATTGCTACGAGTCATATCTGTACTACAGTTACTCGACCAGTTGTGTCTTAAGTTCAAGTACCACCCGTGGTTTTGGGAGGTCATGCTCATACTTCTAGAGGTCATGTTACTACTTTCGAAGTGTATATTCCTACTTCCAGAATGTATATTCCTACTTACGGAGTGTCTCATGGGACATCTCATGCGATGACTTATGGACCCTATTATGGGACGCAGTATGGACAGGGTTCTTCACCTTATGGGTGTGGGTATCAACAACCCATTTACTCTCCAAATTACAGCTTTGTAGCTCCAAATAGTCAAGGTACACCACACTATGGTGCTTCCATGCCACCCTATATGGGTCAAACAGGAGGAGGGCACTATGTCCAAGGCCATGGTGCTTATGGTAATCAGACCTATGTGAATCAGAACTATCAGGGAGCGGTCCATCGACCTATTCATCCTCGGCTCCCTTTCCTCGCACAACGCTAAATCTTCCTGACTTGTCAAGATTGATGAACGATCCTGTAGCTCATGACCCATCTTGGCCAGTTGTCCCTACTAAGCTTCCCTCGGACATACCTAAATTCGAGGGCAAACCGGGAGAGGATCCGAGCGAACATGTTACTACCTTTCACCTATGGTGCTCTTCGAATTCCTTACACCAGGACTGAATCCGTTTAAGGCTGTTTCAACACACCCTTATAGGACCTGCCATGAAATGGTATATAGAGCTACCTAGGGGGGCATTCGTTTTGTTCGATGACCTAGCGATGACTTTTCTTAACCACTTCCAGCTACCAGTGCGTTATGACGTTGGTACAGAAATCTTGTCGACATTTCGGTAGGATAAAGCCACACATATCTCAGATCATATCCAAGAGTGGCGTAGACGGAAGAGGTTAATTAAAGCCTTTATACCACAGAAATTCCTCCTCGAATGGTTCCTTAAGTCGTTATTTTCGTATATAGCAAAGGATGTTTCTACATCAGAAGTGAAAAATAAGGAACAAGCCATTTTTAGGGCACAAGAACTGGATTTGATTTATGTTCAGTCCGGTTTTTAATATGAGATCATTTCCAATGCTCTGCGTTCTAGTTTCGACCCCAAAGTTAAACCTGGACCACATGTCGATGGCATTGTTAGTTGTGCGAGTGCTAACCTACGGATTCGGTTGTGAAACAAGTTAGTCAATTTTCAATCAACGAATTTTCTTCAGGACAAGCCACGGCTTCATCTCAACCCGCCCAAATGGTGAGTGTGCTTTTGGTGCAATCGTTGGACCAAAAGGGTAACCAACAGCCCAGACGGAATAAAAAGAAGGGTAAGAATAATCGTAAGGGTGGGAATAGGAATGAAAATGCTAATAATAATGACAAGAACGCCCGTAATGCTGGGGGGGACAAGCAAGCTAAACGTAAGGTTAAATTTCCTTGAAAGTTGTGTAAGGAAGATCACCTCACTTACTTATGCCCTCGTATCGATGAAGCCTAGAGATTCTTAGCGCAGGGCTGAGCTGTGCTGACTAACCCTTTACCTCACAATCAAAATATGAACTCGAGGACCCATGATCAGTTTGGTGGTGATCAAGATTCGCCGAAGGGTAGTGGTCATGGTTGCATTAACATGGTACGTGCTGCAAAAGTTGTGACCCATGCGAAGGACTATGGTTTGTCACAACCCAACCCAGGAAAGGAACCTGAGCCACCAGGGACTCCTCTGCGTATTGAAAAACCTGTGGATAAACCTGAAGCTACACCTCGCATTCCTAAGGGAGTCCTTAAGCATTTGAGGCACAATCCTAATGCCCGAGCTACCCAGAACTATTCTGTTGTCGAGGATTTGGGCTACACTCCTTGTGCGATGCCTGCACTAGAAGTACTTCAGAGTTGTCCTTCGCAAAGGAAGGCTTTGCTTTCTACCCTTGGTGTGAATGATGATAATTCTTCCTCCGTGATTAAATTTGAAACCACAGGACTTCAGCCTCGATTTCCTTACTATGTGTCTCTTTTGATTCACGTAGAATGTCTTAACATGACCGTCAAGCGCACTGTGATTGATGAAGGTGCTGCTGCTTCTGTGATGTCTTTATCATGTTGGAAGGGTTTAGGTTCCCCTGAGTTGTCTAAATTGGTGACCATGTTAACTGCGTTTGATAGGAGATTGTTTAGACTACATGAGATCCTTCCTTTCCTTAAGGTCCGTTTGGGAGGGAAGACCATTGCGATAGAGGTTGAGGTGGTTGATGCACCCCTTGACTACAATCTCTGGCTGGGTAGTAATTGGATGTACAGTATGCAATTCGTAGCTTCTTCACTATTTCGCGTTGTATGCTTTCCATTTAATGGGAAGATAGTTATGATTGATCAAACGTCATTCAAGAATCTGTCAGTTACCACATCTTCGGGAGCTTCGATCTTGATTGTAGAGAACTCTCAGCCGAAAACTGGTAGTGTGGGTGTGGGCATGTATCCATCCCTCATGGGAATTTTTAGTTGTCCTGCACCTATCCTTATGATAGGGTCTAGTTCTGGTGAGGCTTTGAAATCTATGAGATCGGTGTCTTTTTGCACGAGTCATATGGAAGATCCCTGGATGCTTCCTACACCGAGTACTTCAAGAGAGCCCATCATGATGGACATGCCATTTCCTGCAACTATGGTAGCTTATCAAGCTAATGTAGGGTGTGTTGTAGAGCCCAGTCCTTCCTCTTTGCGGAAAAAGGAGGAGGACCCTTATGTGCTGCTTGCAGGGGCAATACAGTCTTCTCATGCACACGACTACCTTGATAGTGTTTTTCCTTCAGACAAAGCGATTATTGAGGCCATGTCGGGAGTTGAGCCACCATGGGAAGAGCTCCATCATAGATCTTACTTTCTTCCTGAGCTTGACCACTTGGAGCATGAGGACTTTAGGGAGGTTCTTAGTGAGAGAATCGGTAGTCCTGTGGTTCCATTAAGCTCTCCTGGTCTGATGGCTAATGGAAACATGGAAAATATATCTCCAACGATTCCTATCAATATCTCTCACGATCTTGGCAGGATAGAGAGTGTCTATATTGGGGCAGAATGTTCCCATGCTGAGATTCAAGAATACACTGAGCTGTTTAAAGAATTTCGTGATATCTTTGCTTGGTCTTATGATGAAATTCCAGGTATCAACCCTCGCATTGTTGAACACGAGATTAAGACTTATCCCAACACTAAGCCTGTTCGACAATGCTTGTGTGTAGTGAATCCTAGTAAAGCACCCGTGATTAAGGCAAAGATGGAGAAACTATTCAAAGCTAGTTTTATCTATCCCATTCCCTTGACGGAGTGGGTTTCAAACCCCGTTCTGGTGGACAAGAAGCAGGGAACTATCCGCATATGTACTGATTTCCATGATTTGAATTGTGCCTATCCTAAGGACAATTTCCCCACACCATTTATTGATCATATTTTGGATGAGTGTGCGGGTAGCGAGGTTTTGTCCTTTATGGATGGATTTTCTAGATACAATCAGATACAAATTAAACCTGAGGACCAACATAAGACTGCATTTATTTGTCCTTGGGGAACTTTTGCATATCGAAAAATGCCTTTTGGCCTTAAGAATTTCAGAGCTACTTTTCAGCGGGCTATGACCTTGATCTTCCACGATCTCAAATTGATTATCGAAGTGTTTTTGGATGACCTTGCTGCTCATTCTCATATGAGAATGTGTCATTCCTATCATTTGAGATTGGTATTCGAAAGGTGTCGCCATTATTTGGTCAGGTTAAATCCTCACAAGTGCATATTTTGTGTGAAGTCTGGTCACTTGTTATGATTCATTGTTTCTCTAAAGAGGGTATAAGAGTCGACCCTTTGAAGGTTGAGGCATACTTCAGTTGTCTCCCCCAAAAAACATTCGTCATCTTCAATGTTTGCAAGGCATGGCAAACTTCTTACAAATATTCGTTGTCAATTTCGCCAATTTGACTAGAGGATTCATGCGTCTTTTGAAGAAGGACACCACCTTTTTTTGGGATGAGCGAGCCTAGGAGTCCTTTGATGCGCTCAAGCGAGCCCTAGCATTGGCCCCGGTGATTATTCCCCCAAACTATAGCCGTGATTTTCTACTTTATGTGGCCGCATCCATGGAGACAATTGGTATGGTTTTGGTTCAAGAGGATGAGGAGCTCCAAAATAATATCATATACTATCTGAGCCAGAATCTTATTGACGTGGAGATCCGTTATACTCATGTGGAGAAGCTTGCTTTAGCTACAGCACATGCGGTTCAATGGTTGAGACATTATATTCTCCTTCGCCAGACCTTGGTTGTAGCCCATGTCAATCCATTTCAATTTTCCCTCACTCGAAGGATGATTGGGGGAAAATATAATAAATGGATTGTCATCCTGCAAAAATTCGATCTCGAGTTTGTTTCGGCAAAATCAAAGAAATCGTTAATTTTTGCAGAGCTTATATCAGATTTCTCAAGCGAGGCCAAGGAGTTGGTTTGTGAAGATACATTTATCGATGAGCACATCTTCTTAATATCAACTTTAGACCCATGGTATGGGGATATCATTATATATTTACAAACATTGAAGGTCCCTACTCACCTCTCACGGGATGAATGACGATGATTACGTCATGTGCCTAAGAATTACCTCATAGTGGATAACACTTTGTACCGCCGTGGGGTAGATTCCATTTTACGTCGTTGTTTAACTCATGAAGAGGCTGAGCTAGTGCTGAATGACTGCCACGGAGGGGCGTGTGGTGGTCATCTATCTGGTCTTTCTACAGCCCAAAAAATCTTAAGAGCAGGTTATTTCTGGCCATCGATCTTTAAGGACTGTGTAGATGCGGTCAAAAGGTTCCATCCTTGCCAGCTGTTTGCACGTAATATGCGCTTAAAACCTGCCCCATTATATCCCATCATCACCATCGGTCCCTTCACTAAGTGGGGGCTTGATTTTATGGATTGCAACCCAGCTTCAGCTGGGGGGCATCATCATATCATAGTGGTTGTTGATTACTTCATGAAATGGGTTGAGGCTATGCCTACAGTTAAATCCGACAGTGAGATAGCCACGCACTTCGTATTCAACCAGATTATTACTCGGTTCGGAATTCTGAAAGAGCTTGTCACTGACCATGGCTCGCACTTTCAGAATCATATGATGGAAGAGTTGGCATCAAAGTTAGGGTACAAATAAGAGCATTCCTCCTCTTACTACCCTCAAGCGAATGGACAGGTAGAAGCAGTGAACAAATCACTCAAATCCATTCTCCAATGAACCATTGCACAAAGTAAGAATAATTGGCACATTATGCTATATCCTTCTTTGTGGGCTTATAGAACTGCTGTTAAGACTGCCACAGGTTTTTCTCCATATCAACTTGTACATGGAGTGGATTCGGTATTGTCGGTTGAGTGCGAGATTCCTTCTTTGAAACTAGCCATAGAGCTCTTACCAGACACTTCCCCATTGGAGGAGTGTTTGGTCCACCTTGAGAAACTTGATGAGCAACGTCGAGATGCCTTGGTGGCTCTAGAAGTAAATAAGCATCGCGTAAAGGTCCAGTACAATAAATCTGTCCATACAAGGAGATTTAGTGAGGGAGACTTGGTCCTTTTGTGGGATCAACCGATAGAACCCTTGGGGGCAGGAAAGTTTAACCCCATGTGGCATGGTCCTTACGTCGTCAAACATGTGTTAGAGAAGGGCACTTATGAGTTAGTGGATTATGAGAGAACGGCCTTGGTGGAGCCTAGAAATGGGCTCTATCTCAAAAAGTACTATGCATGATTTTCAGCCAAGGCTGGTTATTGTATATTATTGTACAGTTTTGCATAGGTAGGTTTTTTTTCTTCTTATAGTGATCGGGTTGTGATTAGTTTCCATTTCTTTTGGCAGATGTCAATGGAATCTTCCACCTTCATAGGATTCGCGGATGGTGCGAGATGTCACACTCAACACTCAGCCTCTGCTGCTTGGGTGATTTATACTCCTATGGGTCAGGTATTGTCTTCAGGAGGTGTATGTTTACAACCATCTTCAAACAATGTTGTTGAATATAGTGCTGTTATTGAGCTTCTACGGGATGCCATTCTACATGGCGTTCTCTCTCTTAAGGTACGTCTTGATTCGGAGTTAGTAGTGTCACAGCTTAATGGTTTGTACCATGTTAGAGATTCGACATTATTAAGAAGATTCTTATGTGTGAGATTATTAGAACAGCAATTTGACAATATAACATTCATGCATATTCTAAGAATTAATAATCAATTTGCTGACTCATATGCTAACTACGTGTTAGATTGGCATTTGTGTCATACACAATAAAATTATCACAAACACAAATTTTTACACATGTAAATAAATAAACCGATCATCATAAAAGTTTTTATAAACATCCAAAATGTGGTAATACATAGTGTCATAATAAAAAAATTGGGCTCTCGAGCCACCAAAATATAATACATGGTAATACAAAATGTATTGCTCCCAGGTATCTAATCCTGTGGAGGAGGAGGGGGGTTGTGATCATGGAATGTCACCACAGCTCTAGCTAGCCTTTGAAATAGCCATACCCATGCTCATGGTACACCCACCACTTGGTGCTGCATGGCCTCAGGCAAGGCCTCGACTTGCACCATGGGTACTCTATGTGTCAGCCTCACAAAGTTGGTATGAATGCTTTGGAGCATCTGCTTCGCATCCACACCAGTAATATCGTCTCCTCTTCCCCTCCATCTATGAGGAGGGAAGACTTCAGGCCGCCGTGGTCCCAAATCTGCATACATATGGTAGATGTCACTATGTATTGTCACCCAAAAACATGTCTTTTGATTCCATATAATCAGAAAACACAAAAAAATTAAATAACTCAAAAATTTTAAAGAGAGGGTTGAGATTCATTACCTATATCACCGTATTCCGATCTTGGTGGTAGCGGCATGTCTGGGTCTCCCCGGAAATCTATCCCCGCATAGGGGTAGTCATCGATGGCAACTATCTGTCGTCGCCACCACGGAAAGAAATCAGCTGGATAGGGGTTGGACACCCTACCTCCACCCAATCTACGCATCGCATCCGCCCAATGCCATTGGGCTGGATCTTGAACCCCATGTAGAGGAATGTCAACTCTAGGGCTCAATCCTGGAACACGCTTGAAGAAAAACGTGCTCAGTATGCTACTGAAACCAAAGTTTCGCACTCTTCCCATCTTACACTCACTAAGCTAGTGTTTCATGTTGCCCAGTAGTGCAGTGCTCCAATCATATACTGTGTGTTTCATGCACTCCATTGCATAGAACATCAAAGGCCACGAGGCCTGGTGGAGTGAAGCCAAGCCTGCTATCCTACCCAGTTTCAGTAGGATAGCCTTTAGGCCCAGCACCTGTATGGAGTTAGTTGGGATATGACTCCCCACCTTCTCCGTGTCCTGATAGCAGTACACCGCAATGTACTCATCTATAGTTAGGCCACCTCCAGGCCCACGAGAACGTAGGTTCACTACTTCCCCTCGTCAGGAAAGTCCAATAATAAAGTATATGTCCTCCACTTCTATGGTGAGGGACATCCCGTCTATCTGGAACGACTCTGATTTTGGATCCCAGTAGTCCACTAACATCTGCAATAGTCCTGGTTTGGCCTTTAAACCACCAAGACACCAAAATTTGTAAATCCCACATGCACATAACACTTGTTGAGCCATAAGATCGGCCCTTACTACCTCTTCTACATCACCATGTTCACGTTCTCTCCATTCTAGAACCATCTTGCACAAAAAATTTGAAGTTTGTCCATTAGAATACTTGAAAAACCTTAAGCACAGTCGTATACGCGACTGTTCACCAAACAGCCGCGTATGTACGCGATTGTGAGGGCATTTTCTGCGTATATCCAGCCCTATACATGGAAAAACCCTCAATTTTTGTGTGGGCCGTAGCGCCTATTTTAGAATGGCCTAGAAAATCAAATGCACCATGGAATTTGACAAAATTTGTATCAAAATGGAAGAGTAGAGCATGAGCAAGTACCTAGAAAAAATGGTAGTGGATTCCGCCGGCTGGATCTCCTAGAATTCGCTGTTGAAGTTCTGAGCTCAAATGGGTAAAAATTTCAAATGTTTTATAATGTTTTGAATTTTTTTACTATTTATAGAAATTTTTCAAATTTTTGAAAATTTTTACCCCCTTTCCTATAGTTTGGACTGTTTCTAATCCTTTTGGACCGTTTTTGGACTAATTTATGATGTAGGAGACCTTTTTGAGTGCCGTTTTAGCTGTTGGATTGACCCGTTCATGTCAAATTCAAGTATCATGTCTAAACTGGCATATAGGTTAGGTTTCATCACCGTTTGCATTTTGCATGACCTTATGACCGTTTCATTATAGCCTTAAGTACGAGCCCACTCTATTATGTCACAGAACCTTCTTGCTGTTTTAGAAGTGGCATGATATGAGTGGTAGAGCTTTACCTTACATGGGCACCCTAGTTAGCGCCTTATTTGCATTTGGTGCCCATGCTGACATTTTGTCCCTTAGGGTGTGGGAGTCCATTGTATAGTATTTCCATGGCATTTCGCAAGAGCCTCATACTCCTCTTGATCTTTTGCTAGCCTATTTCCCTCAAGACTACCTTATGTCAAGTTATAATTGCATTATCATGAGCTTTGCCTACCTTATTGAGCCTTACGTCGGCTTCCTTGACATTGAGTTTCAGCCATATAGCCCGATCTTGTCTCATGTCTAGCCATGTAGAGCCATTTCATATATCATTTGTAGCTTGATTCCCTATTTTTACTAGGAGGGGATTTTCCCCCAAGTGTCACTATCCTACACGTGTATCCTTGCACTGAGCATAGGTATGTTCCACTGCTTGGAACTAGTTTGTTTTCCTATATGACACCCGTCTCCTCCTAGTCTGTAACCATAAAGCAGTTTTTATTCTTTTTCAAGCTTTTTAAATATTTGAAAAAGTCCAAAAATATAAAAAAACCAAAAAGCCGGACAAGGAAAGATGTTATCTTTTGGCAGCTGTCGAGTCGTGTTGCCTTCGAACAGAGCATTGTATATCACATCTGTTGGTTGGGTTTATAGTTTGACTTTAGGAGTTGTACTCGTTTATCTGAGTTTATCTCCATCGACTGGTTAAACTCCCAGTCCCCATGGAGCCTTTGTCGATGCCTCCTACGTCGCAGAGATGTCCCAGTTTTGTATATCGAGTCTATGCTGCCTTCATTCGTCGTTATGCTCTTGTTCGAAGGAAGTTGAAACATGAGTCAACCATTCCTTAGTTATCTTAGCTTTGCATGTCGGCCATTCCCGGTACAGTTACTGGTTCATGCACCTTCTAATCGAGTCCTTCCACATTATACAGCTTTGCTGAGTACCTCGTGTTGGATGATGGGGGATGCCTTAATGCCCTCCTTCCAGCGGATTTCATCCCATCGAATCCAGATCATTTATTCTGGGATTTGAATCTAGAGTCATTTTTGAGTGCCTTGAGACTTGCAGTCATCAGTGGTAGGTTCTCTCGCCATCGATAGTTTTTTGGAATACATCAATGTCCCCTGATCAATGGATCCTCTCAAGTGTTCGACCTCAACACATTTATTCACACTTGTTAGTTTTCACTCTAGTACCTTGATTCCCATTTTTATTATCGGTGGGTGATCTCGCATCTGTTAACGGTATGCATCAATGACCGGTAATCAGACGATGGACTACTATGTTCGACCTCAACACCCCTATTCACATAGTAGGACATGTACTCGTAGCGGTTTGTGTAGAAGACCTTCTAGATTGGTGGCATCTCTTATATGCTACCTCCTTGATCGTGCCAGTGTTCATGAGATCTCAGCTCTCGTGACTTTATTCCAGTGTATGTTAGACATTTCCAGCTATTATGGAGATCTTGATCCATTATATATATTCAGCCATTATGGAGATCATGGTCCTTTGTATATCTTCATCATGGATATTCTGATCTATATATATTGTATGTGGCGATGACTACTTATGTGATATTTTGTATCTTGCCTATCCATGGCCATTGTACTCTTATGTATTCAGGACTGCTATATGTATTTGCAGTTATGTGCAGATTTATATCATTGTACTATGCTGATTGGGTGGCTAGTCTTCCATTTTGGATCCTTCATCACTCCACTTTTGGGATGGACTTATAATGTATTTCGGCCATCGTATGACCCCTCTAACCTCACACATTAGGGGGCATCTGTTATAGCTGATTTTACCACTCCAGGTGAATCACACTTGTATGGCCTTCCCCTATCCCTCTACAAACTCCTTAGACCCCTTGAACCATTTTTTGTCCTTTGATGTTTCCTTGACCATCCCTATAAACATGTGAAAATTAATACATGAGACTTTTAAACCCCTAATCGCATATATACGCGGGTTTGACCCCTAAAACCGTGTACATCGAGATGTGTGCAAAATCCAAATCCTTTTGGAGTTTTCCTTGACATGGATCCGACTCACTTGACTCCTGGCCTTCCATATGCCTTGAGATCGCTCAGATTTTACCTTTCATTACCCCTTTGAAAATCTATATAAGGAACTCTTTGGATACATTGAAGGCATAAGAGAATTGAGAGCAAAGAAACTATAGTCCATTGTTGCCGGAACTTGTGCTTGAGTCTACATCCCTTTGTCCCTTGGAGCACTTTTTTGTTCTTCCCAAGCTTGCCTTTTGCTTGTGATCTTACTATCGAGAGATGGAGGATTGAGGTGGTGGAGGCCCAAGTGGGGGATTCAATTTATTCGATTCGTAGACGTGCCGAAAAAGGTTGTATCCATTGTAATCTCTGATTTTATACTAATAGAAATATCTTTTCTTGTCCAATAATGTATGTTTGAATGAATATTTTATCCATGGATGATTTAAAATGCTTATACATTGTTGATTATATATGCTAGAATAGATCTAACACCCATATATATAGTATGCTTGTCTTGTTTACTTGTTGTTGAGGAAGTGATTTATCAATTCAAGCTGAAGTTGGAAAGCTCAACGGGGATCTACTTCAACCGTCTAGAATAAGGTATGAGGTCTGATCCTTTAGTGTTAGATATTTGATTTCTATTGCATATTGGAAAGGATTGATTTCTAGAGTCAAGCTGTCTGTTGTGGTACTCCAAGCCATAGGAATTTCAATCCGTAACAACGTGCATTCTTGAATTGTATAGCACAACTATCTGACCAAATGAAATGATGATAAAATGGTATATCCATAGCTATCACGTGATCATAGAATAATTTAAAGCAATGTTGCACGTAATGGATGTCATGGGTCCAATCGTCACTTATGTAGAAGTGGCTTTCTTTCAGTATCACATGTTTAGGCTTCATTGCTATATTTCCCATGTCGATACATTATATGCACCATTATGCTCACCTGCTCTGAGTGATAGTATTAACTTTGAATTTCATTTTTTGGTTGTAGGGTGTAATTTTTCGCAAAGTCAACCACTGATAGTATTGTTCCGAGAGGAAAGGTGTCCTGGCATATTCTGAATTGCTCATCTTGCCACCATGCCATATCAACATGTTGAATGTACTGTTGGATCTTTCCATGAAACTTTGGAATAAAATCACATACTCGCTCCTGTTACATGAATATTAATATGTCAATAAACCACATAAAAAAATGTGTACATGAATACTAATATGTCAATATTCAACAATTTACCTGTGAAGTCACCAATTTAATCTTCCTGCTTTCTTTCCCATCATTTAGCTGAATTGTCTCATACTGATAGTTCTGCTTCTCGACAATTGCATTCCTAAATGCTTGATCTTCACTTTCATGGATGCAATCATACCATAATGATAGCCCACCACAATTGTTACAAGAACCGTCTACACATTATTTTAAGTAATGTGTCTGCCGATCTTACCTCAGACACATTATGCTATGGATGAAATCTCTGGATGACATTGGCGGTATTGTACTTGAGCATTCCTGCACATTGTCAAGATGCAAAAAACGACATATATGTGCAAATGTATGGTAATATAGGTCAAACTCTATGTGGTATCTACAACAACAAGTGTTCCGGATGTTATTGATTCTAACATACCAAGGCTTACATTTTTCAAAATATCTTTGCCTGAGCCTTAGCTCTATGTGGGAAACTTTAAACATCTCGAACAGTTGAGTTTGTGTCATGTCAAGATAATGTTTAACATAAGGTTCAGTGTTTCTAGAACCCCTACAATGTTTTAACACATCCTTCGTGTTAGAAGAAGGCCTAGTGTTATCATGCCAAAACGTTTGCACTAGGCCCTTCACTACTTCGACTAAATTCATGTCTTTGTGAGGAAACCTACCGCTAAATGCCCATAATGTTTCCATTTGTCCCTCTACATCAAGGTTGTCTCTTCTTACTGAATATTTTTTTAGTGTCTTTGGATGTAAAGGCACAATTTGTGATGTGCATTTAAGTAAATGACGTTGTCTTATGGATCTACATACAATTGATTCAACCAATACACGACGAGCCACATTATAGTCTTGTGAATGAGTTTTTTTACCAATCAATGTGAATGTAGCAGCAAGAGATTTAATAATGTGATTACTTGATTTGATATTCTTCATTGTTGTTATGCCTAAATTTCTTCTAACAGTTGCCATATTTCTAGATTTAAGCAAAGCTAAAAACAATTGGCATTTACTGGCTTCGGATTTGTTATCAAAATATTGTTTCATTATTTGAGAACAATGACGAAGGATAGTGCGTTTAGCCACTTTACCTTCCATGGAAGTCAATCCACTCTCATCCACTTGTATTCGTTTAGGAGTTCTCTTTCGTTTTGATGCAAAATTTGTTTCCGTTTTAAATGTTGGAGTGACATTTACATCCACTACAGGCTCACAACTTTGATTAGGAGATTGAACCACTGACCATGGCTATTGATGAGTTACATTTGCATCAGGAGTAACATAATTATTGAACTCTTCACAAGATTTTCCATTTACTAATGGATCAATAATATCAACTTCCATATAACCAGCTTCCTTTAATGTTGTATTATATTCCTCAGCCTATACGCCAGGTATCTATTGAGGGGGAATGGGAACTATTTGCTCATGTAATGAATGCCAGCGATTTTTTGAATCTTCCCTCTTTTTTTATTTTTTATTTTTTGCTTCTTCCAGTGTAAGCACCTTCCTTGGTGACTTTCGTCCTCTATTACGTACATTGCCCATTGAAATCCACCCAAACCTGTACAAAACTATGGAATTATGTAAGTAATGATAAAAAATTGCACATTGAACAGTTCTTTGTGCACGAGTTCAGACGAATTATGTCTTTTGATACAGTAAACCTGGTCCACAACACGCAACCCAACATTTTGTATACAACATGTTTATGCCAGAAATTGTTTCCAAACTACAAGAAAACAAGCCAACGTAATCTCAAATATCTCAATAAAACAAAACAGGGTTTTTAGGGTTTTTCAAGGTTTTATGGTTGTGAAGTTTGATGACAAGAGGGAATGCATTCATAACCCAAATAAAAACTAAATCACAAGCATAGAAAAACTGAGATGCATAACATAATAACCATGTATCCAATAGAAAACAACACTAAAGTTCATCCACAAATGGCAAGCATTAAAAGCATAAAAACTTTAAACCAGCAATGAAATTACCACTTGAGTAGCTAAAACAAGCTATAAATGAAGCTAGAGAACAAACTGAAGGGTAAATGGAGCATATATTTCATAATCAGTATTTCAAATACAAATAAGAGTCATTTACTTAGCTTATGGACAAGTCTAAATACCTCCTCTTTCCAGCCAAAAAAATCAAACCCTTAGTCCTCTTTGTGACATAAATTAATACTATCCTTGAAAATTCGGTTAAAGACTAAACCCTAACTACTTTTCAGCTTACTCATTGAAATAGTTCTATCAAAATAATAATTACAAAAATGAAATATCCTTCAAAACATAACTAATAACTGATTGTGTTAACAAGCTTCATAGATCTTTAGCTGCCTCTGCTAACAAGGCTATCCTTCTAGGGCTTGGGCCTTTGTTCTAGCCTTCAGTTGCTCTGCTTCCATCTCTTCCATCTTTCTAGTGAGTTATTCATTTTGCTACTGTAGATCTTGTATGGTTTGTTTTAACATTGTAAATTGAGACTCTGTATTTCTTTTCCTTTTTAATGCCTCTTTTGAGACTGCAATCAGCTCCTGATAGTGGCTATTCACCTCATCCAGATCCTCTCTGAGTCTTCTATTGGCCATAACCAAACCATCATTTGTCTCCTGCATATATTCCACCTGATATTTATACTGTTTTACAGCTCTCTGTAAATTCTCTTTTTTTGAATCAAAGGCTTTATTTCCTAATGTACTTTGCATCTCATTGGGAAGCCATGGAATGTTTAGTCTCCTATAGATTTCTTCATCTTCTGGTAGCAATTCTATAGGAGTTTTAGGAGAACTTAGGTTTTATTTAGTCTTAGCTTCATAGGGAACATTTTCATCAACCATCAGCTTCTTTTCTGAGTGTGAAACCTCTATCTTACCTTCTTGCTGTTCTTGCAACATTTGACTTCGTATCTCTAAAAATATATCAGACAGTTTGGTCTCAGTAAGGGAAGATTCTTTTTCTGATTTCCTTGGCCTTTTTCCTTTATTGTCACCCTTATCAATATCCAATTTTTCATCAAAGGAGGAGCCATATATCACAGTTACTCCTTCTTTATTCAATTTAGGGTTTAGCAATTTCTTCATATTCAGCCTGAGCTTGTTTCTAGGTCTAGTCTTTGGTCTCCACCCAGGAGCAAGTTCCCCTAAAATTTTGAAAGTTTTGCCCTGATGGGTGACTGAGGCAAATTCAATGAATTTTAGCTTATTTCTCTTTGGTACTACTACCTCATCTTCCTAACTGTGAAATTGCTTTTTAGTGCCAACTTTAGTTTCATCAATAACATGAAGCTTACCCTCCTCAAACAGGCATGTCTCATCCTCTGACAAGACTATGATTGGACTTTGTTTTTTGGCTTTAATATCCTCTTCATCACCTGAAAATTTCTCTGCAAGTACAATATTTTCAGCAACAAATGTCTCTCCTGGTGCATCATCCTGAACAGGCTTGGTCTCCTTGTTATTAGACTGCAAATCTTTGCTCTCAATGTCATTTAAATGTTGTTTAGACTCACAATATTCTTTTGCAGGCTCTGCAACCTCCTCCAATTTAATACTGTCTTCATCTTTAACCTTTATCTTCTGTATTAGCTTTCTGATCAAGGTCTTTCCTTTATTAGCTTGTTTTCTATTAGACTGTCCTTCTTGACTATTCTGAAACCCTGACCAAAAGAGGAAATATTCCCAAGTTTTTCCTTTACTTTGAAAAACACTATTGATAATGAGTTTGATAAGCCCATGGTGAAAAATGGACTATCTAGTATAATTTTGGTGTTCTTTGATTCTGCAAGACATTTTCTTCAGGCTCTTTAGCAAGAAGAAGGACAGGTTCATCTTTGACTCATTACTGAGGTGTTGAAGAAACCTGAAATGGTATTTAAAAATGAAAGCATACCTTCCTTCACATGTAATATAACTTTGTAAAACCTTAATAGGTTCTACCCATTCAGGCCTAAAGTTATGGATGGGTACACCCTTACACCAATATGGAACTATACCAGGCAGTAGGTACCTTTGTGCATTAAAAGTGAATGGCACTTTCTTAAACCACAGCTCTCCCTCATTTTTAACTCCTATTGCCTAAGCTACCAACTCTTTGGTCAATTTGAATTTCAAAGTATCAAAAGATACAGTTTCTTTGTCATAGCACTAAGCAAACTTATGGGAGACCTATGCATTGTATCCATCAATTTTCTTGAAAAATATCAACCATCCT
This sequence comes from Pseudotsuga menziesii, assembly GCA_001517045.1. Classification (NCBI taxonomy): domain Eukaryota; kingdom Viridiplantae; phylum Streptophyta; class Pinopsida; order Pinales; family Pinaceae; genus Pseudotsuga; species Pseudotsuga menziesii. Next base: position 763,020 of record LPNX010178901.1, on the reverse strand, counting down.
GCGTTTTCAAATAGCTCAGCACATTCTGGGAATTTATCTATCCAACTGAGATCAGTGGGCTCATCCCTATTAGTTTTTCCACTCTTCTTCATTTTCACTATGGTTTTCGGCATCTGTCAATAATCTCACAGTCTATTTATCTTCAAATTCACATAGTCTGCTCTATCACTAGTTTAGGAAATGTTTTGTACCAAGTTTCAGCAATTTGACCTAATCACAGATTCAGGGATCTCCAATAGTTCTACTCTGAACTTTACTAACTTAAATGATGAATACTTAGATATATTGATTAATATCTCATCATTCAAAGTCTATTAAGTGAGCAAATTCATGTATTTCCTTAGAATTGTTTTTTTGACATTATAGGATTTATCAAAAAACCCCCAAATTTAATAAACCCTATCAAATGTCACGCGGGGTACCTTCTCAAAAGCTTAATACAAGCGTTGGAAGTCGATCCCTTGAAAGGTTAGGTGTCAAATTGCATGTTCCAGCTGTCTTCAACTGTCTAGATCACTTCGAACTGTCACCGCTGGGAAGCCCTAATTCTTCCTTCAACTATCAAAACTCTTATTTCTCAGCAATATGTCTCCACCACGACTTTCAATTCCTTCGTATTCTTCATCTTAGGAACATTATCCCGAAAATTCAGCCTCGTTCCACTCACTGTCATCATTTGCCATGAACTTGCATACAATTGCCATGATCTCCCTCACACGATGACCATACACCTGTTTCAATGATAAGCCTGGCAAGACACGTATCAAATGTGATAATTGATGTGGTTAACACCTCAGGAACAAAACCCCCAAAAAAGTCGGACTGAAAAATGACTATTTTGGCACTCGTGACTTTCTAGTAGCACGCTAGTGTATTAATTTCGTTCTTGTGCTACAAGAAAGTCCAAACACATAATTTCATGTCATTTAATCACTAATCCAGTTTTAAGACTTGGTTTATATGATTAATCTTGATGTTAGTGTCATTAATGAAACCATTAATCAATATACACTTTGTAGAACCCTTCAAGAATAAGCTCTAATCAAAATTTATAAAAGCAAGCTTAAAAAAATAGGAAAAAATGAAAATGATGAAAACTAAAAGGCATAAATTCAAAATTAACCTTTACACCAAAATTTCCTAGATGTAAAAATATAATCAAATTTCAAAAACATAAACAAAAGCATAAAACTAAGGAAGACAAAATCATGACCTAACATCTAGCTCCTGCTGCGGGATGAAGTCCTCCTTATGAGGCTTCAAGAACCTGTAGACCAGTGCCTTCTTTCCTGCTACCTGCTAATCTGCAAAATTTCCATTGGGTTATGGAGTCCTTATTGTGTTTTACTCACACCAGTATATACAATAAAAAACTAAAATTCCCCTCAAAAATTATAGAAATGCTTGAGGAATCGTCCATTAACTGGACTTGACAATTCCTCACCATCCAAAGTCTGTAGGACAAAAGTGTTATTTTCCAAAAACTTAGATACTAGGAAGGGGCCAAACCAGAGGTTGCCAAATTTTCCATGTTTCCCTTTTTGCTCTTTCCTGGCATCCCACCTTAGAACCATGTCACCAATTGAGAAAGTGTTGTTTTTGATTTTCCTGTCAAATCTGTCTTTTATCTTCAATCTATATAACTGTACCTTTTCTTCCACTTTTTTCTATTTTGCTGCAACTCTATCATCTCATAAATCCTTCTCTACATATCATTAGGTTCTTCCTGACAATTCTGAAAAAACTTCATCACTAGAATGCCCAACTGAATAGGAAAAACTGCATCTATACCTTACACTAATTGGAAAGGAGAAGTTCCAATTTCTTGCTTGACTATTATTCTATCAGCCCATAATGCATATTTCAGCATAGAATCCCATGATCTCTTATTATGCTTCAACAGTTTCCTGATACTCTGAATGATATTTTTATTTGAGGAATCAGCTAAACCATTACCTTGGGGATAGTAAGGAGTTGAATGTTTCAACAAGATACCATTCTTTTCAGAAAATGCTTCCATTGCCTTAGACTTAAAAGCTTTTGCATTATCTGTTACTATTTTCTGAGGACATCCAAACCTACTAAGGATATTTTCTTCAATAAATTCCATAATCACCTTATCTGTGGCATTCCTAGTAGGAATAGCTTCCACCCATTTGGTAAATAAGTCTGTTGCAGTCAAAATCCACCTGTGTTGTCCTAAAGAAGATGGACTTATCTCTCCTATAAAGTCCAGACCCCATTGCTGGAAATGGGCACTTACTGCAATTGGTTTTAAAGGTAATGACAACAATTTTTGTTTACCAGCAAACTTCTGCCAAGGGATGCAAGCTCTTACCTGCTGATATACATCTGCAAACAAAGAGGGCCAATAGTGCCTAGCTCTTAAGATCGTGTATGTTGTTGCCTTCCAGTACTTGTGACCTCCATAAGCATCCTCGTGAGATTCAGAAATCACTCCTTCATTTTCAAGTCTGTCTAAGCATCTGAGTAAAATACCCCCTGGGTCCTTCCAAAATAACTGTTGTTCTACTAAACAATACTTAATAGTTCTTAGCTTCAAATATCTAGCAGCTTTTCTATCTAAATGTTCAGGACATTGCAAATACAACATAAATTATACAATGTCTGTGTACCATGTGGATGCTAAATAGAAGTCCATAATCTTCTCTTTCTCTAACTCTGCCTGATTTTCTTCCTGGGCTGGATCTTCTGCAATCACATGCAATCCTAAAGCTTGGAAATTTGATTCAGCCAGTAGCTTGGCTAAACCTTGTCCCTTGACTAGTTTGGTAGGTCTGATATCTACATCATACTCCATGATTTTAGCAATCCACTTGCCTCTTTTTCCCTCGTTGTCAGGCTGTGTCAAAAAATGTTTTACAGCAGCATTAGGCACATATGAAATAAATTTGAAATGCATAACATAGATTCTAAAAAAAATTAAAGCTTTCACCAAAGAATAAGCCTGTTTTTCCATGATGTTGTATTTTAATTCAGAATCTCTGAGAGTTTTGCTAAAGAATGCAATAGGTTGCTCAAGACCATCCTTATTCTTCTGTAATAGAACAGCTACTAGTGTATCTTCAGATGCAAATGAAAATGTTAGAAATTCTCTGGTGAAATCTAGACTTGCTAATACAAGGGATTCAGTAAGAGCCATCTTGATTTTTTCAAATGAATTCTTTGCTTTAGTGGTCCATTTGACTTCTTGATCCTTCTTCAGCATGGTTGTAATCTGCTTGATAGCCTCAGCAAAGTTTGGTATAAACCAACAAAAATATTTTATTTTACCAATGAAATATTGGACATCTTTTTTACTCCTGGACAAACTTATCTTCAATATTCCTTTTACTCTCTCTGGATCAATCCTTATACCATTAGCAGAAACTAAATGACTCAGTAATTTTCCTTCCTGTACAGCGAAGTGTGACTTCTTTGGATTCAAGGACAAACCAAATTTTCTGCATTTTAGGAAAGTCTGTTTCAAATGTTTTAGATGTTCATCATATGATTGTGAAAATACAGTAATATCATCTAAGTAAGTTACCACAAACTTGTCCTTTTCCCAAACAAAAGCTATATCCATAGCCCTCTGAAAATTTGCTCCAGCGTTCATTAAACCAAAAGGCATCTTATCATACATGAAAGTTCCCCAGGGAGTGGTAAAAGTTGTTTTCTCTTTATCATCAGGATGCATAGAAATCTGATTGTATCCTGAGAAACCATCAACCATAGAAATCCTCTGTGCCCCAACAACCTTCTGCAATATTTGCTCAATTTTAGGCAGAAGATAATTATCCTTTAGTGAAGATCTATTCAAGTTTCTAAAGTCAACACACAGTCTAATTTCTTCGTTCTTTTTCCTAACAGGAACTAGATTAGCCACCCATGAAGAGTACCTGAGAGGAACAATGATCTTGGCATCTAATCACTTCTTCACTTTTTTTTCAATAACAGGAAACAAGGTTGGATTAATCCTCTTTAATTTCTGACGAAAAGGTTTAACATTCGGTTTTAAAGGGACTTTATGTTGTATAATTCCAATATCATATGTTCTCAATTCTTCATAATACCATGCAAATACATCAACATGTTCCTTTAACAATTTTATGTACCTGTTTCTTTGTTCAGCTGTGAGTGCTTTCGAAATTTTCACCATTCTAGGATGTTCTGTAGCGCCAATGTTACAATCCACCACATTCTCTTCTGAAGACTGTACAACAGGTTTTAGGGGTGTATCATATTTCGAAAATATCCTTTCTAAATGTACCAAACCTTTTGGGATGAAATTACCTTTTAGTTCAATAATCTTGTGGCTAGCAATTTCATTTTCAGCAATTTCTTCAACATCTCCATCCTCATCATCTTCCTCCTGATCAATCAGGGAATTAGAAAACTCATGTGTAAGCTCCAAAAATATTTTAATTTCAATGTCATCTTCAAACACTCTCCACTGCTTTACATTATCAAGTACAGATGGTCTGTACCTAACCCCAATGGGATACCTCAACTGTGTGATTTTGGGAATTCTAAAATGTGTAGCAGCTAAGGCCAATGAATCAGCAGTCTGATTATGGTCTCTTGGAATATAGGTAATGTTAAAAGCTACAAAATAATTATCAATCATGTCCCATACCTCATTTCGATAGAATTTCAGCAAATCCTGTTTCACTTGATAGTTGTTCCTCACCTGCTGAACAACTAATTCGGAGTCGCCATATGCAGAAATCTGTTGAATGCCTAAATCCTTGGCAGCCTTCAATCCTAACAGCAAAGCTTCATATTCAGTAGTATTGTTTGTAGTAATGAATTCTAATTTATACATCAGCTTTAATGTTTCACCACCAGGGGATATGAGAAGAACCCCTGCTCCAGTACCTTCTTTGCAAGATGATCCATCAAAGTATAATTTCCAAAGCTCATCTTCCTGTTCCTTGTTGCATTTAATTGGCTGTTCCTTTTCAACCTGTAACAAACCAACTGTATTGTCATCATCACTAAAATGTAACATGCAAGTACCCAAATCTTTATCAACAGCATACAAAGGATGGTTGGTAGGGTTCTTGTCATCTGTCACAATATAGGCAAACTGAATCTCTCTGTACAGCCTTCTGTTTTCTCCTCCAAACATAGGAATAGTAGCATATGATACATCCATTTGTAAAGTTCCACCAACTTTCTTTTCCCAAGACCTAGAGAGAAGTAACCCAAATTTAGGTGTAATATCAGCTACCACCACATCCATGATTACACTTTTCATTGGTAATTGAGCCAAACTGACAACCATGTCTTTAATCACACCTAAAGACTTTACAACTCGTGAGTCAAATGCATACAGATCATGATAGGGTTTGGTTATACTCAAACCTAAAGCCTCCATGACAGCCTTTGGCATTAAATTGTGTGATGCTCCTGAATCTAACAAACAGTTATGTATCATTTGTTCATAGACTGTCAGAGTAATGTAAAATGGAGGTGAAGCACCTGCTTCATTCTCAGTTTTTTTAGCCAAGGCTGATCCAATAAAAATCTTAGGATTTTCTTCTTGCAAATTCACTGTATCAAAAATAGGCTGATTGTTTGTTGAACCGATCATTTTAAGAACTGATTCTTTGTAAGAAGGATTTTTCATTAGTTCAGTAAAAGGCATAGGAATCTTTATTTTGCCTAATTCATTTTCTAGATTAAAATTCTGCACAATTTTATTTATCTCTTCAACCTCCATGTTCTTCTTTTGCTTTTTTGGAATTTTTTTTTTCTCTAACACAGGATCAAATTGTTGTTTAGTAGGTACAACTACCTTCTTCTTTGGGTTCTGTACTACTTGTTTTGGGCTTGACCTCAAATTCAAAGTCTTCGTGGGTTCATTCTGATAGACATTAGCAGTTACCGCAGTCATTTTCAAATTCAAATCATCCTCTGTTTCAAACATATCAGCATCATAATATTCTGCATTTAAAAACTCCTCTTCAGTGACAAAACCCTCAGTCAACCTTTCTCCAAAATAGTTCATATCCTGATCTGTGTCTTCAAATATCACTTCTTCATCAATCTCTTCTTCATCAACAACATTGTTCTAAAGAGGTGGTGGTACCCTTTGGTCCTCGGTCTCTCTCCTTTCTCGCTGAATATCATTGTTTCTTCGTTCTCTAGGTATGAAACGAGGAGCAAATTATCTTCTGAATTGGTTCTGATTGTTAGGGTTTCTTTCACCTTCTTGAACAGGATTGCTGGAATTTCTTTCTAGTTCTAACTTGTTTAATTTTGCAGTCAAAATATTCACTAACTTGGCCATCTCATCAATTTTTCCTTCTGAAGAATGAGATGTTGAAACCCCTGGAGCTGCTTCCTTCTTACCTTTCCTGTCATACATCTGCTGAGCTGTTTCCTTCTTCAATCTATTGGAAGCCGATATGTTAGACTCCACCTCTAATGTTGCATCCTGCATATTCAGTAAAGAAACAGGTCTTCTCTCTCTTAGTAGTAAAGAAAATTCATGATTGAAAGCATTTGCATATGTGAGTGTTGCAGGTGTTTCTAAAGGTTTTATTTCTGCAGGAATTCTGTTGTACATTTTATTGAATCTTTTTGAGAAATCTGCAATGGTTTCATCCTTCTTTCTCCTAAGGGCTCCAAACTCAGTTATATAATAAGTATGGTCTTTGGTGTCACCCCATTGTCTCATGAAGAGGTCCTAAAGCTCTTCTATGATGGTGATAGAATTCCCAGGCAGCTCCCTAAACCATTTTCTTACACCTCCATCAAGGCTCTGCACAAACATCCTCATCCATATGTCCTTAGCTTCAATGTTCTGGTTATCAGCATAACTGAAAAAAGCTTCCTGGTGCTCTTCAGCTGTAGTTTCACCCTATCCATTAAACCTAGGCAGATATTCCTGATAGTCACCTCTAGGAAGTGCATTCAAAGGGTGAGGAAAAACTAATGGTGCATATCTGGCTGCAACCATTCGGTCCATCATGTCTATAGGCTGATTTTGGGCTGCCATTTTAAGGCTGCCTGACTTTGGTGATGGAGAGATTTGGATGAAACTTGGCTGAAAAGGGGGTTTACCTACTTTCAAATGAAATAGAGGTACATTACCAGAAGATATTGTTTTATCTTTTCTGAAAGATTGAGGATTAGTAAAAAATTGAAAGTTACTGACAAGAATTATAGGCTTTAACCAAGGTGAAGTTTCTTCTTCTTTTCTCAAAATAGATAAAGGTGATGAACCATCCAACTGATCAGGGTCACATAGGGCTGGTAATGACTAAGACCTTCTAATCTTCCTTGTTGTTTTCAATATCTGTTATGGGTCTAAAACACCCAGCTGTAAAGGTGAAATAGGCCTGTTTCTAGTTCCAATTCCCCTAGTAGCCACTATGACAAACTGGTGAAAAGTAGTCTTTAAGATATGCTAGTTTAAGTTCACCTCTTAAAACCAGTGAAATGATAAGTATCCCAGGGAAAAAATATGTTTTCAACTTCATTCCCTGTAGCAGCGCCAAAGATATTTATGCCAGAAATTGTTTCCAGACTACAAGAAAACAAGCCAACATAATCTCAAATATCTCAATAAAACAAAACATGGTTTTTAGGGTTTTCCAAGGTTTTTTGGTTGTGAAGTTTGATGACAAGAGGGAATGCATTCATAACCCAAAAAAAAACTAAATCACAAGCATAGAAAACTGAGATGCATAACATAATAACCATGTATCCAATAGAAAACAACACTGAAGTTCATCCACAAATGGCAAGCACTACAAGCATAAAAACTTTAAACCAGCAATGAAATTACCACTTGAGTAGCTAAAACAAGCTATAAATGAAGCCAAAGAACAAACTGAAGGGTAAATGGAGCATATATTTCATAATCAGTATTTCAAATACACATAAGAGTCATTTACTTAGCTTATGGACAAGTCTGAAGACATCCTCTTGCCAGACAAAAAAATCAAACCCTTAGTCCTCTTTGTGACATACATTAATACTATCCTTCAAAATTACGTTAAATACTAAACCCTCACTACTTTTCATCTTACTCATCGAAATAGTTCTATCAACATAATAATTACAAAAATGAAATATCCTTCAAAACATAACTAATAACTGATTGTGTTAAAAAGCTTCATATATCTTTAGCTGCCTCTGCTAACAAGGCTATCCCCTCTAGGGCTTGGGCCTTTCTTCTAGCCTTCAGTTGCTCTGCTTCCATCTCTGCCATCTTTCTAGTGAGTTCTTCATTTTGCTGCTATAGATCTGTTATGGTTTGTTTTAACATTGTAAATTGAGACTCTGTATTTCTTTTCCTTTCTAATGCCTCTTTTGAGACTGCAATCAGCTCCTGATAGTGGCTATTCACCTCATCCAGATCCTCTCTGAGTCTTCTATTGGCCATAACCAAACCATCATTTGTCTCCTGCATATAATCCACCTAATATTTATACTGTTTTACAGCTCTCTATAAATTCTCTTTTTCTGAATCAAATGCTTTATTTCCTGTTGTACTTTGCATCTCATTGGGAAGCCATGGAATGTTTAGTCTCCTATAGATTTCTTCATCTTCTGGCAGCAATTCTGTAGGAGTTTTAGGAGAACTTAGGTTTTCTTTAGTCTCAGCTTCACAGGTAACATTTTCATCAACCATCATCTTCTTTTTTTAGTGTAAAACCTCTATCTTACCTTCTTTCTATTCCTGCAACATTTGACTTCGTATCTCTAAAATTATATCAGACAATTTGGTCTCAGTAAGGGAAGATTCTTTTTATGATTTCATTGGAATTTTTCCTTTATTGTCACCCTTATCAACATCCAATTTTTCATTAGATGAGGAGTCATCTATCACAGTTACTCCTTCTCTATTCAATTTAGGGTTTATCAATTTCTTCATATTCAACCTGAGCTTGTTTCTAAGTCTAGTCTTTGGTCTCCACCCAGGAGCAAGTTCCGCTGACATTTTGAATTTTTTTCCCTGATGGGTGACTAAGGCAAATTCAGTGAATTTTAGCTTCTTTCTCTTTGGTACTACTACCTCATCTTCCTAACTGTGAAATTCCTTTTTAGTGCCAACTTTAGTTTCATCAATAACTGGAAGTTTATCCTCCTCAAGCAGGCATGTCTCATCCTCTGACAAGACTGTGATTGGAATTTGTTTTTGGGCTTAAGTATCATCTTCATCACCTAAAACTTTCTCTGCAAGTACAATTTTTTCAGCAACAAATGTCTCTGCTGGTGCATCATCCTAAACAGGCTCGGTCTCCTTATTATCAGACTACAAATCTTTGCTCTCAATGTCATTTAAATGTTGTTTAGACTCACAATCTTCTTTTGCAGGCTCTGCAACCTCCTCCAATTTAATACTGTCTTCACCTTTAACCTTTATCTTCTGTCTTATCTTTCTAATCAAGGTCTGTCCTTTATCAACTTGTTTTCTATTAGACTGTCCTTCTTGACTATTCTAAAACCCTGACCAAAAGAGGAAATATTCCCAAGTTTTTCCTTTACTCTGCAAAACACTGTTGATAATGAGTTTGATAAGCCCATGGTGAAAAATGGACTGTCTAGTATAATTTTGGTGTTCTTTGATTCTGCAAGACATATTCTATAGGCTCTTTAGCAAGAAGAAGGGCAGGTTCATCTTTGACTCATTACTGAGGTGTTGAAGAAACCTAAAATGGTATTTAAAAATGAAGGAATACCTTCCTTCACATGTAATATAACTTTGTAAAACCTTAATAGGTTCTACCCATTCAGGCCTGAAGTTATGGATGGGTACACACTTACCCCAATCTGGAACTATACCAGGTAGTAGGTACCTTTGTGCATTAAAAGTGAATGGCATTTTCTTAAACCACAGCTCTCCGTCATTTTTAACTCCTGTTGCCTCAGCTACCAACTCTTTGGTCAATTTGAATTTTAAAGTATCAAAAGATACAGTTTCTTTGTCATAGCACTAAGCAAACTTATGGGAGACCTCTGCATTGTATCCATCAATTTTCTTGAAAAATATCAACCATCCTGCATTTTCAAATTGCTTAGCACATTCTGGGAATTTATCTATCCAACTGAGATCAGCGGGCTCAGCCCTATTAGTTTTTCCACTCTTCTTCATTTTCACTATGGTTTTTAGCACCTATCAATAATCCCACATTCTATTTATCTTCAAATTCGCACAGTCTGCCCTATCACCAGTTTAGGAAATGTTTTGTACCAAGTTTCAGCAATTTGACCTAAACACAAATTTAGGGATCTCTAATAGTTCTGCTCTGAACTTTACTAACTTAAATGATGAATACTTAGATATATTGATTAATATCTCATCATTCAAAGTCTATTGAGTGAGCAAATTCATGTATTTCCTTAGAATTTTTTTTTGACATTATAGGATTTATCAAAAAACCCCCAAATTTAATAAACCCTATCAAATGTCACTCAGGGTACCTGTTCAAAAGCTTAATACAAGCACTGGAAGTCGATCCCTTGAAAGGTTAGGTGTCAAATTGCACGTTCCAGCTGTCTTCAACTGTCCAGATCACTACGAACTGTCACCGCTAGGAAGCCCTAATTCTTCCTTCAACTGTCAAAACTCCGATTTCTTGGCAGTATGTCTCCACCACAACTTTCAATTCCTTCGTATTCTTCATCTTAGGAACATATTCCCAAAAATTCAGCCTCGTTCCACTCACTGTCATCATTTGCCATGAACTTGCATACAATTGCCACGATCTTCCTCACACGATGACCATACACCTGTTTCAATGATAAGCCTTGCAAGACATGTATCAAATGTGATAATTGATGTGGTTAACACCTCAGGAACAAAACCCCCAAAAAAACCGGACTGAAAAATGACTATTTTGGCACTCGCGACTTTCTTGTAGCGCGCTAGTGTATTAATTTCGCTCTTGCACTACAAGAAAGTTCAAACACATAATTTCATGTCATTTAATCACTAATCCAATTTTAAGACTTGGTTTATATGATTAATCTTGATCTTAGTGTCATTAATGAAACCATTAATCAATATACACCTTGTAGAACCCTTCAAGAATGAACTCTAAGCAAAATTTATAAAAGCAAGCTTAAAAAATAGGAAAAAATGAAAAATGATGAAAACTAAAAGGCATAAATTCAAAATTAACCTTTACACCAAAATTTCCTAGAAGTAAAAATATAATCAAATTTCAAAAACATAAAACTAAGGAAGACAAAATCATGACCTAACACAACACATATAGCATATGCGATATAACGCACCTCCGATATATCGCATATGCGACATTGATACAATGCTTTTTAATGAACGAGCAGGTTTTTTACATGTTCTCCAAAACGCATATGTGATTTAGTGCATATGGGATATATCGCATATGCGATTTAGTGCTCACTAAATATATTCAATTTACATTTATCTATGCTTATGAAGGTGATGATGAATAATGATGGTGATGATGACTATGATGATGATGATGATGATGATGACTATGGTGATGATGATGAGGATGAGGGTGATGATGATGATGATGATGATGATGATGACCATGATTCAGATGATGAGGATGAGGGTGATGATGAGGATGAGGATGAGGATGGTGATGATGATGAGGATGAGGGTGACGATGAAGATGATGATGATGGTGATGACCATGATGATGATGATGAGGATGAGGGTGATGAGGATGAGGATGATGATGATGAGGATGGTGATGATGATGAGGATGAGGGTGATGATGAAGATGATGATGAACAATGATGGTGATGAGGAGGAGGATGATGACTATGATGATGATGATGATGATGACCATGATGATGATGATGAGGATGAGGTTGATGAGGATGAGGATGATGATGATGATGATGATGATGATGAGGATGAGGATGGTGATGATGATGACAATGATGACGATGAGGATGATGATGGTGATGATGATGATGACGGTGATGATGATGATGATGAACAATGATGATGAGGAGGAGGAGGAGGATGACTATGATGATGATAATGATGAGGGTGATTATGATGATGATGATGACAATGATGATGATGATGAGGAGGAGGAGGAGGAAGAGGATGACTATGATGATGATGATGAGGATGAGGGTGATTATGATGATGATGATGACAATGATGATGATGATGAGGATGAGGGTGGTGATGATGATGGTGATGGTGGTGGTGATGATGAGGAGGAGGAGGAGGAGGAGGATGGTGATGATGATGATGATTATGACGATGGTGACGATGAGGATGATGATGGTGGTGATGATGATGACGATGATGACAATGACGATGGACAATGATGATGATGATGATGGAGGATGATGGTGATGATGATGATGATGAGGATGAGGATGAGGATGATGAGGATGATGATGAGGATGAGGATAATGATGATAATGATGATGATGAACAATGATGGTGATGATGATGAGGACGAGGATGATGACTATGATGATGATGAGGATGACGATGATGATAATGATGAGGATGAGGATGAGGGTGATGATGATGATGATGATGATGACCATGATGATGAGGATTAGGGTGATGATGATGATGATGATGATGACCATGATGATGAGGGTGATGATGAGGGTGATGATGAGGAGGATGATGACTATGATGATGATGATGAGGATGATGATGATGGTGATGATGATGATGATGACCATGATGAAGCTGATGAAGATGAGGGTGGTGATGATGATGATGAGGATGAGGATGAGGGTGATGATAATGATGATGATGAGGATGAGGATGAGAGTGATGATGATGAGGATGAGGTTGAGGGTGATGATGAAGATGATGATGAACAATTATGGTGATGATGAGGAGGATGATGACTATGATGATGATGATGAGGATGAGAGTGATGATGATGATGATGATGATGATGACCATGATGATGATGATGAGGAGGATGAGGATGAGGATGAGGGTGATGATGATGAGGAGGAGGATGAGAGTGATGATGATGAACAATGATGGTGATGATGGGGAGGATGATGACTATGATGATGAGGAGGAGGATGAGGGTGATGATGATGATGACCATGATGAAGCTGATGAGGATGAGGGTGATGATGATGATGATGAGAATGAGGATGAGGATGATGATGATGATGAGGATGAGGATGAGGGTGATGATGATGATGATGATGATGATGATGATGACCATGATGATGATGATGAGAATGAGGGTGATGATGATGAGGATGAGGGTGACGATGAAGATGATGATGAACAATGATGGTGATGAGGAGGAGGATGATGACTATAATGATGAGGATGAGGATGAGGATGATGAGGATGAGGATGATGATTAAAATAACACAATAACTATAACAATGTTGACTAAAGTCACCTATCGCCTATCGATGAATCATCACTAGTGGTTTGCAGTGAGAGCATACTTTGATCCATCGGTACTCATTCTGGCTTTTTTGCATCCAAAATAGCTACCAAACAAGCATTCTCGTGACTTTATAATGTCCTTTGAGTGCTGACATAAATCAATCTTCAAACTCTCTGTTAATGTTGCAAATTTTCCCTTGAAGCTGAATAGATCGAAGGAAGGGAGGAATTATTGTTTTCTTGGATGCACATCCCATGGCTTCATTCACCACCCTATTTTCTTGGACGCATAGCCCATGGCTTCATTCACCGCCCTATTTTCTTGGATGCATAGCCCATGGCTTCGTTCACCGCACTATTTTCTTGGATGCACAGCCCATGGCTTCATTCACTGTTAAAAAGAGGAATTATTTGTGTCCATCATAGTGTTGTCTAAATGGTATTATAACGGGATAAGGATGCCATTACTCTTTTTTACTCTCATACCAAATTAGTTAATAAAAAATGCATATGCGTTATAGCTTTATCATATCGCATATGCGATATGAATAAGCTATAACACATGTGTTATAGCTTATTCATATCGTATATGCGTTATGCGTTATAACGCATATGCATTATTTTAAAATAAAATAATTGGCGGGAATAAGGTTTGGCATTAGGTTCGAAAATAGCTTCGAACTACCGAACCTATTGGCTAGGACAAATAAACCAGGGCTATTGCTTGTCTTTTAGAACTCTATCAATATGCTCAGTTTAGATGGTGTGTTTTGCTATGACATACACAATATTTTTTTATGAAAATCTAGGATATTGTAGAGTACTATCTTACGATTCTGAATATGTAATTTTTTCCTTCAAAACTATGTTTTATTTATTTATAATTATTTTTCTAAATGATACACGTTAGTTTTCGAAAATACATACATCGATTGTTTGTTATATAACTTTTGATTTCCATCACCATTTCCTAATAACACTATATGGTGCACTAGATGAGATCAAGCTCTACGATCTTATATTTAGAAATCAAGGATTTCATTAATTTTTTCCCCTAAAGTGTTGCACCCGCACATAAGGTTTTAATTTCAAGATTTTGTGACTTCAATATATAATAATAATAAAAATAATTCATGAAAAATTCTTAATAAATAGTGTTGCACTAGGCCCATATGTCCTTTATATGCCTACAATATTTTATTCCAAATTGACATCATTTACCTCATATATTGCTGCACTCGCACAAACATATATGTTAAGATGTGCTGAAAATTTGAAAACCCACTTTCACGGAAACTAATTTTACAATCATTTACATAAATTTTCTCTGCATAAATGCTATATATTATGAAAGCTGATTCAATTTACTATATTTTCTCTTTTTACTTCATCTTCAAATAAGTTAGGGAAGTACCCCTAATTGTCAAATAAAGTCAGAGTTTTCTGTTTATTCCAGTATTATGTGGCATCTAAAGTGTCTTTAAAGGAGTCCATGATTGTGCATCAGGCCTTGCAGACTTCACTGCTTCAACCCAGGAAGAAGGTGCCATTTTCTTTGACTAAATCATAGAATTAACCATCTCTTTCAATATATGAATGTTCTTATAGAGATGTCATTTTCCTGAGAGGTGTACAAAATAGAATGTTGATGTTGAATGCCATGTTCTCTACAAAAATCTTTGAATTCCTAGTTTACATACTCTCCCCATTATCTATGCATATTTTCTTTATAGAAAGAGAGGGTTGCTTCTCAACCAAGGATTTGATAAAATTAAAAGTAGAAAATACACCATGCTTCTACTTAAGAAGTTACACCTATTAGTGATGTGAGAAATAATCAATAAATTTAAGTGCATACATAGCCCCTAAAAATGCATAAATCGTAAATGACATTAGATCACTATGAACAACTGAACAAGTTTTGTAACATACAAGGTCTTACCTTAAGGAAAATGAACATGATGTTGCTTGTGAAGAAACAAACCGTAATAAGCTACATTAGTTCAAGAAAATTCAAGAAGATCATGCACCAAATTCTGTGTTCTCAACCACAACAAATACCTATAGTTCATATGTCCAAATATTTCAAGCCAAAGCCTGCTCAAAGAAGTAGCATGTGCATTGAAACAAGGAGCTGAAGAAGGCTCAAAACCATCAAACTCATACAAAGAACTATGATCAATTTTTCCAAAAGAAACAACAATCCATGGATTATGTAGTTCTCTAATGACCACATCATAAGGTGGAAATATCACTATCTTGCCATCACAAGAGTAAAAAAATTGATATAGAGAGTAGATTGGAAGATATTACAAGAGCATAGAGAAATATTATTGATTTAGTTATCAACTAACTATAAGTACCCTAATCCAAAACAATTAATCTATGTAGAGTCTCCGACTACAATATGTCCACCTATATGAGAATGAGTCATGTGGTGTGAGGCACTAAAATCAAATGTCCACCTATCTGAAGATGCATATAAGGCTCTTGTAGATAGTGCATGCCCTTTACTAAAAAAAGGTTTGGGAATTGAAATTTTTTGTTTCCACATGGATTCATTAAATGATTCTAGTTTGATCCAACATTTGGATTCATCATTCCCAAGTATGTTGCAAAAGATGTACAACTTAGACTAGATTTGTTTTTCTGTTTGGAGGAAGACTCTTAACATTGAAAATGGAGAAGTAGATCATTATGAATTATGTTGAGGCTTGGAAGAAGACTTACTAGCTTGAGAAATATAATCTTTTGTTTATGTAGAGATTTGAGCTTACCTTTGGAGGTTTGAGCCACAAAATTTTGATTCTTAGATCCAAAAAGAACTTTGCACAAGATTATATTGTTCTTTGATAAGAAACTCATAGAAAATATCAATTGAAGGAATTTTACATATTGATCAAGTGCATCCATATTGGAATAAAAGGTAGAGGAAAATACCTAAAAATGTCCTTTTAACTTTGATTGAATTAGAAAATTACATTCTTCATTTGTTTTATTTTTTCCATGTAGCATTTCAACTCTGACAATAGCATCTTAAATTTGACAAAAAAAAATTCAATGGAAGAATGCTCATGGGGTACAAGAAATGAAAATTCATCTTCCAATTCTAATGCTCAAAACTCATTGACTCTGCCAAATAGTGAATTCAACTTACAGTCCCAGGTTTGTTTTGATGGTTTGCATCCAACAGTATGAAACAACAAACTATTTGAGACATGCATTCCATTCAAACCCATGATTTCATCAAGTTTGTTCCTATACACAAATCTCTCAATTTCATTTGTAAATATTGGTTGTGCTTTAGACAACGTTTTCCATAGACCTTTTGATCGTACAAGCTATTGAATCTTGAGTTTTGAGCTAAAATAATTATTTGGAGTTAGGTGCTCAACAACACTAGACTCAATCATTTTAACAACAACCACAGAGAACAAGAAAAAAGAAAATGAAAATGTGCCTTTCAATCTCAAAATAATTGACAGTAAAAAGTGCAATCCATACACACAAATCTCCAAATCATTGACAATGTGCAACCCCACACACAAAAAAAAGACATTAAAAAACAATTTATGTATGAAATAACTTATTAAAGAATAATTTTAGAGAAATTATACAATTTGGGATGCATGGAAATTTAGTTGTAAATAAAAATATGCATATCTAACGAGAGATTATATGCCCATGCCAATATGAGCAAGCACTCAACTTTCTAACATACAAAACAATGATCTAGATCCATAGAAATATAAAAAAGCATAAGCTACATCCTCCCTGAAAACATGTTAGCACTCTAAACATTTGAAGACAATGAATCCCAAAAAAAACAAGCTTTCATGGCTAACTCTCATTCCATTTAAATGTTAAAACAATAATATCACAAATCACAAACTTTTTGAAAATGTCAAAACCTTAGTACAAGAAAGAAGGTAACATGAAAAAACCCAATGGATAACTATTACTATTGTGCGCATAAAGAAGGCATACTTAAATTTACGACTTTCAAAAATATATAACAACTAACTTTTGAAAAAGAACATTGAGATAATATTTTATAGACTTACATATTTTGAATAGAAACAATAAAATCCACATTACAATACCTTAGATACTAAGTTATAGAATACATTTCACTTTTCTAAATATAATAATTTATATAAAAATCACAATCCAACATAATGTAATTTTATAACCATAACATACCACTTCATCAACTACGATAAAGCTAGTGCAATGAATAATATGTCAATTTTTTTCAAGTAGAAAAAATCATTCTTTGATTTTCATGTGAATCAAAGGTAACATAAATACAATGTTGAAGTGCATAGCATTCATTTCTTATTAACATCATAATCACTACTATATAGTTGTCAATTGGCCAAGATAGCTATACAAGTGTTGTCTATGCCAAACTATTCACCATATCCAAAATTACAAGTTCCAAAAACACTACCCCCAAGTATCATATTGACAATACAAGGAAAGACAAAAGACACGAAACAAAAGTTCATGAGCGAAAATCCTCGACGAATCCTTCAAAATCTTCTCCCCCTCTGAAAATTCAGAGAAGAGTAAAGATCCCTCCATAATTTTTAACACCTCCTTGGATAATTCGTTGGTAGTAAGGTTATGCTCTCTATAAATATGTTGAAAGCTGAGAGAAACCAAAGACAATTTCAAATGATTAATATGAGAGAACCACTAGTCAATCTCCAACACGTGCAGTTGAGTTGAGTAGTTAACCCAGTCTATGATAACTTTGGAATCTCCAAAGATATCAATTGTAGGAAAACCAATATAAGAGGAAAATAATAACAGTCTCCAAAGAGCTAGAATTTCAGCACAAGTATCAGTACTCTTACCATAGCTAAGAATCACGTGAAAAAAATGATTTTTGTTGATAGATAAAAAGATTCCAACACCTTTGTTTCCCTATGTCTCTACCCCATCGAATAAACCTACTGCAAAAGAGTACACCAGAGCAGGATCAATCTTTCTAACAACTTTGGGACACCTCGCTACCAAATAGTCTTTGTACATACCAATGATACTATCACAACACCTTCAAACATCGGGTCCTATATCCTAAAAAACAATCCATTTCTAGATCGCCAAATGATCCAATTACAAAAAAGAGGGAGGTATATGAATTCATATTTGGAATTCATCCAATGAGCCATATTACCATTCAACATAGCAGCATCACACCTAAAGGACATGTTCAAGGATACAACCACATTATTTCGCACAGTCATACCAAAAGAGAAACCTACAAAAATATGGTCCACAAACTCTTCACCCAATACACAAAGGAAACATCTGTTTGGCCCTTCCCATCCTCTTTTGATAAGGTTGTCCCAGGTATTGATTTTATTTTCCGCACAAAACCATGAGAAACATTTGAGCTTGATCGAGATCCTCCATTTCTACAAATGTCATTGCCACCAACCCTCAACTTGAACCAAATGTGAATGTGCAATATAGTTGTGTGCATATTTTGTTGTAACTTTACTAGATGTTCCATTAAAATACCACACTATCTTATCCTTAGAGACCCTCATTCTGATTCCATTTCTATTAAGTTTTGTAGTATATCGAGACCATTATTCCTTCTAGGGACCCCCCAAATCCAAATCGACAGCTTCCAACCAATAGGAATCAGAATTAGAACACACACCCGTGTTGCGAGCATGTTTGAGTGTTGTCATCCCAAAATCATTTAGATAGACCACAAGGTCCGAAGAAAGTATAGAGGAATATTCCATACCAACAATCGCGTCCACACCCAGCAATACCGAAGTACTGTCACCCACATTCCAAGTTAAGGATTTACTAATCCAAGTAAAAACCATGACAAAACCATTCCAGAAAAAAAAGGCCTTGCACACTGACTTTTCTGCACTTCTAAGCCATCCCAGAAGAGAATAATTTCGTATATATTTGTTTAAAATTACATGGTTCCATAAGCCCTTACCGAATAATGCCAACCACAAAATTTCTAATCACAAAGAAATACTGAACCAAACTAGATTCTTAACATTCCAACCACCATAAAGATAAGGTCTAGCAATGACCTCCCAACTTACTAAGTGCATTTTCTGCCTAGAATTAGTCCCACTCCACAAGAAATTGTACATTTTTTGATGTAGGGCCTTCATAATAGACACCATAATCCTGGCAAGTGAAAACCAATATACAAGGATACTACTATGAACCGAATGAATAAGAATGAATATCCCCCCAAAGATAGCAGTTGGTAAGACGAGTTGGTAGAAGGATTAATTTGCTAATCCTTTTGCCAATCGTTGACACAATAATTAAGAGGTTTCAACCAATATCCCAAGTTTATAAAGCCTACATCAATGGTTTCCATATTGAAAGGAAGAAAAGAAACTATCTCTATAATCACCTCAATCTTCATCCCATGGCACATAAAAGAAGATTTATCTAGACTAATCAGCATACCCGATGCCAAAAAAAACAACTTAAGGATTGAGCTGAAGGTCATCCATTCATCAACTGAACCAGGCCCGAAAAGCATGACACCGTCTACAAAGAGAATATGAGTAACAACTAGAGTAGAAGAAAACTTGATCCCCTGTAGATTACCTTGACACTTTGCATCATTGATCAACAAACTTAGTCCTTCAATAACTAGCAAGAATAGTAGCGAAGAAAGAGGACAAACTTGTCTTAAACCTCGAGACACATTGAAGAAACCAGTCGGAGACCCGTTAATGAGCACTGGAAATTTGTTGAAGAGACACAAGCCAAAATCTAGTTAACAATATCCACATTCATCCCTACCTGGAGAAGTATCAGCCTCAAAAACACCTAATTGACCATGTCGTAGGATTTTATAAGATCCATCTTAAGAATTAATGCCTCCAACTTCTTAGTTTTAATGGTATGGAACACTTCTTGGGTAATGCCCACAGCTTCAAGAATATGACAATTGCCAAGAAACCAAAATGCTCTTTAGTGATAATGTCAGCAGGCTTTAGACAATTGGAAATAATCTTGGTTATCACCTTATAGACAATATTACAAAGGGATATGGGACATAAATATAAGAAATAAGTAGGATTCTCACATTTTGGAATGAGAGTAAAGAAGGTCGAGTTTAAGGCTCTAGACACATACCTTTCTGTATGGGACTATTCCACCGCAACCAGTGAATCACCACTAACTAGATCAAAGAAAATCAGTAAAAATTCCACGGTCCACCCTTCTAGACCTGGATTTTTGTCCTTCACAAAACACTTAAGAATATACTCGACTTTCCCTAGTGTCACCTCCCTCCTAACATTTGATGCTTCCTCAACTGAGGAGTAGGAACGATAATAATTAATGAACCAAAGTTGATTCGTGATCAGGGCATGCCCCGCC
The DNA here is from genome assembly GCA_001517045.1 of Pseudotsuga menziesii. Lineage (NCBI taxonomy): Eukaryota > Viridiplantae > Streptophyta > Pinopsida > Pinales > Pinaceae > Pseudotsuga > Pseudotsuga menziesii. The sequence continues at coordinate 742,274 of LPNX010178901.1, read as the reverse complement.
TCTTTGAAATGGTTAGAGAAATTTTTAATAGCTTCGTGTTTCAGATGATCCTGATCATGGTTCCAATTTCCTTCCTCATCTTGGAGGTCCCATATAGCATTTCCATTTCACCTAGAGTTTGCAAAACAATGGAAGAATTTAGTATTAGCATCCCCTTGTTCAATCCAGACTGCCTCTACTCTTCAGTGGCCAAGACATAATCTCATGAGAAATCAAATGTTCCTCGCGAACCTTTAAATATGAAAGGATAAGAGTATCATCCTCGAATAAAATGCCAGAAAGAGACTACAACAAAAGGAGTTGTATGATCATGTTATATTGCCTCCAATTCAACACCAATCCTTTGTTTCATCGCCTTCTACCACTCGACCACCAGGTGTTTCAACCACTTCAACTTAAAGACTAAGCTCTTCATAGCATCACACTCCTCAAGAATCACGAAATTGTGCTGAGCATTACGTACCAAAAGGATAAACTCCTCCTCACGAAGCCAGGAATGATTGAACTTAAACAGGTACTTCGGCCTTGTTAGTCGATCCTCTCATTGAAAGCAACTAGGGCAGTGATCTGAGATCATCGAAGGCATCAACCATGCTAGATACCAATCTAGCAAAGAAGCCACTAATTCGACTACGACAAACCTATCCAAACATTTACTAATCCCCTCTTCACCCACATGACTATTCCTCTAGGTAGGCCTTATCTTGGGTGAAGCAACATCTACCACTTCATTTACTTTCATAAAGCTATAAAATGTTTATCTCCAACTATTTTTCTTTTTTTTAATGTAATTGTGTATTTTATAATAAAGTGACACTTTATTCTATTTACTATGATAAAGCTATAAAATGTTTATCTCCAACAGCTAAAATGTGTATTTAGCTGTAAAAGCATTCCAAAATAGTATTTTCATGCTGATAAATAACAACCATATTTAACATATATATATATATATATAACAAACCTAAAAAAAATATGTTGATACTATCTAACCAACCTTAATATATATATTTTTAACAAACCTAAAAAAATATGTTATTTTTATGTTAATAAATAAAAAGATATCTAACAAACCTTTAAAAAAAAATTAAAATCATATTAATGAAAGAGTAACTATGTAAAACTTGCACTATATAAAAAACAATCAAATTACAAATGATAAGGAGTGGCATTTCAATACTTACAAAAACGACCAACAATATATACCTTTAGATAACAACAAACTGTTGGACAGGTCACAGCATCTATATAAATTGTATGTATTGTCTCCTTGGCTTTCGTACTGAGAAAAGCTGATCTGAACGGCATGGAATAGCAGTATTTAGAAAGCTTGTTGGGTTGCAAACTTGATGCCTGCTTCAGAACTCACACCACCAGCGTTGACAAGGACTATCGCAGGCTTCAACCCAGGAGGCTGTGGCAAAATGATCGGGCTCCCGATATAGTAGATCACAGAGTGGCTTTCATGGTTGTGAGTGCCCTCATATGTAGTTAAGAGCAGTCCCGGGTCACTGGCCTCGCGTTCCACTTTCTTCTTCACGTTACAGTTGCTTTCCGAGCATCTGTAATAGCTCCTGAATAAATAATGACATACCGTCCAGTCAATTTCATTCTTAAACTGTAATAGTTACTGAATAAACAATACTGGAGTCAAATTCATTCTTAAACTGTAATAGCTCCTCAATAAACAATACTGGAGTCAAATTCATTCTTTACTAAGTTTAAAAAGCATCCAATGCCACCGATCATACCTGGGATAAGGTCTATTTTTAAGCAATTTTGTCCCATACTTTCTCCATTTGTAGCCATCCTCCACCATGTTAGTCTCAGAGCTAGTTTTGAAGATGCATATAGGCTCTTTTTCTGCTTTTCTGATCTTCTTCCTCTTTGTACTAGACTCCCCATTTCTATACATACAGTTCATATGATAATACTAATAATCAATTTTTGAGTTTAATATCTAATTAGCATAAATTTATTTTAAGAAGGATCTACCAAGCGATTAAATCTCTTTAATTACAATTTTTTTTAAAGTAGAAATCTTGAAGAAATGTGAATAAAATGCTTATGGTTTTAATTTGTAGTCTTATATATATAGTTTTAAAAAATATTTTACATCTAAATTAAGAAGACATGTTATTTTTTATAACAAAGAAACATTATCTTAAGATGAGTACAGAAGAATTTACACATCTCCTTTTAAATCTAAATTAGGACATGTTATTTTTTGTAAAAGAGACACATCATCTCTAAGATGAGTAAGGACGAATTTACACATCTCCTTTTAAATCTAAATTAGGAAGACATGTTAGTTTTTATAACAGAGACACATCATCTCCAAAAAGAGTACCACATCTCCCTCTATAGACTGTAAGATAGAGGTTTTCAATGCAACAAGACATTAAATTATAATAAGTTGTAGAAGAGAAAATCTCTCAATGCAAAAACATTCATAAAAATAAATGGAATGAAATGAAACAAGCTCTTACATGATCTATCTTTTAACTAGCATAGATCTATCTTAAAAAGGATCACAAAAGGATCTACCAAGCCTCCAAAGTGATCAAATCTCTTCAACTGTAAACCTTTTTTTAGAGTGGAAATGTTGAGGAAATGTGAATAAAATGCTTATGATTTTAATTTATAGTCTTATATATAATTCTAAAAAGCATTTTAAATCTAATTAAAAAGAGATGTTATTTTTTTAAACAGAAATACATCATCTCTAAAATAACTACAGTTACATATTTACTTTTAATAACTAAAATAACTATGGAAGAATTTAGTGTAAAATTTCCTTTTAAATCTAAATTAAGAAGACATGTTATTTGCATCATCCAATACCCAAGAATTTAAAATTCATAGACTATAAAATAGACGTATTCAATGCAACTAAGACATTAAATTATAATAAGTTGTAGAAGAGAAAATCTCTCAATGCAAAGACATTCATAAAAATAAACAGACTGAAATGAAACCAGCTCTTACATGATTTCTCCCTCGCCATATGGCTGTTCTTCTAGACTTGGGAAGGATTGTGGCGCTGGACCCTTGCAGGCCGTAGCTTCTATTGTGTCCACTTCTTTTGAGGGGATTCTGACAATATCATGGATCCATGCAGCATCCTTCCAAATCTTCGGCTCCGGCACATCATGTGGGTAAATATGAGGCAGCTCCTGGCTGACTATAGCATTGTTAGGGTCTGCAGCTATAGGACTGTAGCAGAACAAGGAATTTATTGGATCCAAACTGCGATCAACATATTGAGGATTACCGTCTAGACTCCGGTAAAAGTTGTCAGGGTTTTTCAAGTTTTCCATGTTTGAAGGAAGAACGTAAAGGCTGCAAGAAAATCTTAGAAGCAGGAATATAGTTGGGAAAGCTTTCTTATAACACAATTTCTGGAGTTGGAACATTTCAGATGCCGTAGTGATTGTGATGTGACGCCGTCCTCGAGATGTTATTTTCTATGAAAATTCTTGTTTCGTCCCACCGCCAGTCTGTTACCTTGGTGCGTATCCATCTGTCGAACAGGACTCTACATCCAATTATCTTTTTTCGCTTTCTTGATACCTTCCCTAATGGATAAATAACGACTGGGGTTCTAACATGCTTTTGGAAAATTGGATCAAATTTTGCAATTTGGGTTTTGCACGACATTTCAATGTACATCAACATTTTGGAGTTCAATTCCAAATATTAATTTCAACATATTTTGGAATTACATAACATAATTGAGTAAGGCTAAAATTAAGCAGCTCTGTTGCAGAGTAATGATTGTTGTTGTAGGCTTATTGCTGATTAAGCTCTAAGGGTTGTTAGCCAAAACCAAGCCAACTAAACTTGAGTTTAGGGCTCAGTGGATATTAAATTTTAATTTTCACTTTTCACGCCGACCACTTTTTCTTTTTACTTGTCAGTGAAACTTGTCTATCTCCCAACTAGACAAGTTTATAAATTTTAGTCGGTCTTTCCACTCGATTAAAATTACTTTGACTTACTTGTCGGTTCTACCAACCGGTTTTTACCTCGACCACTTGTCACTTCCACCAAGTCGACTGAATTCTTCTCTTAGACCAAGCTGGCTGCTTCGACCAAGTTGGCTCACCTCAGTCGGCTGACTCAACCGACTACTCAAGTCAGTTCACTTTGGTCGAAATCTACAGAGTATGTTTCTTAGTCTAAAGACTTAAGAAATTACAAATGCTTTTCACCCGTGAGTAAGATAGAGTAAAAATGGACACATTAACAAATCCAAATAACTTATAAAACATATGCCCAAATATGTAGGAAGACTTGAGTCGACCAATGTGCCATAAAACCTCGAACTTTAACGTGGTGAGAAATTTATGGGTTCTTTGATCTTTCACTTAACAGTAATAGTAAAAGACATTTACAGAAGTAAATCTGGAAATATGTGCCGCCAAATAATCATGCATTCGACCATGGAAATAACAAAGTATTACAAACTGGTTGGTCCAGACTTGTCACTCCAGACTTGTCGGTCTATAGAGCTTCGGCTCTTCGACTAAATCACATACACAGAAGCTTGAGCTTCAACTTCTCTTTTCTCACCCTGAGTTCCTTCAGTGTATATTGTCTCTTGTGTCTGTGTAAACTGATTTACAATTTGCTTCTTCTATTTATAGGCAACCTGAAGATTGCTTCTACATGGGCCGACTGACTCACCATTAAAGACTGTAATAACTATCTACCTAACAACTTAGCTTCAGAAATAAATTCGACTGGTTTACATTGTCGAATCGTGGACTCTTCCCTCTTGTCAGACTGACAGACAAGATCTTTGACTTGTACAGACTCTGACAAAGTCGGCTGAGAGTCAAGTACATATCTGCAAGTAATTACATGTTTCCAACACTCCCCCTTAATTATAAGCAGATGGGGATTTTTAAAACAAAATTTACAAAATGTTTCAAATCTTAGACATGCTCTGTTTATGATAGAGTTCACTGTGTAGAACTTGTCATTCCAAGATAACTACGCAGATATTGGAATGTGTCATTTTCCAATGGCTTTGTGAAGATGTCGACAAGTTGGTCTTCAGACCTGCAAAATTCCAAACAAATTTCTTTGTCATTCACCAACTCTCTTATAAAATGAAACCTTATGTCGATGTGCTTGGTTCTCTTGTGAAACACATGATTCTTTGATAATGCTATGGCTGAATTTTTGTCGCAAAAGATTGTTGTCGGTTCTTGATGGTTCTGTGACAAGTCTTTTAAGACTCTCCTCATCCAGACAGCTTGACATGCAGCACTTGTCACTGCAACATACTCTGCTTCAGCTAAAGATAGAGTTACTATGGGTTGTTTCTTTGAAGCCCATGAAACAACACCTGTACCAAAATGAAATGTGTACCTAGATATGCTCTTCCTGTCATCTATGTTTCCTCCATTATCACTGTCAATGTAACCAATGAGTTTAAAATTTTTTGAGGTTGAATACATAATACCAAGGTCTTTTGTGCCACTTACATACCTCAGAATTCTTTTACTTGCTTGCCAATGTGAGTCTTTTGGTGACTCCATGAACCTTGAGATCAGACTTACTCCATACATAATGTTTGGTCTTGTTGCTGTCAAACACATAAGGATGCCAACAAGCCTTTTGAACAGCGTACGATCTACAGTGGATCATTCATCATCCTTGCTCAATTTTAAACCTGTTATTACTGGTGTTGGGGCTGTCTTGCAGTTAGACATGTTAAACCTCTTTAAAACTTCACTTGCATACTTTTTCTGTGATATAAAAATACCACTTTCAGACTGTTGAACTTCAATGCCCAGAAAAAACTTCATAAGCCCAGATTAGTCATTTCAAATTCACTTTCCATGACTGTTTTAAAATCTGCTATGCCATAATCACCAGTAAATATTAAATCATCTACATACAAGCAGACAATTAACATCTTACCTTGCTCATCGAATTTGGTGTACAAAGTCGGTTCACTTTCACTTCTGTGAAATCCATTTTCAATGAGATAGGAATCAATCTGACTGTACCAAGCTCTAGGAGCTTGCTTCAAACCATATAATTCATTTTTCATCCTGTACACTTTATGTTCTTGACCTGGAACTTCATACCCTTGTGGCTATTCCACATATACTTCCTCTTCTAGATAGCCATTTAAGAATGTCGACTTGACATCCATTTGATGAACATGCCATTTGTTTTGTGCAGCAATGGCCAAAAACTATTCTAATTGTATCCATGCATGCAACAAGTGCAAACGTTTCATTGAAGGCAATGCCAGGTTGTTGTGTGAACCCTCTTGCTACCATTCTTGCCTTGTGCTTTTGCACATTCCCATCAGCATCTTGCTTTGTCTTGTAAATCCATTTGACACTGATTACATCTTTGTCTTTTGGTACATCAACCAGTTCCCATGTCTGGTTCTTCTCAACGCATTCTATTTCTTCATCCATGGCTTGTGCCCATACTTCTTCTTCAACAACTTCTTCAAATGTTAGTGGATCATATATAGGGGAAAATAATGGAAAGAGAGAGAATGAATTAGGTGTACCAGCTTCATATATCTCTCGCAGACTTCTTGTCTTCACCGGTTCTGTCGATGTTGACCTAGACAAAATGCTTGATGGAGTCTGCTATCCTCTTGGTGTACTTGTTGGTGTAGCTTGAGCTGCTACTTGTGTCGATGGTTCTTGTGTTGAACCATGTCTTGGTGTCATGGGAGTTGATGGTGCTCCGACCGGTTGACTTACATGTGGTATTTGAACCACTTCCTCTTCCATATCATCATTGTCGATGTTCGACACAATGTTGACATTTATGTCGACGATTCCATCCCATGATTCATTCTCGACAAATTGAACATCTCAACTGATTATCACTTTCATTGCGACAGGGTCATACAACTTGTATGCTTTTGAGTCTTCTGAATAGCTGACAAAAATACATTTCTGTCCCTTCTTGTCTAGCTTCCTTCTCAGCTCATCTGGAACATGAGCATATGCAACACAACCAAAAACTTTTAAATGGAAAACACTATGATTCATACCTGTCCATGCTTCTTGGGGAACTTTGTTCTTCACACTCTTTGTCAGACATCGGTTCATAATGTATACAGCAGTTGCTACTGCTTCACCCCAATACTCATTTGACAAATGCTTGGCTTCCAACATGCTGTGTGCCATCTCCATGATGGTTCTGTTCTTTCTTTTAGTAATACAGTGTTGCTGAGGTGTATACCATGTAGTGAATTGTTTCTGTATGCCATGGGTCTTGCAAAAATTCAGAAATTCATTTGAAACATATTCACCTCCTCTATCGGTCCTTAAGATCTTGATGCGATGACCACTCTGGTTCTCCACGAGTGCCTTGAACTGCTGAAAATAACCAAATGCATCAGATTTATGTTTCAGGAAATATACCCATGTCTTTCTTGAGTAGTCATCAATAAAGCTTAGAAAATACTTACAGCCACCAATGGATGATGCCTGTATTGGACCACAAATGTCAGAGTGCACAATTTCATGTGGTGTGCGTGCTCTATAGGACTTTCCGACTGGAAATGTCTCTCTGTGCTGCTTGCAAAAAATGCAGCCTTCACAAACCTTCTATAGTCTATCGATCAATGGTAATCCCTTCACCATATTCTTTGTGTGCAGTAGCTTCAGCCCACCAAAATTCAGATGTCCAAATCTGAAATGCCACAACCAGAATTCATCCTGAACTTTTGTCTGAAATGCAACTTGCAAATTAGTGCTGCAATTTTCTCTCTTGTCGAAGAGCTCGACTGTTTCTTCACTTTCTGCCTTGAATGCAGCTCCTGTGTTTGCCTTCCCTTTTATGTCGGGAACTATCCTCAATGGAAACACGCAGTTGCTTATCATTGGCACTTTTGCTATCAGCTGGTTGCTTGGATGCTTGTCTTTGATCACACAGTGATCATCTTCCATGTAGGCTCTGTAGCCTTTTTGTAACAACTGTCCAATGCTTAACAAATTATGTTTCAGACCTTCGACATGATAGATATCAGAGATATACTTATTCTCCCCCTGTTTGGTTAGAATATCAACAATGCCTTTTCCTAAGACAGTGACTTGGACATTGTTTCCAAGCGTAACATCGGTTTTAACTAAATTGTCTAGATTGGAAAACAGATTCAAATTACCAGTCATGTGGTTACTGCAACCTGAATCCAAGTACCATATGTCATGTGGACTTTCTTGAACAACATTGCATTCAAGTGGAGATGTCGATGCCATTAACATTGCACTTGTCAAAGTGATGGTGTTGGTCAACTGACTTGGGCTTTGCCTTCCTTGGTCATATTGCTTCTTCCTGCATTCATATGCATAATGGCCAAACTTCTTACAGTAATGACATTGAATTTTTGATTTATCAAACCTCTGGCCACTTGGATGACTTGGGTTCTGATTATCTCCTCTGCCACCGACATTTACAGGACTTCTACCTCGTCCTCCTCTTGAAGAACTTCTTCCTCTGCCTCTGAAGTTGTTTCTCCCCCTACCTCTACCACAGCTTATGGATGACTGTGCTGCAAATGCACCTTCCAATGATGTCTGGGTTCCGCTGAGTCTGTGCTCATGATTAATGAGTGAAGCATGCAACTCATCAATGGTAAATGTCGTCATGTCTGTGTGTTCCTCTAAGGTCACAACCAAGTTTTCAAATCTTGGGGGAAGACTTTTGAGAATTTTTTCAACAACCCTTTGGTATGCTATGGGTTCTCCATGAGATTTCAGTTGGTTTATCAACCCAACAACTCTGGTGTAAAATATGTCTACATTCTCTGAATCTTTCATGGACAAAGATTCAAAATCTCTTCTCAGAATCTGCAGCTTGGATGTCTTTACCTTATCCAAACCTTGATAGGAAGTCTCCAATGTATCCCATGCTTCCTTAGCATTAGTTTTTGCTGCTATTCTTGGGAGTATGCTCTCATGCATAGCTTGATGTATGAAAAACAGAGCTTTTCCATCTTTCTTCCTCTGTTCCCTCAAGACATCTTTCTCAGCTTGTGTGAGATTGTTATATGCTGTCATGTTTGCTGGTTCTGCATAACCATACTAGACTATCTCCTAGACATCTTGACCTCTGAATAAAGCCTTCATTGTTAAAGACCAATATTCATAATTCTTTCCTGTAAAAATTGGAGTTTGCAATGAACCAAAACTGGAAGCCATTTTAATTTTTTAATTAACTTTCCTTAGAAAATTAAATTTCCACCTTTTAAGACAAGATTTCTTTCCTAAATCTTGGGCTGATATAAACCTTGCTCTGATACCAGTTAGCCAAAACCAAGCCGACTAAACTTGAGTTTAGGGCTCAGTCGATATTAAATTTTAATTTTCACTTTTCACGCCGACCACTTTTCTTTTTACTTGTCGGTGAAACTTGTCTATCTCCCGACTAGACAAGTTTATAAATTTTAGTCGGTCTTTCCACTCAACTAAAATTACTTTGACTTACTTGTCGGTTCTATCGACCGGTTTTTACCTCGACCATTTGTCACTTCGACCAAGTTGGCTGACTTCTTCTCTTCGACCAAGTCGGATGCTTAGACCAAGTTAGTTGCTTCGACCAAGTCAGCTGCTTTGACCAAGTAGGTTCACCTTAGTTGGCTAGCTCAACTGACTACTCAAGTCGGTTCACTTTGGTCGAAATCTACAGAGTATGTTTCTTAGTCTAAAGACTTAAGAAATTACAAATGCTTTTCACCTGTGAGTAAGATAGAGTAAAAATGGACACATTAACAAATCCAAATAACTTATTAAACATATGCCCAAATATGTAGGAAGACTTGAGTCGACCAATGCGCCATAAAACCTGGAACTTTCACGCAGTGAGAAATTTATGGGTTCTTTGATCTTTCACTTAACAGTAATAGTAAAAGACATTTACAGAAGTAAATCTGGAAATATGTGCGGCCAAATAATCATGCATTCAACCATAAACTATTTTATATATTTAACTATGCGGAAATAACAAAGTATTACAAACTGGTTGGTCCAGACTTGTCGGTCTACAAAGCTTCGGCTCTTCGACTAAATCACATACACAGAAGCTTGAGCTTCGACTTCTCTTTTCTCACCCTGAGTTCCTTCAATGTATATTGTCTCTTGTGTTTGTGTAAACTGATTTACAATTTGCTTCTTCTATTTATAGGCAACCTGAAGATTGCTTCTACATGGGCCGACTGACTCACCATTAAAGACTGTAATAACTATCTACCTAACAACTTAGCTTTAGAAATAAATTTGACTGGTTTACATTGCCGAATCATGGACTCTTCCCTCTTGTCAGACTGACAGACAATATCTTTGACTTGTACAGACTCTGACAGAGTCGGTTGAGAGTCAAGTACATATCTGCGAGTAATTGCATTTTTCCAACAAGGGTTAGCTTAATTGGTAAGCAATGCATACACTCTCTCGGTTCTGGGAGAGGTTACGGGTTTTTTGGGGTTAGTCTTTCTGCTAGGATGGTACAGGGTTTACCACCTCTACCATCCACTAATGTGGGGAAGTATTGTTGGGTTTTCCGTGCATGTTTCCATGTGAAAAAAAGGCTTACTACTGAAAAGAATCATCCTTACTCTTAGTGGCTTTTATTTTATATTTTATGAACCTACATGAATTTGTTTTTTAACTACTTAATTTTTATTATTTTTGTAGTGTTATGTTAGGTATGTGACAACATCTCCCCCATACTGGGTTGTAGAGCACCCCACTATTCTCAATGCAGTCATTGTACACCTACATTAGATATCAGTTCCATAATCTTTACTCCAATATTCACCTTTCTAACTTTCTAATTCCTCACAACTATAGTGAATTAGATATGCTTCTCTCTTAGATTTTTGAGCAATAATTTTTTTCTTGTCTTTTCTCTTAAAGTGAATAAGCCAAATTTTGTTTCAATAGACATGCTTCATCATATATTTGTTTTGACATGTTATAAAATTTTAAATCTAATTATTTAATAAATATCTTTATTTTAAATTTTCATATACAAAATATTGATTAATAAATTATTTATAAAAATTTTACAAATTTTTCAAATAAATTTATTTATAATATTATTAATACATAGTTGAATTTTGTTTTATTGTATATTTTATAAAAATATCACTAATTTATAATTGAGTATTAGGCTACCATAGGGATTATTATTGATTCTCAAGAATAAAGAAATTAACTCTGTACAAGAGTAAATTAACTTTGTACAAGAGTAAGAACAATGTTAAACAACCAACCTATGCCTTTCTTCATGAAAATAAGGGAGGCAATTGCATTAAACATAAAAATCTTGTTAATGTTTGGAATTCTTCAATAGGTATACAAAATTTGAACAACTCCCTCAAAAAGTTGACAATCTTACACAAATCACTATCAAAATAAATAAGGGGAGAAATTTATAATTTATATTCTTGAGGAAGTTCAAATTTTTCATATTCTTAAGGAATTAAATAATGGAGAAGCTATATAAGTTGCACCCTATATTTACGCTCACCTAAAAATATAAGTCATGGATTATACTTACATAAATGAGTATGTGATATTGGAAGTGCCATGTTTGGTGCATCAAATCGACGCTCTCTAATTTAAGACCTTGTATGAACATTTATGTTATTTTCAGCAATCAACAACATATCTTGCTTATGTTTTTGTGGAATTGGTTTTGGGAGGATTTTATAATCTCAACAAATTTCAACCTTCCCTATTATGCTTTTCTTAGGTTTAATTTGGATTGGACAAAGAGGAGAGCCCTGAGGCCTTAGAGCATAGGTCCTTCTCTAAGATAGATTTATTTTATTTGGCTCTTATTGTGATCAAGGAAAAATCCAAAATCCATTTATGGTATTTAATAAAAGTTCTCTATGTTTTAGGATAAGTATAATGATATCCAATGCCAATCTTACACATTTCCAAAATCTTTCTCAACACTAAGGGTTAATGGCTTGTGGTTGCAGAAATCCCAAGTTGCATCAGTTATTATGAGGCTAAGAGGACCTAATCAATGGGAAGAGAACTTTGATTTTCTCATACACAACCAAAACCCATGATTTAGAACATGAATAGTTCTCTTAAAATGCAAATATGATGGATATTTTCATAAAACATAAAAGGAAAATTCAAGAATTAAGGAAGAATGTGCTAAGCTTAAAACCATGGTCATAACACTTAAAAATGGTTCAATTTCATCCTTAAACTTGAACATCTATGTGGATTCCTTTCCCTTTGAATTCAAAGAAGAAGAAATAGTACATGCCAATAATGCCCAAAATGATGCAATGAACAAGTATAGCTTTTCATAACCATATAATTGTCCATATATAGTTTGGTTCTAGATATCTTTTTTATAGTTTACATTATTAACAATTTTATATTAAATTTTTTAAATAATGTTGCAAAAGTTTATTAATTGTACTTTAATATCTACTCATAATAAAAAATATTAAAATATGTATAATTTTATTTTTTTCTACAGAACTATTGAGTCTAATTATAATATATTTTAATACAAATTTAAACTATTCTTATTTTAAAAAAAACTTATAATTAAATATAAAATTTGGAAAAAAAAAACACAAAGAAAAAAATTAATTTGAAAATTGAAAGCCATGTTATACACTAAATTCATTTCATATTTATAAGGAGAATTTTTTCACAGCTAGTTCATTTATATCTGAAAGCTCGATAATTAAAATTATGTGAAATTTGTATGATAAAGATTAAAATTATATGTTTAATTATTCAATTAATATTTTTTAAATTTCAAATAGTATGTATATATAAAATTGCATTATGATAAAGTTTCTATATGTTTATATATTTCCGTCACTATATTAAAACCTCATGAAATAAAAAAATTGACATATATTTCAGTCATTATATCAAAACTTTGAGAAATAAGATTTTGACAATTATGGTAGCCATTTGGAGTAGAGAGATAAAAAAAAGGTTAACATTATCCTTAGCATGTTATATGTGTTTCAATAAGTCATTGTCGTTAGCATCGCTAGCTAGTTCATATGAATTTTAGACTTTTAGACGAATAATATGCACCCTGTGACAAAGGAACAAATCTGGTATACATCTTGACATAAGAAATTATCCAAATCAAACTATTTATATTCCAAGTCAAATAACATTTATCAGTTTGTTTTTTTAAATGTGGTTCACCATTTGTTAGAGAGCTACTCCACGGAAAATTCCAATACCTGATATTCAAACTGAATCAAGGTATGATCAGCTCATCATTCACAACATTTATTACAAAGGGCTCCACAAGAGCATCATGTCACTTACAAGAGTAGAACCTGGGTGGGGAGGGTAACATTCATTCCTCCCAACCACCCAAGCTACATCCATTTGACCTCATTTAGCAGTTTGTTGTAAGGTGTATATTGATTGTTTTTTAATAAAAAGAGAAGAAAGGCGAATACATCTTTGAGATATGAAATTATCCGAATCAAACTTTTTATATTCCAAGTTAAATAACATTTATCAGTTTGGTGTAAGGTGTATATGGATTGTTTTTTAACCAGAACCAAGTGGTGGCAATGTCTCTGACATTGTCACTTGTAATGGGGAGGATCTATTTGCATGCAGCTTTTGACAATTGATGCAATTGAAAATGAAGAGTTTAGTTGTTATTTTGGTAAAAAAGTAGAGATATGAATGCATATATTTCAATCCTTTTGACTATGTCTACGAAGCAGTGTTCATGTCCATTAAAAAATAATAAAGATATATATATTTTCATTTGATTTCTTATATATTTCAATACCTAATATTTTTATTATGAACTCTTTACCTAATATTTGCATTATGAACTCTTTAGATGACAACCACTTACATGTGAAAGAAAATCATGTGTCAAAATTATAGAGTAATTAAAATAACATGACATTTTAATTTTAAATTGTTACTTATACCATATAGCATGATAGTTTTCAATATCATATATAATTAGTTAAGATAGTTTGCGATATCATATATAATTTTCTTTATGTTACTGTCAAAGTTGTTTAGTTGTTGAAAGACTCAGGTAAAACATACCATAATATGGAAAACAAAAAACATTTGCATTTAACATTAATTATAAACAAATATTTATTGTTAGCTGACAATGTAATTAGCATGAGAACATAAATATTATAATATGCCAAACCTTAATAATTATGTGTTAAGAGTGAGCTTTTGGCCCATTGAAATCATCTTTCTTTATAATCTATTATTAATCAATGAAAATCATAGAAGATTTGTTGATTCTCCAATGGAAAAATTTTTAATACATTGAGCTCCTCAATTTCAGTAATATTTTTTTTATTCCTTTCATACAAAATTATCCATAAACATGATTTGATATTCCTTCAAATATAAATTACTTAAAAAAACCAATCACTTGCAATTAATAAAAAAATGAATCCTAAAATTATCCATAAACTTTATTTGATTCCTTCAAATATAAATTACTTAAAAAAAAATCAATCACTTGCAAGTAATAAAAAAAGGAATCCAAATGATTTGGATAGGGTAAATATCTTATGGAATTCAATTGTGTTGACTAGTATGAAACACAAATGAAAATGTGTTTTTACTATGTAGTAAACACAAAAAACATATTGAAAAGAAAAACAAATTGTAACTAAAATATATTTCTTACAATAATATTCTCAAAGGCAATTTTCCATAAATGAGATGTCATTCTTCATGGCCTTTTGTCCTTTCTCATTAAAAACATTATTTTCTATTGTATGGTACCTATGGTTCTAGGGATGAAATATGTGTTCTTATCATACACCTCATTTCATAAACTTCATAAATGTCTAAATGTTATCATGGGACCACATAAGAAACATACATATTTACCAAAAAAATTGTTTATAAAGATTGAAAGTCATAAAATAATGTGAATAGAACTAAAAAAAAATTGAAGCATAGAATAGTGATTTATAAGGCTTGTATTTCATTGCAAACCAAGATGCTTAATTGTTGGGAGGTTTAACCAAATAAGGAAAACAAGGGCACAGATATTCATTAGATATTCATTAGGAACTGACTGGGATGGAAATTGAAGCAAATTGACACAGTTGATTGGGACACTCGTATGTTTTGCAAAAATGATGGTGGACTATCCATTTGAGGTTTCTAGAAGGATTTAAAACAATTTACCTATTTTCCAAAAACAAAACCTAGTCCCATTTTATTAACAAACCCCGCAAAATCCTCTCTTTTAGTTGGAAAATTGCTTGATAACTCATTTTATTTTGTAATGATGAATTTAGTATAGTTCAATCACTAATGCTTGACAAGTTAATATTGATAGGTGGAAATGGACAGGTGTTGGTTGGGAGCCATCAGTTACGATTCGGGACCAAAAACCATAATGCTTTGATGATGTCATATGAATCCAATCAGAGCACAAGCATAGGGCCCATAAACCATAACATTCGAACTCAAGCTACACCATACGTCATAACAGTCCGCTTAATCCCATTAGAGCCTAAGCATCGTTCCCATAATCCATAACACTCCGACTCTAGCAATGCCATAAGTCATAATGCTACGCTTAAGACCATCAAAATATTGTGCTATATCTTTCCAATAGCATTTTCACTAGGGTGATAGCAGCTACTGGAAAATATTGCTAGATGAAGATGATCAGAGGGCACAAATGGCTATTGTATTATCCCAAAGGCCCAAATATTTCTTAAAATAGCCTACTGAGTTGCTCGTTGTTGTTATCATTTTACCATTTTGAAGACTATGCCCTCAACAACATTATTACGATGTATGGGTGGGTAATTTTCATATATATAATATATATTATGCAGATTAGGTGTTGGTGTTAGTCTTCTAGTGTCTACTGATAATAGGCCAAGTTTGGTATTGAAATAAAAAATAAACAGAATTTCAAGTGGCTATGTAATATTCATGATTTAAGGTTTGAAACTGGCTTGATTGTTGGGTTCTTGTAGATCATTGGGATTTCCACCTGTGCAATTATGCATTTCAAGGTTTATTTAGCCTTCCTATTAAGAATACCTACTGAAGCAACATATCACTTGAGACTCATATCCATCACATGAAAAAGCTATTTGCAATTGTTCCCAATCATTTTTTGATGAGTTTCCAAATAAGAAGGAAGGTATATTATTCTTTAATAAGAAAAAATGCATTTGTATATTATTGTTGTCTTCTTATACACACAAATGTCAAAAGGTAGATGCAATGAATGATCGATGAGAGGATAAGAACAGTGATACCATTGAATGAAAAATTAGAAGGATTTGAAACAACACTAGTGGCTACGTCTCTACTTGACCTCATTATTGTTATAATACTCAATCTCTGCCTATGCGGGATTTGGCTTGAAATCTCTTTCACCTAGTTGAGATTGTTGAGCATAAGGGATTGTGGATTCAATACTTGCCACAAGATCTTATGAAGATGAACAATCTCAGAGTTTTTAGAAGTGCGCATGTATCAGTTGCTTGAGCATCCATTTAAAAAAAATGAAGGAGAAAGCACAACACTATCATTGATAAATTGGATCCCAAATCCAAAGATCCCACCTTTTGAGGTCCTTCCACGCATCCAATGAGAGCAAGATTATAAATACAACTGCGCAAAAGCATGCTATCAATAGATCTCCCCAATAAAAAATTTAGATCATGGACTTCATTTTTTATATGAATTGTCAATCATTGCAATAAACAATCAGAAGCATCTAGTAATCTCCTTAGGCTGGGATTATATTATGCCGTGGTCGTTGGATCAACATGTACAGTAAAATTCTCTTCTTTTTCTCATTATTTGCTGTGTCAATATAATAAGAATTAAGGATATTACATTTTGTATCTAATTTTTAGCTTACATTTTCATAGAATTAGCATGCAAATACAGATGGTTTAACCCAGAAATGGAAGTTGGTTCCTCCATGGCCCGGAGTCTATGCTAAACGTTTTGAATTTGTACAAGCTTTGTCGCTTTTCTCTAGATGTTGGGTAAGTTATAAATTATCAATCAAGTTCACACTAGCGCTTCAAATAATTTGATACGGTATTGACGCATTAATGCTTTCACACTATCCTCTCTCTTGAATTCTATAAACTTATTGCTACACTAAGGGACAATCTTAATAGAAATACACAAACCAAGACATAGAATTAACAGACATCTTCAGGGAATTTTATGTTAAAATAAATAGCAAAGGTAGCGAGAACACCAAAAAGAGCGGTTTGAAAGAAAATAACCATGGAAACCTTAGAAACAACTTCAAATATGCTGGTTGTTTGGATAACACCCAGTGGATTGAGTCTACGTATGTCTTTATCTAAGCATGCGTGAGTAGAGAGATATAGTGTGCTACGTTGCTTTCATGAGTAAGGGCAACAATGTGTTGGGTGGGCATGTCTCCTAACATCCGTTTGTTGGAGTGTAGCGTAGGGAGATTTCAAAGGAAGGCATACTATAAATCATAAAAAAGATCAGCCATATAGCAGTGTTAGGACAAGCATCAAATATCAGCTAACACACATGAAATATCACCAATTTTTCCAGCCAAAACTATAAAATAAGTCGCAAATCTACCAAATGCCAAAATCAATAGTTTCCAAGGGAAAAAATATAACCTTCAAAGCAGTTTTAGAGTACGTTGGATTTAGCTCACTCGCATGAAATATAGCCAAATTATCAAGCCAAAAAAGGAAGAAACAACAAAGCTATTGAATTCAAATGACAATGAAGCAAAAAATTGTTCAATATGCCAAGAGAGATTTATCATTACCTCTTTCTTCCCCGAGGGCTGCTAGGGGATTCCTTTGAAATTCAAAATCTATACAAAAACAAAATTTTCATTTACAAGAAGTTTCGAGTTCAAAAATTCAGCCCTGACTAAGTGATTTTAGATCCTAAATTGTAGATCCCACACAAATCCTTCCACACCACAGATAGTGGCCGCACATTGAGAAGAATGAATAAATGGGTGGCAGAAGGGAGAAGCATCTAGAAGCGATGTCCGTTTAGTCCATCGTTCGCCTAGAATGACAGTTGAAGTGATGGTAATTGGGGATATTATATAGAGAAAATTAGTTGGGAATGTTTCATTAATAAGGCTGAGTATAGGCAGGTTGGGATAGTTGAATCCAAGACCAAAGCCATTATTCATTCATTTATATTAGAGCATCCATCACAGAGGATGCATTTGATTTTTGAACGACAACTGATTCATGCCAATGGCACTAACATGTCCACTTTAATTTATTACAAAGGCATGCAGGAAACTTACAATGTGTAAGTGGTATTGGGTAGTGGGAAGCCGCCCTAGAAACCAAAGCAACAACATTAAAAAGAACCCAAAGCAACAACATTAAAAAGAAACCTAAGCAACAACATTAAAAAAATAAATGACATGACAAGCATTTGAATAATTGCTGACATCACTTCGCAGTCGGGTCTTAGGGTACATGAATCCAAGCCAACTTCACCTTGATAGAACCAATGACCATTTAAAAAATCAATAATTAAAAAAATATTTAAATAAAAATTGCTCTGCACTATAGAAAACCTTAGTCGAAGGGTAATTATTTTTCAAATTACTCAGAATTAATACACTTTACCAAATCATATATATCCCCTTGTCGGGGACATAATAAAGATAGAAGAAAAGAAACATGTTATTCATGTGTGTCAATATGTTCAAGAGATGTATTTATTTAGGAGATGTGTAGATATAAAGCTATTAAATCAGGCTTATTCATTAAATGGGAGATGCATTAGGTTGTCATTGAGTGAACCTATGTCATAGCACGTTAATTCATGTGATATAAAAGAATACCCCTAATTTCATTAGATATTGAAAAATATTCTATGACTCAAGGGGGCATATATGGGGTTAAATGTACCTTTAACTCCATATATATCCCTATGGATCATAGCAAAATACCTCCCAAAACCCTTTTATTGAGCCCCCTTCCACTATATCTATCCAAATAAAATAAAAAACCATTATTTTTATTAGATATCATAGGTATCCATTTTTTCATGGCAATTTTAATGCCCCTTTTTATTTCTACCCCAATACATAAATAGAACAAAACTCTTATAAGCATGCAAATCACAAAATAACCCCCCCCCCCAAAATGTGCACTAACATCCCAACATAGGGATATGCCACCATAGTAAGATAGACACGAGTCTAAGTGCTTGGTGTTATACTACTTTCACCCCTTTTCAGTGTAATATATGGTCATGCATTCATCGAGGAAGGGGTTTGTGTGCATGTATTTTTTAGTTGTAGACCTAAAAAGGTAAGTTTCCCTAAGCTATAACTCTTCATACCTTAGATCTATTATCTCATGGTCATTTGTTTGTAGTAATATTTACGCAAGTGATCTACCCAATAACTCATTCATGTTTTCTTATGA
Source organism: Pseudotsuga menziesii (assembly GCA_001517045.1). Classification (NCBI taxonomy): domain Eukaryota; kingdom Viridiplantae; phylum Streptophyta; class Pinopsida; order Pinales; family Pinaceae; genus Pseudotsuga; species Pseudotsuga menziesii. Next base: position 722,830 of record LPNX010178901.1, on the reverse strand, counting down.
TTTAGACTCAAAGGAACTCTCATTATGAAAAATGTGAAAGATTGTGATCCAAGGTATCAATTTGACTTAGGGTCATTCTTATTAACCTTTAAGTAGAAATGGGTCCATTCTTCCAACTTGTCTCCGGGTGAAATACTTCTGCATTTGACTTCAAAATTCGAAGTTTTTTTTACAATGATGGAAAAAAAGCATAGGTGTCATTGCAATTTTCGTGAATTTTTTAATTTGGCCACAATGAACATCACTATTTTGACAATCATACCCCTACATCATAATTTCAACACTATTCTGTCAGAATTAGGACATGTAGATTTCCCACTCTCTTATCCATTGAAATGGACAATAATGTCTATCTTGACTTAGGGGTGCCAACGTGGACATAGTCAACTATCATTGAAATTCCAATGTTAAGAGATCTTACTTCCTCATTCACTGAAATGGCCAATAATATCTATCTTGGCCTAAGGGTGCCAAAGTGACCATGGTAAACAATCATCAAATTGTCGATGTCTGTCAATTTTATATATATGCAGTCGATATTAAGGAAAAAATTGTGTGGTGTTCTTGACGTCCATAATAGATTTCCACTTCATAGTTTTGACAACTATAAGAACATTACATCATTTTTTTGAGCTCCTGATATTTTTATCCTTCCTTGTCTCGATGATGGATAGCATATCACTGGTCCAAAATGTTCGCTTAAAAATATCAAACACAATGAATCCAAAAGACTTTAACAAAAATCTTACACACTATAAAATCCTCCACATCATATTTTTCTATCTACTTATAGTTTCATTTGAATTATATAGTTAACCGTGTCAACACAAGAGGAAAGTTCTGATTGTTGCTAGATTAAGGGACCAACTTAGTGATGGTAAATGTTGGTTCCCTTGAAAAAAGTGCATGGGAATGAATAGAAGAATATTAAGGTCTATAGCTAAAAAAAATATTGGGAATATGGGCACTTCGATGGGGGATGTGAATTTCATCCCATGGTAAGACGTACTAGATGAATGTATTCACTAAACATTTAATTTGTATTCTTGTATATCTGACTACAAGGAAAAGGAATTTTAGTGAAGTTGATAGAGGATGGACCTCACAAAAGATCCCAAAAATTCCTTTATAGCAGAGGTCACTAGTGGAGGAAAGTGGCTGAGGTTTTAGCAGATGTTATTTTACGGTGCGTTTTATCAACAAAAATGCCTCGATGTGCTTACTACCAACATGCACTGGGATGACCATAAATTATGTTGCACCATGGCCAAGAAAACTACTAAGCGCAAAAAAAATTAAAAATTTCAACCAGTGCGCTAAATAATCTAGATCGCATTAATGTGTATACAAATAGAGTGCCTCAATGCATACTGTATTATGCGCACCAATGTACAAAAAATATTTTAAATTTTTGTAGCGGTGTTTTTAATAGTTTAGAGCTCCTTGTTAGAAAATAGGACCGTAGAGCAATAACAGATATACAGTTAAATTAATAAACAAGATGCAAAACACATTAAAACATTACAGAGAGACACAGATATAACGTGGTTCATCCAAACGATGGGCTACGTCCACAAAGAAATTTTCCAATCCTTTTATTACAGTCCAGAAAGATGAAGGGATACACCCTGCAGCAAAACCGCTGCACTTCCTCTGCACGCTCTCACAGTCTCTCTTCCAATACAATACAATACCATACATAGTTGATTTACAATGCTTTATTTTATAGGGGAAATACAATGGGAAAATTCTAGGGTTAACCCAATACCATGGGTTCGCAATACTGTTGGCCAACACACATCCCAAAAAAAAAAATTCGGGGGCTCCACCCCTGAACCCTCGTTTTCTCGGGGGCGCTGCCCCTGAACCCCAAGGCAGGGGGAACAAGTCTACAGTACTCCTGGGTTACAATCACAACTGAATAATATCTTTGGATCTCGAATATTAGGCTCCACAACCAATAATATCCCACTTGGAGACTGATCACAACAACTCCACCGCTACTGCACTTGCTAGACTATGTTCTAGACCTTGGACTTGGAAAATTTCTTCTTTTCACCTTCATGCTTTAAGGCCAACAGAAACTGAGCAGAAACTCAGTTTCTCTCTAGTTAATCCCTTTGTCAACATGTCTGCAGGATTCTGGCTAGTGTGAATCTTTTCCAATTTTAACAGTTTTTCATCTAGAATAGATCTTATGAAGTGGTACTTGAGTTGTGTCTGTTTAGTACTCGAATGAAAGGCTGAGTTCTTTGCAAGATGAATGGCACTCTGGATGTCACTGTACAACCTACTATTCTCCTGTTTCTTACCCAATTCTTCCATGAACCTCTGCAACCAAATCATCTCCTTACTAGCCTCTGTAGCAGCAACATACTTTGCTTCCATTGTTGAAAGTGCAACAACCTGTTGCTGTTTTTAAATCCAACTTACTGTTGTTCCACCTATAGTGAACACATACCCTGTGGTGCTCCTCCTGCTGTCTTTATCACCAGCCATATCTGCATCAACATATCCCTGTAGAATAGTGTCTGAACCTCCAAAACATAATGCATGAGAAGTGGTACCTCTCAAATACCTGAGAATCCACTGTACTGCTTTCCAATGCTCTTTACTTGGATTATTCATATACCTACTCACAACTCCCACTGCATGTGCAATATATGGTCTTGTGCACACCATGGCATACATCAAGCTCCCAACTACTAATGAATAGGGAATCTTGGACATGTAATCTATCTCTTCCTGTGTCTTTGGACACATATGCTTGCTTAGTTTGAAATGGCTTTCCAAAGGTGTGTTGATTGGTTTTGCATTCTGCATTCTAAACCTCTGCAACACCTTTTCTAAGTACTCACCTTGAGACAATGTCAATTTACGATTTTTCCTGTCTCTTGTTATTCTCATACCAAGGATTTTCTTTGCAGCACCCAAATCCTTCATCGGAAATGATTTAGCTATTTTTATTTTGAGCACATTTATATCCTACATGTTAGACCATGCAACAAGCATGTCATCCACATACAATAACAAGATAATATATCTTATGTTATCTAGCCTCTTGAAATAAATACAGTGGTCAGAATGACATCTATCATAACCTTGTTCTATCATAAACTTATCAAATTTTAAATACCACTACCTTGGAGCTTGTTTCAGGCCATACAAGCTCTTCTTCAACCTACAAACCAAATTCTCCTTCCCTTTGACCTCATACCCTTGTGGCTGCTGCATATAAATCTCTTCCTCCAAATCCCCATGGAGAAAGGCCGTTTTTACATCTAATTGTTCAAGATGCAAATCTTCTACCACCACTAGACTTAAAATAATTCTAATTGAAGTCATTTTAACAACAGAAGAAAATATTTCATCAAAGTATATACCTTTCTTTTGTGCAAACCCCTTTACAACAAGTCTAGCCTTGTACCGTTTCTTTCCTCCATCTTCTTCCTTCAACATGTAAACCCATTTATTCTGCAATACCCTTTTTCTGCAGGCAACTTAACCAGATCCCAAGTCTGGTTTCTTACCAATGAGTCCATCTCCTCATCCATGCCTTGCTCCCACTTCTTTCTAGTTTCTACCTGCATTGCTTCTTCAAAACATTCTGGTTCACTAGAATTAGTCATCAATAAATAATACAGTGAAGGAGAGAATCATTTAGGGGGTCTACTTAACCTGGTAGAATTTCATACAGTTGCAGGAGTTTCAGGTACCTGCTGCTGCTCTTGATTTTTTGGTGCTTTTGGAACTTCATTTTCTTTGATTTCATCAAGCACTGTGTACTCTGTGTTTTCCTTTCCTTCTTTCTTTCCCTGCAACTAATATTTGTACATGACCTTTTCATTGAATACTACATCTCTACTCCTAATGATTTTGTGATTTTTAAAATCCCATAAGCGATAACCAAAATCATCAACCCCGTATCCAATAAAGGTACATTTCTTGGATTTAGCCTCAAGCTTTGTTCTATCATCTTTATCAATATGGTCAAATGATTCACAACCAAAAGTTCTAAGAAATGAGTATTTTACCTATTTACCTATCCATGCCTCCTCTGGAAGGCCACCATCCAAAGCGCTTGAAGGCCCTCTATTTATTAAATAAATAGCAGTGTTTACAGCATCATCCCAAAACTGTAAGGGCAACCCTACATGCAATATCATACACCTTACACGCTCCATGATCGTTCTATTCATCCTTTTTGACACACCATTTTCTTGGGGTGTTCCAGGGACTGTCTTCTCTCTGCGAATCCCATTGTGTGAACAGTAACTGTCAAACTCCTTGCTGCAGTACTCGCCTCCATTATTAGATCTGAGACATTTCAACATTTTTCTTGTCTCATTCTCAGCCAAAGCTTTCCACTTCTTAAAAGTATCAAACACATCAGATTTCTGTCTAATGCAATAAACCCAAGTTTTTCTAGTTGCATCATCAATAAAAGTAACATAATAATGAGAGCCACCAAGAGATTGTACCGGAGCTGGTCCCCATACATCTGTATGGACAAGCTCTAACTTTTCAATCTTCTTTTGTTTCCCAACCCTGAGAAATATAACTCTCTTATGTTTTCCATAAACATAGTTCTCACAAAATTCCAATCTTACCTGCTTCAGATCTGGAAGATATTTCCTTGAGTGGAGAATCTGCATCCCCTTCTCACTCATGTGGCCAAGCCTATGATGCCACAACGCTGCACCTATTTCTGTGCTACAAAAATAGAATAATAAATATTATGAGGACATAAATATAACATACCTATCCTATCTCCTTTTGCAATTACCATTGATCCTTTAGTGACCTTCCACCACATTTCTCCAAACGTAGACAAACAACTGCCATCTCCCAATTGCCCTGTGGAGATCGGATTTCTTTTTAGAGCAGGAAAGTGCCTTACATCCTTTAGAACTAGTCATTTCCATTATTTAGCTTAATCCGTACCTTACCCTTTCCAACAATTTTACATGGTTCATCATCTCCCAATAACACATGCCCAAAATCACCTTGAACATAATCATAAAAGAATTTCCTATGGGGTGTAGCATGACATGAAGCACCTGAATCTACTACCCAGTAATCACTAGTATTATCTATTGCAAGAATCAAAGCATCTTGTAACACATCATCTGCTACATTAGCTTCCTGGGTAGTCTCTTGCTACCTCTCACCTTTATTCTTTGGTGCTCTACAGTGTTTCTTTAGGTGTCCTTTCTTACCACAGATCCAACACTCTATTTTTCCGAATCTGGACTTGGATCTTCCCTTTTTAGACTTGCCGTGATTTCCTGGGCTCCTTCCTCTCTCATTTTTTCTCCCTCTACTCTCCATGGTCAAAACATTACCTGATGTCTCACCTGTGCTTTTTCTTCACATTTCCTCTCTAAGAATAACACCAACAACATCATCAAACTAAAGAGTGTTTGAACTAGGGACAAAGTTACTTACAGCCATGACCAAGATATTCCAGCTTTTTGGCAATGAGCACGATGTTATAAGAGCCCTAACATCATCATCAAAGTTCACTTTTATAGAACTTAACTGATTGGTAAGTGTATTAAACTCATTTAAATGGTCAGCAATAGATCCACCTTTCGACATATTCATATTAAATAAATGCTTCATTAAAAATACCTTGTTAGAAGCCGAGGGTTTTTCGTAGAGCTTACTCAATGTGCTCATCACATCCTCTGTTGTTTTTTCTTTCAAAATATTGAAGGCCACCGATGAAGCTAGGAACAACCGTATTGTTCCTAGTGCCTTTCTATCAAAAACCTCACATTCTTCATCCTTCATAGCCGCCGGCTATTTTGCTTTTCCGCCCAATGGCAGGTACAAATCCTTCTGGTACAAATAGTCCTTCATTTGCATCTTCCATAACTGATAGTTTTGGCCATTAAATTTATCGACCCTAAAATTTCCTTCTTCCACCATTGCTCCCACTCGAACCAGGAACCCTTCTTTCCTACGAGTTTACCAACCAAATAGACCTTTTGGCTCTGATACCAATTGTTAGAAAACAGGACCGTAGAGCAATAACAGATATACAGTTAAATTAATAAACAAGATGCAAAACACATTAAAACATTATAGAGAGACACAGATATAATGTGGTTCACCCAAACGATGGGCTACATCCACAAATAAATTTACCAGTCCTTTTATTACAGTCCAGAAATATGAAGGGATACACCCTACAGCAAAACCACTGCACTTCCTCTTCATGCTCTCACAGTCTCTCTTCCAATACAATACAATACCATACACAGTCGATTTACAATGCTTTCTTTTATAGGGAAAATACAATGGGAAAATTCTAGGGTTAACCCAATACCATGGGTCTGCAATACTATTGGCCAACACACATCCCAAAAAAAAAAATTTGGGGGCTCCGCCCCCGAACCCCCGTTTTCTCGGGGGCGCTTCCCCCAAACCCCCGTGTCTCAGGGGCGCTGCCCCAGAACCCCCTTTTCGGGGCGCTGCCCCGAGCCCCAAGGCAGGGGGAATGAGTGTACAGTACTCCTAGGTTACAATCACAACTGAATAATATCTTTGGATCTAGAATATTAGGCTCCACGACCAACACTCCTCAGTGTTGGTTGTGGAGACTAATCTTCTAGATTTAGAGATGTTATTGTTAAGTCCTTGTTGTTCCCTACTTTTACTGTACACTTGTCCTAGCAAGGGGGTGTGGGGTGACATCGTCCCCCTCACGGGGCTCTGGGGGCCAGGGGGGTCCCGAAAGAAATTTGTGGTATGTTTGTTGGCCAACAATTTATGAGCCCATGGTATTAGGTGGCCCGTGGTATTTTCCCATAGTAATTCCCCTATAAAAGGAAATAATTGTAATACAACTGTGTATTGTATTGTAGCATTGTAAAAGTGATCTCTATGATTGTGAGAGAGACTATGAGAGAGTGAAGAGGAAGAGCAGCGGGGTTGTTGCAGGTTGTATCCCTTTATTTTGTTGGACAGAATTATAATAAAGGTCTGATGATTTCTATGTGGATGTAGCCCATATTGGGTGAACCACCTTATATATGTGTCTCTCTTGTAACGTGTTTTAATATTTGTATCTTGTTTATTATTTATTGTTATTGCTCTGCGATCCTTCTTTTCTAACAATTGGTATCAGAGCTAAAAGGTCTCTTTGGCCGGTAAACGCATAGGAAAGAAGGGTTCCTGGTTCTAGTGGGAGCAATGGAAGAAGAATAAAAGTTTAGGGTCAAGAAATTTAACAACCAAAACTACCATTTATGGATTATGAAAATGGAGTACTATCTGTACCAGAAGGATCTATACCTATCGTTGGGTGAAAAAAAATCAATGACTATGAAGGATGAAGAATGGTAGGTTCTTGACAGAAAGGAACTAGGACCAATACGACCTAGCTTCATCGGTGGCTTTCAATATATCAAAAGAAAAGACAACAGAGGGTGTGATGAGCGCATTGCCTAAGCTCTGTGAAAAACCCTCAGCTTCTGACAAGGTATTTTCAATGAAGCATTTATTTAATATGAAGATGTCAGAAGGTGGATCTGTTGCTAATTATTTAAATGAATTTAATAGGATTACTAGTCAACTAAGTTCTATAAAAGTGAACTTTGATGATGAGGTTAGGGCTCTTCTAATCCTGTGCTCATTTCCAGAAAGATGGAATGGCTTGGTCATGGCTGTAAGTAAATCTGTCCTCGATTCAAACACTTAAATTTGATGATGTTGTTGGTGCTATTCTTAGCGAGGAATTGCGACAAAAAAGCACAGGAGACATCGGGTAATGTGTTGACAATGGAGAGTAGGGGAAGAATAAGATAGAGAGGAAGGAGCCCAAGTAATTGAAACAATTCTAGAAAGGCTAGATCCAAGTCCAAACTGGGAAAGATAGAGTGTTGGAACTATGGAAAGAGAGGATATCTAAAGAAATACTGCAGAGCTCTAAAGAAGAAAGGAGATGGGAAGCAAGAGACTACTCAGAAAACTAATGTAGCAGGGGATGTGTTACAATATGCTTTGATTCTTGCATTAGATAATACCAGTAATTAATGGGTAGTAGATTTAGGGGCTTCATGTCATGCTACACCCCATATTAAATTCTTTCATGATTATGTTCCAAGTCATGATTTTGGATATGTTTTATTGGGGAATGATGAACCGTGTAAAATTGTTGTAATGGGTAAGGTACGAATTATGTTAAATAATGGAAATGAATGGATACTAAAAGATGTAAGGAATATTTATGTTGTGAAAAGAAATATGATCTTAACAGGGAAGTTGGGAGATAGTGATTGCTTATCTATGTTTGAAAAAATGTGGTGGAAGATCACTAAAGGAGCACTGGTGATAACAAAATGAGATAGGATAGGTATGCTGTATTTATGTATTCATAATACTGAATATTCTATCTCTGTAGCTTCCAAAAGAACAAGTGCATCATTGTGGCATCATAGGCTTGGCCACATGAGTGAGAAGGGGATGCAGATTCTTCAATACTCAAGGAAATTGCTTCTAGATCTGAAGCAGGTAACTTTGGAGTTATGTGTTAACTTTGTTTATGGAAAACAAAAGAGATTTATATTTCTCAGGGTTGGGAAACAAAAGTAGAGTGAAAAGTTAGAGCTTGTGCATACAAATGTATGGGGACTGACTCAGGTACAATCTCTTGGTTCCTTTTTTTATTATGTTACTTTTATTGATGATGCAACTAGAAAAACTTGGGTTTATTGCATCGAAAAAAAATTGATGTGTTTTCTACTTTTGAAAAGTGGAAATCTTTGGTTGAGAATGGGACAGGAAAAAGGTTGAAATGTCTCAGATTTGATAATGAAGGTGAATACTGCAGCAAGGAGTTCGATAGTTATTGTTCATACTATGGGATTCAAAGAGAGAAGTCAGTACCAGAAACACACCAAGAAAATGGTGTGTCAGAGATGATGAATAGGATGATTATGGAGCATACCGTTGGTCATCCAAGTTAGTCATTTTTATATTTTAATTTATACCATATGTCACTTTTAGTTGGGGATGCTTCTACTTCATAACTACAAATCCAGCATGGTGTTTTTGTTTTACATATGTTCTTTCAATTTAGATTTCTCCCATGACCTCATTATCACAATGAGGATATGGTTCTATGCATCATAAAGTTTGTTCATTAGATCTAGATTTTATTGTATAGGCTTATGAGTTGAAAGAAATTGGTGTGCTTGCTTATTGATTTTTTTAAGCTTTTGTTTTGAAAATGTTTCATTGGTATCAGAACTAAGATTGACACCAATGACAATCAACCACTACAATACAATGTATTTACCTCTACCATCAATAATCTATCTTTGGATTTCTTTTTCTTCCTTTTAGATAGGAAATTAGATATAAATCATTTTTAGACTTAGCAATTTTGTTTCACAACTTTGCATAATTCTTTTTTCTATACAAAATACCTATTTGGTTTACCTATCGACGTATCATTGCACATTCTTAAGTGAATTACTAGTTATTATTATATGTTAATTAATTCTAGTATGCCAATCAAAAAATTAAGAAAATTGCATAATAAAAATTAGATTAATAAGGAAGTAACCATGTTTAAATAGTTAATCAATATGTATTTATGCTCCACGAGAAGGTAGTCTTCTATTATCTCCAGAATGTCTTCTCCAATCTTACAAGAGAGCAAAGCACAAATACCCCAAAGAATATAGATGATGTACAATAGTGTCACAATAGTACCACTACTACATCAATAATACATGATATGTAGAGACTCACTTGACCCTATTATATACTAAGAGATGAGGAGGAATTACTCTCACATATTGCATGTGGGATAATATAATTCTCCAAAATAACATCTCTTAATACAATACCATGGACAAATACTCTACACAAGTAAATACAACACCATATAACTATGGGTTAAATGTATTACTCTTTTACATAAGAATGTAGACAACTTCTGACATAATACAAAGACATTATTACCTTCCAAAGAATATAATATATTCCAACACTCCCCCTTAATAATGGTTGGGATAAGGGCCCACACTAACACTAAGGAAGGAAGGAATCATTACTCCTCCCCCTTGATGACAACTTCCCACATTCCAAGCAAGGAATGAAGATGCACAAACTTCGTCTCGGTGAAGGATTTGGTGAAGATATCTGCTGCCCGTTGCTCGATAGGACAATACTAAAGAGAAAGAATACCATCTTCCACAAGTCCGTGAATGTAATGAGCGTCAAGGTAGAGATTCTTTGTCTTGGAGTGATATAACGGATTATAAGCAAGATGGATTACACCCTAATTGTCACATTTCAACACAATGGACGATTGCAGAGCTAGACCAAGCTCTATAAGAAAATGCTGTAACCAAACTGCTTCTTTGGCTGCTCTATATTCGTCTTCACATGAAGATAAAGAAAGAGTCTTCACCTTCTTGCTAAACCAAGAAATCAGACTTGAACCAAGTTGAAATACATAACCTGCAGTGGACCATCGATCAGAACAATCACTTGGCCAATCAGAATCTATGTAACCAGAGAGTGAAATTGTAGTACTGCTTGAATAAAAAACACCATAGTGTAATGTCCCCTGTAAATATCGCAGAATCCTCTTGGATTCCTGCCAATGACTTTCATGAGGTTGCTGCATGAACTGAGAAACCAAACTGATGACAAAAGAGAGATCTGGTTGGTTATGAGTTAAATATATCAAACTACCTACAAGCTGATGATAAAGAGTAGCATCAACAAGCGGTGTGGTACACTCAATAGTTAACTTTACACCAGACTGAAATGACGTAGGAGCATATTTACAATCACTCATATGGAAACAAGCCAATAGGTCTATAGCATACTTCGGCTAAGAGAGAAACATACCATCTGCCATATGCCAGATTTGAATACCCAAGAAATAATGCAATAAACCAAGGTCAGTCATTTCAAACTGCTTTTGAATATCACTTTTTAGATTTTGAATTAATGTAAGCTGGTTGCTTGTGATGATTAGATCATCTACATATAAAACAAAAATGAGAATATTAGTACCAAAGTTCTGAACATACAGATTTGGATCAGATATACAATGCTTAAAACCCTTCTTCAAAAAATATGCATCAATTTTATCATACCAAGCCCTAGGTGCTTGTTTGAGACCATATAAAGACTTGTGTAATTTACATACTAAATTTGATGATTCAACTTTAATAGAACTAGGAGGCTGTTGCATATAAATTTCTTCATTAAGATCACCATTTAAAAAAACACTTTTAACATCCATTTGGTGTATTTACCATTTATAAGATGAAGCAATAGATAAAATGGTTCTTATTGTATTCATTTTAGCACCAAGAGCAAAAGTTTCATTATAATCTATACCTTCAAGTTGATTAAAACCTTTTGCAACTAACCTAGCTTTATACTTTTCAATTTGTCCTTTTGCAGTGAACTTAGTTTTATAAACCCATTTACAACCAACTAAATTTTTACCAGCAGGAAGAGGAACAAGAGACCAAGTTTTGTTCTTCATCAGAGACTCATACTCAGTAGTCATAGCTTGTTCCGATTGAGGTTTACCTTGAGCTTGAGCATAATAGGTAGGATCATCTGTGGCCAAAAATTTGGTCATAAGGGCAAATCTAGATCTAGTTCTACGAGGTTCGGAAGGGTTACCGACCTCACTACCTGCAGATTCAAGAGTTTTTCGGGCCCAAACAGGAAGGTTAGAGGAAACAAAAGTTTCTTCATCTTCAGTACATTTAGGTGGAATACTTGAAGAAGAGGGTGAACTAGGATCAACAACAGGCACATAACTGGAAGAAGAAACCGAGATAGGAGTAACAAGAGACAATGGGATATTTAGTGTAACATGAGGTTCGACAAAATCAGGTGGTGAAGATACTTCAACAAAGTGAACATCCCTTCGGATGATAACACTCTGAGTAGAGGTATCAAATAACTTGTAAACCTTAGAATCCTCAGAATAACCAATGAATATACATTTGTGAGACTTAGGATCTAACTTTTTCCATTTATCGTCAGTAATATGAGCCCAACATTCACAACCAAACACCTTAAAGTTACTAATATCAGGTTTTCGACCGTTCCATTTTTCCTCGAGGGTAACATGTTTAACGACTTTTGTAGGAACCCGATTTAAAATAAAGTTTGCACAACTTATAGCTTCAACCCAAATTTTTTTATGTATTCCTTTAGAATAAAGCATACATCTAGTAATTTCAACTAAAGTTCTATTTTTCCTTTCAGCAACACCATTTTGTTGAGGTGTGTAAGGTATAGTCTTTTGTTGTTGAATACAATGTTTGGATAAAAATGCTTCAAATTCATTCTTAACAAATCCCCCCCCATTATTTGATCTTAAAGTCTTAATCTTCTTACTAGACTTATTTTCAACCAAAGATTTAAAAATTTGAAATATTGAAAAAACTTCACATTTATTTTTCAAGAAATAAACCCGTGATTTTCTACTAAAGTCATCAATAAAAGTAAGAAAATAGACTGTATGAGATAAAGAGGGAACTTCAAGAGGACCACAACTGTTACTATGAAATAATTGCAAAGGTTCTTTAGCACACCAAGCTTTACCTTTCTTAAACATTTCTCTATAATGTTTACCAAGAACACAACCTTCACAAACATCGTTAGTAGAATAAATATGAGGCAAGACATGTACCATTTTAGTTAACAATTGCATTTTACCATAATTCAAATGACCTCATCTTTCATGCCCTAATTTACTTTGTTCATCAACATGGGCAACATAGGAATAAAAAGGTTGTCTTTTAGTTGAGTTAAAACTAACAAATTTATATAGACCAGCAGTATGATCAATAGGACCAGAAGAAACTACTTTGAAATTTTGATTGATATCTTTAAGAACATATTTGTCTGGCCATGCTTCAAATTTAAACCCTTTTTGACAAGCACGATAAATAGAAGTAAGTTAATGGGAATGTGTTCAACATGAAAAACATGTTCCAATTGACCATTAGTAACATTAACATAATACGGGAACTAATTACGGAAAGTTGTTTACCATCACCTATAGAAAATTTTTGAGATATGTGTTTACGATTGTCATAAGAAGTAAATAAAGAAATATCACCAGTCATATGTTTAGATGCACTAGAATCCATTATCCATTCCATGTTAGAAGAAGAATTATTAGGCAAAACAACAGATGCACATAAAGCTACTTGAGAGTCATGAGAAGTTTTTTTTTTAGCTTTAGCCATTAAATGTTTTGCTTTAAAACAATTCTTTCCAGGATGGTTAGTTTTACCACAATGTTTACAAGGATCATACACTTTCTTCTGTTCACTATTAGAAGCATGAGAAGCATGTCCAAAATTAGTATTAGAGGTATTAGAACCTTTAGCATTATTAAAAAAATTCTTATGATGCTTATTAAGTGCAATTAGAGCTTTATTAGGTGTGAGTTGTCCTGAAACAATTAACCATTCTTGATCATTGATCAATCCTTTACAAAAATCACCAAAAGTTCACTTCGTAGTACTTTGAGACAATTCTAGAGCTCTATTCCTAGTTTGAATGAACATATCAAAACAAGATGGCATTTTACGTTCTACAAGAATAATAAGAGCAGTGCTAGTTTTCTTGTAATGTTTACCACAACTATTTAATTTCTCATTTAAAGTTTTCAATTCAGTAAGATATAACTCAACTCTTTCAGAGTCAACAGGTTCGAGGTCAAAGATCTTCTTTTCAAGATAATATGCAAAAACATCATCAAATTTATCAAATAAAGAGGAAAGAATTTGCCATACCCGAACCGGGCTATCTTCTGCCTCAATACTTACCTGAAGACTATCTGCAACAGTTTGACCAATCAGCCCCCTTGCTTGATCACTTTTAGCTTCCCATATAGCTAAATCATCAGCAACAGTAGATGTCTTATGTTCACCATTAACTAGCCTCCAAATATTCTTACTCCTGAGAACATCAATCATATTTCTCTTCTAGGCAAGATAGTTAGAACCAACTAATTCAGGAACAGAAGCTACTTCGAAAGTCATAATGAGTGAAATTTTGTCAAAAAATAAGAAACCCTAATACTGAAAAATGACTGAAAAATAGTGAATAACTTGAAAATAGTTACACTTTACTCATCTGAATCTGCAAAAGCACAGTTAGAAACACAGTAAAGAAAAGAGGAGAAACTGTCACTTACAACCCTATGAAAACAATGTACCTAGGAAAGCCCAGTCTTCTGTTCCAGTCTTACAAATGGATCTAGATTGACTTTTCTAATTTCAAAAACAGGTTATAATAAAAAAATCTGGTAAGAACTGACCAAATTACGACCCTTTTTTATAACTATCATTTTTATTACCGAAAGGGACCCCAGAAATACGCAGTTTTCTGTTCTAGTCACTGAGGTTGATCCAAAATGGCTGTTCCAATTCCAAAAATAGGTTATAATAAAAAAATCAGTAAAAAATGACCAAGTTACGGCCCTTTTGTATAACTGTCATTTTTATTACCGAAAGGAAGCCCAGAAATGCCCAGTTGTATGTTCTGGTCATGTGGGTGGATCCAGAATGGCTACTCCAATTCCAAAAAACCGATTATAAAAAAAAGTGGTAAAAAATGACCAAGTTACCACCCTTTTGTATAAATATTGTTTTTATTACCGAAATGAAGCCCATAAATACCTAGTTTTCTAGTGTGGTCTCGTTGGTGGATCCAGAATGACGTTTCCAATTCTAAAAAGAGGTTATAATAAAAATTCTGGTAAAAACTGACCAAGTTATGACCATTTTTTTATAACTGTCGTTTTTATAATCGGAAGAATGTTATACCAAAATCTTGTCACCATCACATGATAAGACAATTGACATACCTACTTGCCCTGAATCCCAGCTTCTGGAGTGGAAACTAAATGGTTTTTTTATCAATCTGTCATACAAATTCCCAGCATCGCGCATGCACCTTTATCTAGGAGCGGTACGCTTGCTCATACTTCCTTTCATCAGTTGTCCACAAGCGGTGCCATCACCCATTGCCCTTGGTCCATAGGCGGTTATTACCAAAACCGCTCTGTCATAGAAGGAGAAGTGTAGTACCCTGGGTAAAAAGGGAAAAGGAGAAGTTTCTCGAGGCTTCTAGATGATAAGCCTCATGTACTGCCTTATCCCTACTATTGTGGGTTGGTTGAGCTCGCGATCCCTCATCCTAGGATCTTAGAGGCCACCTCACCCACTAATTTCTCAAGCATCTCTATCCATTAAAGCCCTATAAATATGAGCTCATAGCCATGGTTGAGGGGAGAACATTGAAGGTATTGTTATGCTGTTGGATTGATTCTTGGCCCAAGATCATTTGGAGAGAGCATAGAGAGCTAGAGTTGGAGCTTTTGGGGATGAAGAGCTGGTTTCATGGAGATGCATGTCAACACTAAGGCTTGGTTGTAAATTTCTTTATATTTTCTAATGCAAGTTGATTTTTGTCCCACATATGATGTTGTTGTGATTTCGCCTGCATATGTTGCTAGATTCCTTAGTCACTAGCATAGATTAGTAGATCATATTCTGGTTGCTTTGATTCATTTCATGTTGCGATTTTTGCAGGTATACAGGTGAACTGTCAAAGCCTTGTATTCCAGATATCTACAGTGTCTAGGGAAAGTCTTCAACCTTTGTCCTCTATTTGTTCTGGATCTGAACCATTAAGGCCAGTGAAAGACCTTGCTGTCCGTAGGAGGTGAAATATTCCAGCTAACAAATCTGGCGACAATACAAGTTAAAATTAATGGTAGTTGTAGGTTAAAATTTACGTAGTAACTTGAGTGATAGGTTAGAGACGTGTTTGGGCATCGTAAAATGTAGGAGCTGTTGTTATTTGTTAGCATTAAATTTCAGGACTCGTGTGGTTCTTCCACGTATCGTCAGCATATCGAATGGCCTTTCACGTACCCTTGAGGTATATAGAAAGGTACTACATGTAATCGATTGTATATCGAAAGGCCCCTTGTGTACGGTTTTGCATTAGATAGCACTACTACCAATTCAAGCTCCCACGTACCTTGAGTATATCGAGAGACCCCACTAGGGTACCTTATCTATCTGAGAAAAGCCCTTTGGTCGTATTGTTTGGAGCCATACACCGAAAACAACATTTGGGGAGATTACTACGCACGTACCCTCAAGGTATATTGCGAGTGGCACCTTCGTGACAATCCTAGTGAGAGACCTGAATTTTGAACTCCTCCTGTCATTTTAAGTCTGCTTGTTTTGACCTATAGTTTGGGTAGGGAAGTCTTTTGGTGTGTTTTTTTTAAATTTTCAAACCCTAGGTTAGATAGGAACTATACAAACTGACTGAGTTAAGACAGTCTAGAAGAGTGTGGGGCTTGCCACCTGATTTTATTCATGTTTCAGGAGAAAATCCAATGGAAGCTATCGACCAAGGAGCTGCCACCACCTCCCAAGTGGGAGATAATGTGGTGGTGGAAAGTGGAGTACCATATTCTTCACACTCGCCTCCCCTGGTCCAACAACCTTCTCGGGGAAATTCATCGTTCCATTCTTGCTTGGAAGGTCATGTTGATGATGCAACCCATCCGGATTTTGGTCCTAATGCTCCTTTTTGGGAGACACCTATCAGACAGGCCATTGCCTCATTTAGCACTCGTTCTCCTGATGATGAAGAAAAACGTAGGAAATACCGTGCTACTATTCTCTGTGCACAGGAGGTAGAAAAGCAGATTGATAACCTATTAGGCTCTACACCTATACGTTCCACATCTCTTCTTGTGGGATATTGTTCACTAGCCGATTCTATGAGACCCATTGAATTGATTATAGATCATCCATTAACAACCCACAAGCCAGGTCAAATTTCCACCCCTCTCACCTCTCATGTTATGTCTTTTCCAAATCCTCCCAGGTCTTTTGAATCTGGGGCCCAACCTTCAATTCCTATTTCTTCAGTTCCTTCTAATGCTGGGGGGAAACCCCTGACACGACCTATGTTATCTGATATTGGAGTTGCACCTAGTCAAGGGAAGACCTCTAACATAGAAACATCTACAGTTTTTGTCCCTCCCACACACACTAATGTGGTAAATCCCCTATCTAGTTCAGGTCAGCCCTTGGGGGCACAACTTGTTACCATTCAGTCTTCTAGTGGTTATGGTTATCAAATACCTGTAGGTAATCATCCATCTAATCCTACAGGAATGCCTTATACTAGAATTCCATACCCTAGTAACACTTTTACGCCATGGGGGCAACCCAACTTGTCTTACATGCCAGTCATGGGAGGGATACCTATACATACTGCGAGAGGTGCAGGAGGACCACCTTATGGAGGTCCTCCCCCTGGGGGACCTCATGGTCCTGGAGGATCTGGCAACTTTCCTCCTTATGGTCCTAGTGGTCATGGGGGCCCTGGTGGATTTCCTCCTTATGGCTCTGGAGGGTCTGGTGGCCCTCCACCTAGTGGTTCCAGTGGCTTTGGAGGTTTACCACCTCCTGGAGGCTCCGGAGGGTCTGGTGGTCCACCTCCTAGTGGTCCTGGTGGTCCCGGTGGTCTTGGTGGTCTCGGTGGCTCTGACGGTCCTCCTCCTAGAGGCCCTGGTGGTCCTTGTGGTCCTAATTCCAGAAATAAACCCCCCATGGGCAGATCCTTCGTTGGTTCTTCCTCACAGCAACCCGTTTATCAGTCTACCTATGGCCCTACTGGTAATTATATGCCATATCAATATTACCAGTATGTGCAACCAAATAGAAAATTACCTTTCCTAGCAACTTTGGAATTTCCTGATTTTTCCAAGTTGATTAATGATCCCATTCGACACAATCCCTCGTGGCCTCCCATTCCAATAAACTTACCATCGGATATTCCAAAATTCGATGGGAAGCAGGGTGAAGATCCATGGAACCATGTTATGACTTTTCATTTGTGGTGTTCCTTGAACTCCCTCATGGATGATTCCGTTCGTTTATGACTCTTTCAACGAACTTTGACCGGTACGGCCATGAAGTGGTACATTGAACTTTTAACTTCTCTGGTACGGCCAAGTCTAAGTATGGAGAAGGCGGAGAAGGCTTATTGAGGCCCCTATTCTGGATCAGTTGTTAGCTGCTTGGTTCACTAAGTCCTTGTTGCCTCCTATTGCCCGAGATGTGGCCATGGGCAGTGCCGTTACCGAAGAGCAGGCTATTAGTCAAGCTCAGTACTTAGACTTGGTCTATTCCCAGTCCAGGACTCTTTATGACCTGATTCCTCAAGCTCCTTGCCCCAGCACTGACCCTTCCAAGCCACCAACATAAGTACTTGTTGATGGAATGGTTGGTTCAATCCAGTCCCCATCTACAGTGAAACCTTCCAAGCAAACCCAAACCGCTACTCCTTCAACTCCCAAGGTTTCTACCGAGGTCAATTCTATTCAAAGTACTCAAACCTCGGGCAATAAAAAGAAAGGTAAAAATCGAAATAAAAAACCTGGAAACCAACAAGAGACCCCACGATCAACCAATAATGACAATGACAAAGGGAAAAGGAAGGATAAATATCCTTGTTTGTTATGCGGTGGTGACCATTTTTCAAAGGAGTGTCCCCGTCACGACGGAATATCCCAGTTTCTGAAGTCTAATCCCACACCTGTAGTACTTACGGATCCCTTTCCCTCTCAACAACAACTGGTAGACCACATGTCTAGCCAAGGTAACTCTAGTTCATCGGAGTAAATTTGTATGATGTCCTCAGATACCATCCACCTACAAACTCGAAGCCAGAATTATGATAAACCCACAGATAAGAAAGAAGATCAATCGTCTTCAGGGAAAGATCCCTCTACTAGTTCTTCAGAATCCTCGTCTACTGTTCCCTTATCTATCAAGAAACCTACTCTAGACATGATTTTGTAACCACCAAAGAGTACTCTTCAGAAGTCTATCTTTAATCCCAATGCCTGAGTTGCTCAATTCTATAATGTAGTTGAAGATCTCACTCAGGAACCGTGTGCGATGTCTCCCTTAGAAGTACTCCAAGGTTGCCCCACACAGCGCAAGAACTTGTTGACAGCTTTAGGAGCTTTAGTCCCGGATAACACTAACTTGATTCACTTCAATGTTTTGAACTATAAACCTAGATTACTGCAAAAACTCGCTTTTTAGATCATTATGAAAGTAGTGGGAAAGAAATTCTTTCGAACGGTACTAGATGAAGGAGCTTCAACCTCAGTGTTATCTCTGACTTGTTAGAAAGCTCTTGGATCTCCCGAGCTTGTTACATCACCGACGACCCTTAAAGCCTTTGATGGACGGGGTTTCCAACCCCATGGTCTCATATCAATCCTCGTAGTTGAGCTGGGGGGAAAAACTGTTTCCATCCAAGTAGAAGTGGTGGATGCCCCTTTGGATTATAACCTCCTTTTAGGAAGGAATTGGTTCTATGCCATGACGGCTATTGCTTCAACAGTATTTCGAACGGTCCAATTCCCGCATCTTGGGAGAATTATTAGCATTAACCAGCTTGATTTATGTACGTTGGATGTTACTACTTCCATGGCTAATAACATCCCCATGTTAGGTCAGTTCCCTCCTCCTTACCAGTCAATTGGGGTAGGTATGTTGAAGGATTCATCCTTTATGGGGATTTTTCTGTCTACTCCTCCTAGCATGGATACCACGATAGTACATATGATCATCTCATTTGATTTTGAGCCCAAGGGAAAAAATGTTGTTGATTCCACCTCGTTGAGCCTACATGAAGCTATGTATGACACCATTCAAACTTGTTTCTATGATCACACTAATGACCTTAATTTAGTGGCTTCGGATCCTTACCATTTACCGTACTAGCTAGAACCTTCTCTTCCGATTCTAGAATATCTCTCTGAGACTTTTCCTTCCAACGAGTCCATTATAGAGATCATGAATACAGATGAGCCCATTTGGGAGGATCACCATCATAGATCCATGTTCCTCCCCAATGCCAGTTTGGACAGCCATGATTTTGCATCCTTATTTCCTACTGATATTGTCAACATTCCACAAAATCCTATATTGTTGCAAGATACAGATTCTGAAGGAAACCTTTCCAACATTACTCAGATGAACCCAATTGACATATCAGCTAAGCCTGATGTTATTGAGCATGTTCATCTTGGGAAAAATTGCTCCACAGATGAATCTGAAGCATATAAGGCACTTTTTAAGGAATTCCATGATATTTTTTCCTGGTCCTATGAAGAGATGCTGGGGATTGACCCTTCCATTGTGGTCCATGAGATTAAAACTTATGCCATGGCTAAACCTGTCAAGCAGAAACTTAGGCAAGCCAATAAATAAGTTGGTGGACAATGAAGGTGACATTTTAAGGGTGAATGAAAATTTCAAGGAGGCACCGAAGGAAATGGCGGTATGGGATCTTATAGAGGACACAAGTCCCTTAAACACATGGGATGATGATCTTATTAATGAAAAATATCCAGACTCAATTGCTATGCACGCAACGAGGAAATATAAAAGGATTAAACGAGTTGTGGCTACAAAAAAAGTTGGAAACTTTCAAATACAGAGAGATGAAGAGAAAGAAATCCAACTTTTGGCAGCGGATGAATGTTGCAAACAAGATTGTCTTCAACATGTGGATAGGAAATCCATTGCAACTGCTATAAGGGGTATGAAACTCTTTAAAAAAAATGACATTAGGGAATTTGTCTTGAATTCACTCCTTTCCAACACAATCATGTCAAAGAGCCATGGCCATGGCCTACCTCCTACTATTAGGAAAGTAAAAAACATGAGGTTTAATGGAGATATTATTTGTAAGAAAGCATCGTACAAGATACATAATATTCCTAAAAGCACCTTCTATACTTACCAACATAATTTCCAACAAGGACATGTCAAAGGAATTCATGGTAACACCAACAAATGAAAACCACGTGCACATACTGTGGCAGCCATAGAAATATTGCACAAAATTGTAATGGATAATTCAGACTTTGCACCGAACCAAACACGACAAGTTGAAGAAGATGGAACATCTACTCCTTTAAGATTGCTGCCATCAACGTACACCCAAAGTTCTTTGTTAAAAGAGATCAACGAGGCTCTTCAAGAGCTAAATTTTCCATCAATATCACAACCAACAATGAGCAAGATTTGGAATACTCATTTTCCAGATGTGGCATTCTCAAAGAACACTAACTTCAGTAAATGTAATGAATGTATCGTGTTGAAAGCACAGATGAAGACAACTAATACAAAAGAGCTAGAAGAAAAGGCACGAGCTAGACTAAAGAAACATAACAAGATTTTTATGTGTGGAAGATATTGCTACTATGCCCACATAATTATGTCAGAGCGGTATCCAAAGGAATACTTGAGCATTATCCATGATAAAATGGACAAAACAAAGACTTCAATCCCAAGATTACGTGTCAAATCAAAATCTGTTGTAGGAACAAACTTGGGTTTGTCGTTGATAGGTATGCTAACACATGGCCATAGCACAGGAGTTTTTGGTCATTTTTCCCTACCATTTGTACACATGGGATCACAATTTACCATTACATCTCTTGCAAAGTGCTTGAGGGACCTTGAAGACCCACACCTTGATATGTATGGTGATTTGCTTTATGAGAGTGGAAGTTCAAGAAACACACTTTCAAATGCATTACTTCAAAACTCTATTTAGTCAAAATGTAGAGTGTACAAGGATGCTTTCCTATCTTTAAATGGAATCTCAACAAATCAAAATCTTGATTTTAAACCTCTTCCTCCACATTTGTTGTTACAGTTGGACAATGCAACTAGTGATAATAAGAATCGTTATGTTTTCATGTTTCTATCACTATTAACTACACTTGGTATCTTGATCACTATTGAGGTTGGGTTCTTGCTTGCAGGGGACACCCATGAAGACATAGATGGAACCTACGGAAGAATGTCTTCCAACTTGAAAAGTAAAGATATATATTCTTTGCCTGAGATGATGGATACATATTGCACAATAGAAGAAAAAAGAGTGTTTCTACCTAAACTTATTGACAAAATGTATGACTTCAAAAGTTTTCTTAATGGGTACATCTAGGAGGGGAAAAATGCACTAGTTGGACATCTTAATGTCCAGTAATTCCAATTCCTTGTACTCAATGATGTTCCAGTTATGAGGTATAAATAATCCATTAGAGACATTGAGTGGTCAGAACCAGTGGAGTTGTGGAATATAGATGATGAATGCCGACCTATATCACCCACAGGGAAGCCATCTTTCTTACTTCCCAAAGACAATGATGCATATTTAAAAGAACTAAAGGAAGGAATAACATCATACATAAAAATGTGGAAAGAGACTATTGGCAATGAGAATTCACCAATTGTTACAGAGGAATGGAATGAAAAACTAGATTATTGGAAAAGAGTTCTTGATGCATTAGATGGAATCTACAATGACCATACACCCTTGGATGAAAGTGATTCTTCTTCTGATGATTTTTGGCCAAAAATGAGGCAAAATGTTAACGTTGATGGTAATGCACTCCATGCAATATCAAGTATTATGGATGGGGATTTTGATAATGTGACAGATGAACCGGTATATGTTGGACCCAAGTGCAACAAGCCAAAGCCAACATTCGATCCTAGAATTGATGTTGAGAAAGGAAAGATGGTGCTTGTTAGATCAGGAAATGAGGATGAAGGAGAGATGATTTGGATGGAAAAAGCCACCTCAGATATCTTCTAGGATGATGATAGCGAGACCCTTCATGTAAAGATTGATTGGTGGCAGCCTAGCTCAAGAAAATACAAGGGAAAAGTTTTAGAACAATATTGGGTACCAAATCTTGATGACGCAGAACTTGGATCTATTCCAATTAATACCATAGTTTGGGCATGGATGCCAAAGAAAGAAGATTGCAAGAAGACAAAGATAAATAAATGTGGTGTACAAGCTATACTTGATCTTCTTGAGTGGATATAAGGAGATTAGGTGGAGATGATACATGAATGTAACTTTTCTTTTTGAATGACTTTTAGTATACATAAAGAAACATTTTTCAATGTTTGTAGTATAATAAATGCTCTTCAAGCTATTTTTTGAGGAAATTTATATTATTTACTGCATATATGAAATTTCACTTCAAGTTCAATGTTAATTTATGTGATGATACTTTATGCGAATTAGATAACACCATTCAAATTTTAACTTTTCAATTTGTCTTTTAGATCAACACAACATCTCACTATATCGAATGTGCATAATTATATTCATTAATGCATGTACAAAATCCTTTCCTTATTTATTATTAGCTTTTGCTCACTCTCTTCAATACTACTTTGAGATTTTCATTTTGTTCCCTTGCCGAT